>CM070503.1:3912145-4494695 GCA_036346375.1 Guadua angustifolia
CACAATGGCAAGTGAGATCTCAGGTGTTCGTTGGTTTATTCTCTGATAAGAACAGGCACTAGCATCAGTAGCATGTCGACAAATGGATGGATAAGCAACAGCAAGACGCCGCAATCACTACATACAATTAAAACTCAGCAACGTAGCACAACAGCAAGATGGAAACAATGGCTCCGCTATCATTTGCCTTCCAGGAGCACCCTGAGGTTATGAAGCCCTTCAGCCGATATGCTCCGCTCAACCCTACCTGTCCTGTTCACTCTGATCTGAGGAGGGGCCTCCTGGTGGAAAGAGACCATCACTGCCGTTAGGTTGTCCGTGGCCCCTCGCCTTATTGCCTCCCCGACGATCTCCTTGCAACACAATCTTATGTCGTTGTGTTCTTGAAGCCTTCTTCGTGCGAAGTCCACAGCATTTTGGTTTGAGAAGAAGTCCCAGATACCATCGCTGCCTATTATCAAGAACTCATCGTCCTTTGTCAATGTGATCATCTTGAGCTCTGGCTCAGCGCTCAACGGGCCTCCTGGCTCACCAATCTCTTTCATGCCCTCGAGATGCCAGTCCCCAAGTGCTCTAGTGACTGCTAACTGACCATTCAAATAACCATCATCTACATAGCCGCCAAGTGACTCTACACGCTTTCTTTCATTGAGGCAGCACGTCTTGTGGTCCTTGGACATTTCAATTGCAGTACCACGCCGGGAAAGAACTGCTCGGCAATCACCAGCATTAGCGACCAGAAGAGACCTGCACAAGACATGCTAATGATTATAATTGCAATCACTTGGAATCAACCAACAACAAGCAACTTACAGTAGAAAGCGCTAATGTCAACTGAAGGTGCTCATACTGGAATATAGCACGATGGATAGCAGTAGTATCACAAAGGGCTCCTAGTGCCAGTACAAAAGTCCAGTGAAACTTAACACCTCAGGTTGGATTAGCATTATTGAGAAGTTATTAAGCAGTTGGAGTAGCTTTGATAAAGGGGGAAGACTAACTTCAAATACTTTTGAGACACATATAGAACATGCCGAAAATCTCCCATATATCGATAGCATATTAATCTGATAACAGGCCTGGTACTAGTTCGGCAAACCTAAGAACAAAACTTAGGATGCCAACAAACAGGTTGACCTAGGGTGAACTCTACTTCTCTACTGCATGAGAATTTTCTGTTCAGCAATAAAATCATAATATTTAAATCAGAGAGCCACAGTTGCATGTGACAGGAATAGTACCTTCCAAAAATCATTGCTGTAAGTGCCGTTGTTCCAGAAGAAAGTGCATTGTGATGAGAGCATGTCTCTGCAAATTGATTATCAGTTTGCACAAATGACCTCTTGACTACCTTCTCAAGCTCAAGAGGAAAATCAGCATCTTCCACTATGACCCGCGGCAAGTTATCACGAACATATTGGGCAGCATCTTTTCCACCATGTCCATCAAAGACCTGATAATTGTAAGAAGGATAAGATGATTTTAGAAAAAATATGAACATATAATATGTCATGATCCATGTATGTAACTAGGATGAAGCCATCTCTCTGACTGCTACTGCTACAAGGGAGCTAACTACACTTGAAAAGAAAACAGTATTAATTATTTCACAACGAATTGGACACATTTTAGGATTGTCTGCATGAATTAAAACAAAGGAAGATTGTTTAAGTATACTAGACTGGCTATTTGATTTCCAAGTCAAATGAAAGAGTGAACAAGCAATTACCCCATAGAGGGAAATAATTTCATCATCTACGGTCTTATAACCAAAGTTCTTAGCTAGGTCGGAGATGCACACATGGGCATCTTCCATGTAATCGCGACCTCCAATATCAGACCAATCCCCTGATCGGATAACTGGGACAAAATTGCTCAACTTAGTCTGCTTGAAATCAAGAGATACTGTGTTCTCACAGACTCTCTCCATCTGCACAATACCCAAAGGAACATAAGATTAGAGCATGGCAAAAAATGAAATAAGAAGCAACTCTGATAAACAAAACAAGATAGTACAGAAGTTTTGAAAAAGATAGCAATGGCAGGATAATTCTAAGCCAATTGGATAAAAGAGGAAGTCAGCCTTTTACTAACAATAGCCAATACTTGAGAAGTTGCTACTAGGTTCAGTGACTCTATCCTCAGCATTACTCTACCAACAACTGAAATTGCTTAGGATGTCGTCACTATCACATGGAAAACTTACAGTAAATACTAACCGACCTAGTTGAAAGGGACATGGAAACAGAAGCTCAATTCAGTCTAGTCAGTGACTGAAGGCAAGCCCTTATTGGACAAGGAAACTACGAGTAGCCATTTCTAGAGAGAATATCCATAAACAAAACATCCAAGAATGCACGCAAGTGCAGAGACAGCTTGTCTTTCAGGAAAAAAAAGGGTATAACAGCATATAAACTTAACAAAAGAGCAAACAGTTGTGACAATATGATAGGACAACAGAAACTCCGGTTGTTACTCCCTGTCGAACAAATTAGCAAAGCAATGTAAAGCCTCCAGGTGTAGATTCTCGGGCACCACTTCACAGTCCAGTTCCTGCTTGCTATACCATCATTACAAAGCTAAAGAGACAAAGCTACCCCATCAAGGTCTAAAGGGACTCACAGGCCATCAGATGATATTATGTACTCCAGAGCTATAAAGCACATGGATAACTAAGAAATGTCCAAAAACGTGTCCTTCCCAGAGGCTTAACAGCATAAAAGCCTACTTTTTTATTGATCTGAATTGAGAAAGAAGCAAACTACTATCTGTACTTTACCAGTGCAGATAGTTCTACATATTGTTCTACAACATGTAAAGAACATGGACGATGTATTATTAACATTTGTCCAACAATATGTCCTCCAAGGCTTGACAGCATAAAGGTGTGTTTGGTTGGCGGAATCCTCTAAGGATTCCTATGAATCCTTCAGTAATCCTATGAGATTATCTTATTTGATAAAACAACCAGTAATCTGAACAAGAAACCTACGATTACTTGGGAACCAGATTACCATCATTTCCATGAATCACTTTCCCGTAGAAAATAGTGTGTATCTTATATTACCAGAGAAAGAAATCTTTGCTATTGCACTTTTATCATTTGCTTTAATTTGTTATAGTCAAATTTTGAACTTTTCAAATTCAAGATCCAAATTAAAACATTTTTTTCAGAATATGGTTTTGAAACCAAAATATCGAAATTTGAATCCTGAATTTTGCAATCTTTAATTCAAATAATTTAAATTTCAAAATTCAAAATTTCAAGTTTGGATTTCGAAATTCATTTTTTTAAATTTGGATTAGATTAGAGGGGAACCTTAGATTGTTTAGCAGTAATCACATTGAAAGGAATATTAGATTAGAGATGGAACGTAAATTATGCATAGGACACTGTTTTCTTTCCTTTGGGTGTACGTGTTTTTCTGCTTGGTACGCGGACTTTGCAGGTAGGACTATACTGCCACATGCATATATCTCATCACAGCAGATGAGAGGCGAACAAGCATACACATGAATTGAACATCCCACACGATTTCATCACAGAATCAAAAGCACATGAGAACAACGCAATGCACAAGCAGACAAGTCACCCGCAAGCTACGACAAGCAAAAAGATCGTATTTTTACGCAATTGAATCCCCACTACGAACTTCCTGCAGCTGAACAATTTCAAGGCATCTTCCTTTTCACGCCTTCCGCACAAGAGGGGGTAATAATTGCTAAAATAAGGGGCTTCCTTTATTTCAGTGGTAATAAATAAACTAACTAATCTCTCCTACTTTGCCCTAGATTTTGAGAGAAGAAAATAAATGAAACGAGAAGCATTTAGACAACACGCAAAGAGCCTGCCCGAAGCAACCACCACAGTAGTTGGTTTTCCCTCCCCAACCGATAATCCCCGGACCAACGGAACCCGCCGAGATCAACAACCAAAGAAAAGAAAAAGCATCGAATGCAACAAGAACCAAGAAAGAAAAAAGAAATCCTAAAAACCGGACTTTCAACAGGGGAGAAGGAGAAGTAGGGTACCCACCGCAAAATCGGCCGCTCTCTCGACCTCCGCCTCTCCAAAATCGAGCCTTTCTGCGTCCTCGAATCCCTCCACGCACATATCCGCGTGCAACACAAGCCCAAACGAGTTCTTCTTGCACTCCCAGACGCAACGCGCAACAGCTGCTGAAGTGCAGAGTCTTCGTCGGAGCAGCGGAAAGGCAGGGATAAGAGCACGGCAGGGACCACCGAACTGGAGTCGGGGAGGAGAAAAAGAGGAGGAGACCGAGACGGAGATGGCGAAAGTGAGCAGGGAGACAGGCAGAGAGGAATCCGAGTGGGGGAGAGCAATGGAAGATTCTTGGGAATATCTAAGCAAGTTTGTTTAATATGGAATTAGGCAAAGAAGAAAGATCGACGAGGCGGCGATTGCTTTTGTGTGCGTTGGGTTGGGAGCTTTGGGCAAGAGATGGGATGGGGAGAGGCGACGAGGTATTTAAGGGGAGAGAAAAGCACGTGGTGATTGTAACAACTGCGCCAGATTTTTTAAGCTACCGGCAGCGGCACGCGATTTTGTCCATAGCTTTATCTATGAACGGCTAAGATTTTTTACAATAGTACCTTTGTACAGTTACGAAGAACACTTCATTGGGTAGCACTAAAAATTAGTTTTTTTTCTCAAAATTAGGTCCACTCAGCGGCATTCAATTTTTTTTTAAAAAAAAGACGTGGTGCTGTAGGGCTGCATTGCTATATTGTGGATTGTAGTGCGGTCTTTTTTTATTATTTTGGACCTATTGAGTGGATGTGCAATATTTATCATCTGTGGCGCGGGACATTAGGTAATTCCGCATTACGGTTACCTAGCATTTGATTTTTTCACGTGTCCCCTCGTGGTTATTTCAACGCTTCTCGTGCACGGGAGTTGTATTTTTCCTACTCCTGTGCACGAGATTTGCAACTAGGGCCACCTGACCCGTAAATCCCGCACATGGGGAGCGGGGAAGATATAAATCCCGCGCTATGCG
Source organism: Guadua angustifolia (assembly GCA_036346375.1). Taxonomy (NCBI): domain Eukaryota; kingdom Viridiplantae; phylum Streptophyta; class Magnoliopsida; order Poales; family Poaceae; genus Guadua; species Guadua angustifolia. The sequence continues at coordinate 3,917,167 of CM070503.1, forward strand.
GAGTGCAAAAAAAAAACCATGAGATGACACGCTGCAAAAAAATCGAATGTTGCGCACCACCGGTGATAAATACCACGCCTTCACTCAGCGGATAAAAAAAAAAAAAGATCACGCTACAATACTGCAGTATTGTAGCAATACAGCGTTACAATATCGCGGTATTTTTTTTTGAATTTTGAATGCCACTAAGTGGAGGCACGACATTGCCACATGTCACGTCATGGTATTGCCGCACTCCCCATGCACCATATTTCTAATTGCCGAGCTCCTCATGCACGGGATTTGCGAGCCAAGGGGCCATATGTGCAAAAAAAATCGCACAAGGATTAGTTCTGTAAAAATAATTTTGGGGGACTACAACAGTCAACAATGAAGAGTTCAGTTATGAATAGATGAGGTCCATATTCTTTGTAATAGTGCCTTTACTATAATTATAAACAGTACCATAAAAACACAGATCCTCATGATCAAACGGCCGATACAACTATTTAAGTTGTTGTCACACTACCGACTACACAGGAATCGGGTCCTTTTTTCGAGTAGTGCTCTATGCATCATCTCTTAATATGAGCTATATAAATCTTAAAGCAAATAAAAGGAGAATTAATCGCCATATGCCTTTTATTCATGTTGTAATATTTGTGTTACTTTTAAATGCAAGTGTATAGAAGTATCTCTTTTTTTAGTCATTTACTTTTTTTTGTAGGCTTCCTTTCTTTTTCTTGGGTTTGGAGCCTCCAGCCACAGGGCTACCTTAAAAGAATTTTCATTTTTCACGAGTTGTTAATTGGAAGATGAAACTACCCAAACTATCATTCATGCACAGGAGATCATTAGCATAAATCAATAACATGAATAATTGAATTAATCAACAAAAGATGAATCACAAACTTTATTCATTACAAGTATTGCACAACGGTATCAATTACATCACACAAGGATATTCATTTACATCCAAAAAATAAAGATTACAAGAATGTTTAAACTTCCTAAAATCTAAGCTTCTTTTGACTGTGGCTTTAATCCCTGAATAATACCGGTCATGCATATATATAGAACCAAGAGGCAATAAATTAAAATAGCAAAAGATTAAAGAGAAAGAGTTGCCGCCAGGCTCGTATGAGTCAGTATTACTCACCGAGATACCAGATTCGTTTGGGACCAAATCAGCATCTCTCATGACTTAGGGTTTCATTATTTGGCAAATACAAACTTGTAGTTGTCGGGTAGCCATAACATTGCGCAAATAGTGCCCAAAAGATCTTATGGTAAAAAGATAAAAAGTCACGTAGTAAAAGGTAAAAAGGATCCTCCCAGTCGAGCCCCAGCTCATTCCAACCATAGCCAGAACCATCTCTCCCTAATCCCCCTTCTTTCACCGCACACAACACCAAGTTACCAGAACCAAGCGAGAAGACCACCAGGAGCACAAGCTAAGAGGCCAGCAAGACCACTAAGCAAGGAAGGCGAGCAAGGAGGCCACAAGCTAGAAGCAAAGAGCAACCAAGCCAGGAAGCCTGGAGCCTCAAGGCCAGAGCAAAGCCACCCCCAACATCTTCAACCCTAAGCATCCACACCACTTCATCCCCATTTCATCTCCTCATTCCAAGTAAATACTTCCAAGAACAAAGGGTAGAAGACCATAATGGTCCATCACGATCTAGTTGATCAGTTGATGCATGGTAGGGAGCTCACCATAGATCTCAGTGGGATAGTCAGTAAAGAGGTTGCACCGTGCGCGCCTGGCAAACCCTTGCACTCCCCGACATACAAGAGTTCACTGGTTACCATCATGTGAAGCATCTAGGTCCTTAAATTTATATGGTTTTAGTAATTAATGACAACTAAGATTAAAGGATTAACATGTTGCTCTAAGTGTTGAGAAAAGGGTTGGTACTTGTCCATTCAAGGAGCTCATGGAGACAATCAAAAGATAAGACAACTCAAGCTCAAGGCAAATATATAAGAATTTAAGGACCTTTCAATAGCATTTTTGTCGATCTCAGAGTTGGAGAAAAGATCGGATTGCTAGAATAAGTGTCGTACTATCAAGGAAAGTGATGACTAGTAGCTTGAGTATGCTTGAATGTCATTTAGCTCAAATCTGAATTCATATAGATATGGTCTTGCATAATAGAGTGCAATTCCGATTTTTTTGTACAAATTCACTAAAAAATGGTGGTGCTCCCGCTGGTGTGATAGTATCATTATAAGAAGCGGTAGTTATTTTCCAAAGAGATGCTTTCTTGGTGTGTTCGTGCATGTCGGCACTACCATCATGTTTATTTTGATACTGCCGCTGGTGTGGTAGTACCGCTATAAGGGATGGTTGTCTTTTTTTAGAAAAGCACCCTTGAGTGTTTCTTTTCCAAAGACTGGCGCTACTGATATTATATATACGATGCTGCCGGGGTTCGGTGGTATCGGACTTTTGGTTGGTACTCATATTCTAGAGAGCCCCCTTCTTGTGCTTAGTTGATAGTTGTCACTACCGAGCATTTGGTCGGTACTACCACATAGGTAGTACCAGTTTCTCTGTTTAATGATTAGTAGGGGTGGGCATAATTTAATCGAATCGAAAATCGAACCAATCAATTAACCGAAAAATTCGGTTTTTTCGGTATTCGGTGTTCGGTTCGGTTTTTTTTGCTACTATTCGGTTTATGGTGTTCGGTTCGGTTTGCATCCTCGAGAAACCGAAAAACCGAAAGGCCGAATAGGCTTAGCGAGGCCAAGGCGATAAACTCATCTTCACTGATTAGACTCCCACTGCCACACCCGAGAGGCCCAAATGATTAGGCCCACTATCTTCACTCGATTAGGACCCCGCCTCAAGGCAATGCCTCACTCACTCGCCTCGGCCGCCTAAATTCCCAATCCCCATTCTACTCCTCCCAACTCGCGGCGGCGGCGGAGTCCCAAGTCCCAACCCTAGGTCACCGACACGAGCTCACCGCTCGGCGCTCGGTCCGCAACTCCGCTCCGCTGCTCCAGGCCCTCCGCGACTCCGCCGCGACCAGCTCCTCCGCGACTCCTCCGAGCCTCAATTTCTATCGTCTACCGCCGCCGCCGGCCGCCACCTCCATTGGTGCTCGCTGTCGTCCGTCACCAAGCAGACCACGCCGACGCCGGCCCCACCCGTGGATGTGAGTAGTTCGCGTTTGTGGATGTGAGTAGTTCACTGTGATTTGCGTTAATTAGTAGAATTTGTGTAGTCTTTGTTCTTAAGTATGATCTACTTTAGTAGCTAGTTGATCGTGATAAGTCACAGCAAGTGTTAGTAACTATTTTTATTGTTAGTTGTGGTCATCAGTGAGGATTGTTTGCTTGTTTTGTATGTATGCTTGACTGCTTGAGTTGAAGATCTCTATCATTGTTCACTTCTGTGTTTGTGTGTGTGCATTACTTGCTGCCATGCTGGACGCCTCACGCCTGGACCTGGATGCTTGAGGCTTGACTAGGGTTTGTGTGGGGGGAACGAAACGCCTGTAGTGGTCTACTAGTGTCGGCATGTTTTGTTGTTTCGTTAATTCAAAATCAATTAACCGAACCGATTTGGTTCGTTAATTGATTTGGTTTTTTGTGGATCGGTTTTGCCGGTTCAATGATTCAAAACCGAAAAAACCGAACCGAAAAAACCGAAAAAACCGAATGCCCACCCCTAATGATTAGTATCTGTGCATTTAATACACTGTTACAATCGTTAATGGGGCTAGCACTACTCCATTTTACACGCGCTAGTGCCAAAAATACAGATTTTTCAGGGATTTTTCTCCCTAACGGCTACATTGGTTGGTGGAGACTACAAAATACCTCCTACCTACAGCAAAGATACTTCTTGGACATTCATGGCATATTAGTTGAGCCCTTGCAAGCTTTTACTCATCTCACGAGATTTCAATTCATATTTTGAGTGAGATAAGTGCATTCAAGTGTAGAATTCATTCTTGAGCCCAATTAGACACTTGATCATTCTCAAGCAAATGTCATCTTTCTATTCTATTAGAGATTGCCGTCTTCTAGACAGCTTGGAGGTGTGAGAGCTAGTAATCTCTTCAAGAAAATGAAGTGACCCGGTTTGGTGTGAAGGTCAAAGCTCACCTATCCGGAGCCAAGAAAGAGCTACCATTAGTGATCAAGGGAGGCTCAATTACGCAATGAGCCAATTTGATTCATTTAAGTTTCCTCAATGTGGATCAGGGGTCATCTTCTTGTGGTTTTCTCACTTGTGATCATAATTTGTGCAATTTACGTTTCTAGTAATTTTAGTTATTGATTATCTCTCTAAGATTGTTGCTCTCACCTAGACTTAAGTTGTTGGTATACTTAGCAAAACCTAACTCACTTAGACTTTAATTGTTATAGAATTGATATTTGTGTCAAATTTGCTTAATTATTGAGTTAGAATAAAAGAATTTTAAAAATCTCCTATTCACTCCACTCTAGTCGATTATCCTTAATCCTACATCGTGGCACCTCCATTACTTGACAAGTCATCCATAATCATCATTAACGCGAAAAGGTGCTAAATCCTTAGGCTGCTAATGTAGAAAAAATGTAGACAATCTTTGATATTAGTAAGGCATCTAAGTGGGAAAGAGGGGAAAACCAAGGGGTGATGCTGAGCTGAGGTAGCAAGAGGGCGGCGTTGAGCCGAGGGAGACCCAGTGGAAGAGACGGCCCAAACCATGAGGAGACGACCGGGCAGAGGTGATCTGGAGGTGAGCAGGAGACTGCGATGGCCCAAGAAGCACATGAGCAGGCTGCCTAAGAGGAGCTGGGTCAAGGCGCCCGGTGGAGTGGGAAATGGCAAGCGACTGACAATGCTACGACCAGGGGGCCAGGACAGGCTCGGGTCGGAGGAGAGGCTGCTCGGGGCCGAGGTCGGTGAGACTTAGAACAAGCTGGGAAGGAGGCAACCAGATCAGGGTGGAGAATAGCTAGATCTGGAGGAGGAAGAAAAGGAGAGGAGGGGAAAAGGATGAGGCCAACCGGGTGAAGAGAAAAAAGAAGAAAAGAAAAAGAAAAGAGAAAGAAAAGAAGAAAAAGAGGAGAGAAAGAAAGAAGAGAAACTAAAAGAGGATAAAAAGAAAGAAGATAAAAAATATAAATTAAAATATTCTAAAATTTTAAATGAGGCATTATACATATATTAAATAATAAAATTTTAAGAACGGGTTGGACATTGCAAAACGTGAAAAATCTAATAACCACCTTAAGATGTGATATTTTGTATTTCGGGAATTAATTCAAATCCGATCTATGATCTCCAACAACAACCAAGCAAGATCAATCATATTTACCGTAATCCAGGCAAGCTTCTCTTGATTATATTTGTGAATTTGTTGTTAAACATTTTCAGATATATGTGGTATCATCAGTGCATAGGAAAAATATCTTTTCAAATAAAATCTCAATTTGGATGCAGTTGGTAAGATAGTTCTGATGATGAACTGTTGCGACAATGGAACGTTGCTGCTAAGAAAGTGTTTAATTTACTGATATGTTGATATGGATCATCCAACAAAAGAAGTCAGTGACATATTTATATGTATGGTGTATAGAGGGCGCTGTTAGGGGTGGGCATAAAAATCCCAAAACTGAAAAACCGAACAAAACTAAACCGAATTAACCGATTATTTTGGTTTTTTCATTTTTTGAGTTTCGGTTCAATTTTCATCTCTACATAGGCTATAATATAAAATCGAATAATTACACTCTAGCAGTGAGTCGTAATTACAGTACTAACTATAGTATGTGAAATCGGTCAAGAAAGGTTGCTTATGAAAGTATTATGATCTCCATATTAGATAAAAGTAGATAACTAGAAGTGTGAAGCTGGAATATGCCAGGAGGCCCAATGAGAGACGAAATCAGTTATGGTTGATCAGATGCTATATTTAAAGCCTTTGATGGAGTATCTCCGATGTCAGGTAGGAGTACAACTGGTGTGCTACAAGTGGGTGGGGAACGTTGGTGAAGGAATCACGTCTCATCGACATGTTAGGGTTGGAGATCTAATGCTGGATTAGTGATAAATATTTTGAGGCCTCACAGAATAGGGTCAATACGGATAAAGTGGTACAAATCTACGCATGATCAAATCATGAATTTATGTCTGTCTGGATTGAAGATTACGAAAGCTAAATTTGTCTCATATGCAAGTGCTAGGCACAGTTTTCATAATTATAATACTAAACCTTTAAAGAAAACCTAAAACCTAATTTATGTAAAAAGAGGTTTTGAGTAGGGGTGGCAACGGGGCCATTCCCCGCCGGGGAGTGCCTCCCCGTCCCCACGATCCAAAATTTTCCCGCCCCGCCTCCGTTTCCCGCCTCGAGAGAAAATCCCGTCCCCATCCCGTCGGATGTCGGGGCCCTGCTTCTAGATCCATCCTCATGAAAATTTCACACAAGAGAATAACTCTTATAGCCATTTTAACTTTAAAATCATATTAATAGACAAGGGAAAAAACAATGTATGCATTCATTGAAGATTATGTTGTCCGCTTATGAAAATGTGAATATGATGGGCTAGAGAATATGTTTGCAATCTAATAACTAAATTGGACTAAACTAAATTTGGATCCCCAATCGTCCTCATGGAAAAAATTCGTCGTCCGTCCCTCGCTTATCCCGACGGAATAATTTTCCTGCTTTCATCCTCATGAGATTTATTTCTTTCCATACCCGCCCCTATAGAGAATTCCATCGTGATCGGAAACAGTCCCCATTGCCACCCCTAGTTTTGAGGGAAGTAGTACATTGAATGGTTATGAGAGAAATTCATATATCTATTTGTTATTAACGCTTACTCAGTATTTTTGTACTTACTCTTACTTAAGGCTCTCTTTGCTTAGAAGTTTAGTATTATAGATTAACTGACTTTAATAATTCATAATTCAATACCTAGAAAAGAAAGTAAAAAGTCTCTTATCATGCATGTGACGGCGGAACGAGAATCCGGTCCGGGCGGGGGAACGCGGTCTGGAGGCATTTTTTGTTTCTCTCGTCGAGGCCTTCAGAGAAAAAGCCAGTGGATCAGTAATGGACAAAGAAATTAAGATATGCCCTTTTCGTTTTGATGTTTTGCAATCTACATTGATATCTGTAGTACTCCAGCCTAGCAGGAGTCGCATAGAATTTGATTCAGGAGAGCCAGAGCCAGACAGCTTGCGTGGTCAACGAGGCAAAACCAGCTCAAGAATACATCGGGCAGCGAAGGTAAGAAGGGAAGAAGAAGATGACGCATACACACGTAAGTAGGCGTGATTAAGACTATTTATAGCGCATTGTATCTTATCACGATATTATGTCATATAATATTATAGGAGATACAACTATCCCAATGCATGATATCATGGATTGTTTCTTAGTCCCACAAGATAATTAAATGCTAGATGTGTATGAGAGTATGAATTGTGGGCCACTTAGATGATTTAAGTTTCAATATCTATGATTTCGTGCTCAAGTAGTATCTTCCTCGAGATACAGTTTTCTTTTCTTCCCTCTTAACTCTCTTACCACATCATCAAAAATGCTTATGTGACATGTATTAAATGAGTATGTTACCATACACTGGGAATAGCCTAACAACAGCAGCCTGATTAAACGCAAGTTTAACGCTGGATTAAAGCTTCATGATGGAGTTGCCGCGCCGCGTACTCGTGTGGATGCGACTGACAGGTGGTCCCGTCCAATCTCGGCCCGGACCTGTCAGCGGTGGAAACGTCGGGGGGTCCTCGTTGTTGGTACTCCAAAGCCGCGTGTGATGTGGGAGGGGTACACGCGTGCGAAGCGGGGCCAGTCAGAGTAGCAGGGTGGACACGTCACCTGGTTAACTTTCTTTTTCTTTTTTTGGGTGCGCGCGCACGCGTGTATTCCTTCCCTCCTCCTGGCTTCGCACGATGGGGCAACCAACACGTTTGTATACCCGTGTTTTTGGTTTTTCCCCCCTCCGCCCTAATTGTTTTTTTAAGCCTTGACAGCTATACTGGTCTCTTCTTGACCGTATCATGCGATGACACGTGTTATTTACTGCAGTATGAGACTATGACAGATTAAGAAAAATACAATAGATATTGATCGAGGTTAATATATATATATATATATTTATAATTCCGATTGAGTTGAACCAAGAACACAGGGAAATTAGACCAAGCATAAAGCTCGACACGATCGAGGAGCAGCTGTGTCTGCAACAGTACTCCTATTATCCTACCAACTCGTGTACTTAATTTGGAGTCCTTAATGACCGAGTTAATTTACTCCACGCGCTTGCAATACATTTGTACGTGCGGAACAGCGACCTTTTTGGTTTTAATTACCTTACTCCTGCCTGTGAAACCAAACAAACCATCATTTACCTTGCCCGGGATTAAATAAGCAGCCACCTGACGGTTCAATCCAGCGAGCCAAAACTCTTTAGACCCTGTTTAGCAAGCTCTAGATCCTAATTTTATTTCAAATCTGAAATTTATAGGCTAAAATAAAGTGAATTAAGTTTATATTTTTAGTTAAAATGTAAACAAGATAGTCCACCTAAACATTTTTAATATATCCACAACTCTAGTTCTATAAATTTCTGAAGTTAGTAATATCCTGCTCCACCAACTTCATGGATTTTAGTGAAACTGAAGCTGTGTCAAACACTCCTTAATCAACAAGTAAGTAAATGAATAATTTCCTTTGCACAACTGCCATTTTTTTTTTAAAAAAAAGGCAATCATTCATAGAGTACACGTGCTTTTATTTTATTTTGGTCCCCTCTGATTAATTAGTTTGTGCTCTCCTATCATACACCAGACTTGTACATCTACATCAGGACAGCGTACTGTATAGAAACCTAAATGACGAATCAAGGAGATTGTTAGAGATGAGGGAGTATTGTTAACAAAACCACACGTGTTCCACGAGACTGTAGCCGTAGAGAGACATAAATTGGATAAGTAGTCCTTTCATGTATCACTTTCTTAATACATTAGTACATTACACAAATCGTGATATAAGTAAAGGTGTAATAGTACTATTCACTTCTAATTTATGTTTTAATATTTATATAACTTTAAATAATGATGTACAGAACCACCCCGTATATTGGACAGCTACATGCATAGATACACGGTTTGCATGTCAATAGCAGCTGTATCTGTATGTACGTACCTTCACTAATTCTTATGCCATTTTCAACTATGATTAATGTGATTGTTCCTCTTTTCTACTTTTTCTTTGTTTGTTGAAACGTGTACTGGAATATGTAGCAATTGACTACTAGGGCCACGTTTGCGGCTCATAAACACACGTACGGCCATTTTGCTCTAATGTTGTAAAAATTTGAGTTTGTTTTTTTGAGCTTGAAATTATTTGGTTGAAATTTGGATGAGGATGTCAATTTTTCAGAAATAATAGTTAAGTTGTAAGCAGCACTGTGAAAGTGGGATTTTTAGAAGCTCCAGCCACCCCGAGAAGTATCGTTTTTCTTACTTCTCTCGCGTAGTGCAAATTGGGTTGGAGCTTCTTCTCTTCGTCTGACTGGAAAAATACTGTTTGTTTTAGTTTATAGCTTATAGAGGTGTAGAAGCCAAATAAGCTCAAGCTCAAGTCTAAACAAACTAAGCCTAAGTTGAGTTATGTACTCCTACAGTATCATATTGTACGACCAAAGTGCGAATTGAACCTGGGTTCTAAATTTGTGGGAAATCTGAAATTTTGGTGAAATCTCGTTATTTTGAATAAAATTTGGATGAAATAGGCAATTATTAATCTCTTATAAAAATTTTAGATTATGATCACATTCGATAAAATTTATAAAATTTTGATAAGGTTATAGTCCCAATTATATTCATTCTGCTTTTTGATTTTTTAAAAAACAAATGAAGTTAAATTATTTTGAAAATTTTTATATGATCTTAAACTACTAAATATGGTACCATAAAATTTTAAGATCATTATAAATCTTATACAATTTTATAAAAATCTGATAGTGTTTCTGCCAAAATTTCAAAATATTTCAAAAATTCGGTTTTTTAGCAAATTTTCATAGAAGATGACTTTCTTAAGGGTTATTGAACTAAATATGGTCAAATCCGGCCTTAAAAGTTCAAAAACTGGCAAAAATACTAAAATTTAGTGAAAAAATGAAATTACTATAGTAATCTCAACAAAATTTATTTTTTTATCTGGCCGGTAATTTGGATTTAGTGATGTCCCAAAAGCCAAAATTTCAACGAAATTTGTACCCATGAATTGAACCTGATATATAGCTTCTGATTTAGGCCGTAGTTATATCGTGTTCACTGTGTGCTCCAGGTTAACTACTACGTACGGATGATTTGAGTATTAGTTACACACACTCTCGAAGTTAGCTGACGATAATTGCTCTTGGTCGTTCAAACCACAACCAGCTAGATATATAATTATAGAGCCTACATATATCAAACAAACTAGCACTACCACTAGGTTTAGTCCTTAATTCCGACCAGGACGTGATTGCCAATCTAGTTGTATGTGCGGCAGACATTTCTAAGTTAAAAATTACAGCTACTATATAGTCCCACTGCCAGGGACGGAGCCAGGGGGGGGGGGGGGGCTAGTATGGGCCATGGCTCCCCCCATGCAAAAAAATTTTACTGACCCCCCCTTATATCTTTCAGCCTAATGCAACAGTAGAAGGAACTCATGGGAATTACAGATTTGCTTTGCAAGAAGTTGCAGCAGAAGGAACAAGGTATAGTGAATGCTATGCATGATGTTGTTATTGGGTTGATCTCGCGCGGCTCGGTCAGAGACCAAGTCTGTGTCCACATCCGCGCCCTGATCGGGGGCACAATACCCTCATTGGTTGTGGCCCCCTGTCACACCCGTGCTATATAAGAGAGGGACAAGATCGGCACGCGAACCAACGTTCGCTGTAGCTCCTTGTGCCACACATACACTTGAGGTCCGATCTAAACCCTAGCGAGGAAGTGACGGGAAGGCCACCGCCGCCACCTCACGGGAAGGAAGCGCACGGGAGACAGATGGGAGTCGCCTTCTTCTTCATCGCCTCTGCTTCTTCTCCGTGTGACTGCGATGGAATCTTCATCGACTTCGAATCCCGAAGGTATTCCCCTAATTCTACCGCATCTAGGTGTTCCTGATTAGACACTAAGATCCTTAAGAAAATCAACAGTTGTTACTACAAAGGAACTAATTCAAAAGTTAAGGGATAATGGTTGGACTAAACTCTTAAGTGATGTTGTTGCATTTTGCAATAAGCATGAGATTTCTGTTCCTGATATGAGCAATTTCTATACTGATTTTATTCGATCGCGTAGACGGGATGAGACTTCGGTTCAACATCACTATCAATATGATATTTTTACAGTTGCTGTTGACCAGCAGCTATAGGAGTTAAATAGCAGATTCAATGAACACTTCACATAAGGGTCAATTTCTGTTGAAGTTCCACTGGCGTGAAGTGTCACCAACTTTCTTCGAAATAAAATGGAAGATGAATTTATGAGAGATTGCTTGATAGTCTATATTGAGAGAGATATGGCTCTAGAGTTTAAAACCGAAGCACTTATAGATGATTTCATTGCAAAGAAGCGCCGACGAATGCACGGTTTAACTAAACTCTTGCGGTGTGTTACTTTCCTAATTCCTCTAATTACATATGATTATGGATGATTTCAATGTAATACATGGCTAAATTATCCTTTACATATATTGATTTCAATAGATTAGTTTTTCTATTGGCCCCCTGCGAATAAAATTCCTGGCTCCGTCCCTGCCCACTGCTGCTGCTCCATTTCTTCCTTTTCTTTGCCCATTGCGCGTTCGCAAAAAAATTTCAAGACATGCGTGCACACGCAAACTTGTGGTCGAAGGACCGAAGAAACTTTCCACATATATACTTGCAAGATACTAAAGCTTGATGCAGATGCAAATGAAACCCCTTTTCAAGTCATCGAGTGCGGAGATGGACGTTCCATACAAAATGCTTCGATGCCTTGTGAGATGTGGCCGTTGTGGAGCTATAAAAATTTTTCTATGGAGATGTATACTTCACAGCAGTTTCATAACATGGAAAATCCAACGCATATTTAAAATTTGCTAAAAGTACGATGCAGATTGTTCGAAGGTCATACAGGTCCTAAACAACTAAAATTGGAATCAATTCAATCAACAAATTTAACCGATTGAAAATGTGATTGTCCCATATTTTTCAAAATTTTGAGTGTCGGTGCATACCATCGTCCCCTGGATCCTCCTATGCGTTCCACACACTATTGAGTTGTATACACCGTCCAATAGTCCGCCTCACATACACCCACGTATAGAAGTGGGCTACAATTAATTTTTTTAATTATGCCAATCAGGTCTTGAACTCGAGACCTCTTGACTCTGATATCATATTGAGTTGCATACATCAGACAGTTTACCCAAAAACTTAAGCTGATGAGGAAAGGTGAGGAATTCACTTAATACATCAACAATCCTTTTGCATTGCCTTATCTGTCTCCTAGACTTCATTACACATGCATCTTTTACTTCACTTAGGGTTTGTTTGTCTTTACTGTGGATTCTGGACCTAAAAGATGAATAAAAAATAAACAGTCTGATTATAGGAATCAATTTTTATAATCCAATCACTCATATACACTAGAATCCAAAATCCGCTTCATATATACTTCTATGGATTGTAACGAATACAAATCTGAGATTGCCACTGAAAGTTCTACGTAATTACCCACCAAATATCATCCCAGAATCCAGAATCAACTTCTCTATAGCCACAGTCTAGAATCAGCTTTTGTAGAATTCACAGCAAAAACAAACAGACCCTTAATCGTTTCTAGCTTATTGTGAAACACAAGGTTATAAAAACCAGTGAAATTTTAGAATTTCTCGTCGAGATCTCGGATTTCAGCTGGTGATGAAATGCAAAATCCTAGCTAGATAAAAAATTTAAAAAAAAATTCAAATGCAATAGTATTTCATAATTTTGGTAGATTTCATCGAAATCTCATGATTTTTGACCGGATTTTGACTTTTGAGGACCGGATTTGGGTCAATAACCCTTAAGATTGTCATCTTCTATGAAAATTTATTGAAAAACCGAATTTTGAGACGTTTTATAAAAAATAAAAGAAACATCGTCAGATTTTTAGAAAATTTTACAAGATTAATCATGCTCTAAACAATTTATGGTACTATTTGTAGCAGCCTAGAATCATACATAAAATTTTTCAAAAGAATTGAACTTTATTTGTTATATTTATAAGTTCAAAAACAGAATGATCATAATTGAGACAGTAACAGTATCAGAATTTTATAAATTCACTCGAATGTGATTTGATCCAAAATTTTTAGGAAAGCTTAATCATTGCCTTAAAACCCTTCTATAAAAGTTTCAAAACTGTAAATGTGTTTTGGTTGATTTTTAAAAATTACTCAAGCTTGATAATCATCTAAAAATTTTATAGGAACATTAGTAATGCATTAGTACCATTCACAAAAAAAAATCAAAAATTTCTAGTGCAGTTTGAACCATTTTCATTAGGTTGAATTTTGCCGGTCAGATTTTAGTAGCATTGTCCGAATTTTTTAAAATTTATCAGACTTGACCATTATCTGAAAATTTTATGAGAACATTATTGATGCGTCAGGACCACCCAAAAAAATTGAAAATTTTCTAACGTGATTTTCACCATTTTTCATTCGGTTTGATTTTGCCGGTCAGCCTTTTATCAAAATAGTAACATTGTCGAATTTTAAAAATTCCTCAGGCTTGATAATGATCCGAAATTTTCATGGAAATATTAGTTAAGTGCCAGGACCCTCCAGAAAAATTAACATCGTTTTGACCATTTTTCGCTCGGTTGAATTTCGCCGAGATTTCCGCAATTTCGGCCGAAATTTGGTTCAACAACTTCGGATTTCAAATTTTCTTGTTGAGTTTTAACCGGATTTCATCCGAAAATCCGAGATTTAACTGAAAGTTCATATTTCACCCATCTGCGAGATGTAAACAGAAAAACGAAATTTCAAACCTCGGTGAAACAAGCCTTCTCTTCTGGGTTTGATTTCTCAAGTTTGCATGCGAGGATGCTCTAGAAGTCTACACTCTAGTCTGTAGAGACTAGATGGTGCTGCATACTCCGCTGTACTCTTGACAAAATGCCATTCAGACAGCCCAAGCTGGCAATACTGTCAAGCAAAAAAACAAACGATCGATCGGTCCATGTCACATCCATCAAACGGGAGATGATTATTTGGGAGACTATTCCGAACAAAGGACAGTTCCTTTTCAATGGAATAGGAAGAAAAACGAACATCAAATTGCAGCCGCACGTTTAGTTTTAACATTTCAGGAGCAGATTCTCAGCTGCACTAGTTCACACCTGCAGTCGTAATCAGCGCACAATCCAGCCATTACCAGAGGGATCCTCCACGGCTGGGGATATATATGCTAGATAAATACTTGGTTCGTTCACATTTTCACGTTTATATGCGGCAGCTGAAGTCAAGTTTATATTGTTATAGTTTTCTCTGTATAACACACACTACTCTTTTGCCGTTCAATCTTCAGGTTTTGAGCACTAGAGCAAACGCTAACCAGCTATCCAGACTCATATTTTTTGCAGGATTTACTCTCTCCTGTTTGTTTGCCCCGGCCCTGAGCGCAAGCTTGCAGAGGATTCAGTTGGTGTTCGCGGTTCTTAGCGGTCACTTGGCTTGTGGAGACGACGACGCGATGAGAAATCGGTGGAGTGCCGTGTGGGTCCGGGCCACGACACCAAACGAAACGCCTCTCCTCTCCTTGCAAAAGTTGGTGATGGCAATGGACAGGATAGGGATGGCATAAGATCAATGCAAGAAACGAAAATTCACAAGCAATATATTATATTGATTTTTCTTGGCTCCTCCCCAGTAATGTTGTGGATTCTGATTCACCAAGCAACAATTCCCTGGTCATTGGTCGCCAAGCTAATGTAACTTTGACATCTTCTTTAACCTTTTTCCTTAAATATTGTGTGTGCTCCGGTCATGACTGATGACTCTGCGTGCTTTGTCCTGTGTGGAAGACTTGCTTTCGGTTCTACTCTGCAGACTGGAAATTAAGCAGCATTCTAGTAGATGGCATGATGTATGCGTAGTCAATCGGTCAGAAATCACAGTATGCAATCATCAAGAAAAGTTTCAAAAATTCTGAAAAAAATCATGGATGTACATCTCATCTTACCTCATCTACATATAAATTTCATGATCAAATTCGTCCTATGCTAAAAGTTACAAAAAAGACAAATTTGAGGTGCATTTGAACTTTTTAAGTTTGTCAGAAATTTGTCTTTTTTGTAACTTTTAGCATAGGAAGAATTTGATCATGAAATTTTATATGTAGATGGGGTAAGATGAGATGTACATCCATGATTTTTTCAGAATTTTTGAAACTTTTCTTAATGGATTGCACGCATGATTACACTTTTATACCGATTCTATAATAAGTCGTTGCCGGGGTAGATACCTAGACATAACACTAAGTTTTCCTTCATATTTGTGTTCCGTTCTGATGTTACAGGATCAAATACATATTGTGCAATGTGCTGCTTGGCTTGACACCCACAAAACTGAGCAATATCCTGTGACATAAGATGTTCCGACAATCCAATCAATTGTAGGCTTGTAGCTCAACGTGAGTCTCCAGATTGGGCTAGTGGTTTCTACTGCTCGCACAGTTGTACCATCCACGGATGAGAAACTTTTTCTTGGTATTGGAGGAATCTCGTTATCGCCGAAATCGCAGTCGTTTCACTGCTGATGAAAGGACACTGCATCTTTCTCATTGGAAATAAAAAGGTGCTCCCCTGTTTGTCTCCTCCCTGTGTTGCTGCTGCATTTTGTAAGCGACTCTTAGCTTCTCACCTGTGTTGCTGCTGTTTTTTTTTTAGAAATTTTACAGTGAATAATATAGCTAGTAAATAGTGGTGGTAGAAATCAAATCTAATCATCTATTCTTCAAGGGTATTTTAAACTTTTTCTATCCATTCATCAGGGGTATTTTAGACTTTTTTTTGATCCGTTCATAGTTTTGGAGGCTTCTTATCCATTCATCATGATCACAAGATGTGTTTTACCGTAGAGGATAATTAGCATGACGGAATTTTTTACTCTTTTACCCTTCTTTGAATTTTACAACCAATACTACAGGTGGTAGTATAACTAAATCTAAATTGATTTCAACCATTAGATTTAAAAGAATTGATGGTTTATATTGATTTTAATCCACTGTAAAAGTGCCTTTCTTTTATTATTGTTCTTGGAGAGGACTGTGTTGCTGGCTTGCAGCTGCTAGTGCTCACTGCTCACGGCCAGGTGCCAGGTAGTATTTATCCGAAAAGAAAAAGAAAAAGAAAAACTAGTCCAATGTCAAGGAGAGAGATATCGGCCCAACCCAATTTTTCACTCGTCAGCCAGCCCAGCCCAGATGAATATATCCCCATCCTCTCGAGAAGAGAAAAGTAGGGTTCCTTCGAGATTTTCTTAAGGAGCTCTACGTTCGTTCAAAGAAGAAAAAAAAAATACAAACATCGTCTTTAAAAGGGATACAACAGTTAGAAAATTATTCTCATCGTAAATATTTAGAAATGCACCTCAGACTAGAGACAAACGCCAACACTAGCACCACGCTGAAACACTGACCACTCTCTAGCACACCGTCACCAACCATGGCTACAAACCCGAGAAATGATGTTCCTGTACGTTTTTTTTTAAAAAATCTAGCTTGCAGTATGTATTCATAAAATTAATCCCTCTCCACTACAGAAAGCGTGATAGGTGATATGTCTCCTCTGCAGCGTCCGGAGAGCACGAAAAGCCACCAGCTCTCCAGGGACTCGGCCGACTGTGGGAGTAGGGCATGCCCCCCCGCGGTATGGCTCCTTCCGCGCAATCTGGGCGCGATAGAATGCCTCCTGTGCTCGCTCGTCTGCCCACGAGCCCTCTTGACTCGCTAGCTCTGCTACGACGCCGGCCAGCTTGTACGCTCTCCAGGTGTGATAGGGAATACATGTCGCCTTTTGCAGTGGGAAGGACACCAAATTTGTAAATACAAATATGAGTGGGTTGGATTTACAACAACAACAACAACAATAATAATAATAATAAAAGGTACATTAGGCTAGATAAGATATATAAACTAAGAGGAACACCAACGCACGAAACTGAAGAACCACGTGATATTGCAAGGACCAGAAGTGCAGCCATAAGAACTCCAGAGGACACCCCACCCCGGCGACACCGAGCCCCAACGCCGAACACGGTCTTAGGTCACGCCCACCCGACGGCACCGAGAGACGAACAGCATGACCGAAGCCTGCCTGCAGCAGCACCAACGCTCCTAACCATTGCAACAACGTAAGGAGCGACAGCCGACGCACGACAAATCCAGCAAGCACTATCCTCCAAACGGCAGACAGGGCCAACCACCGAAACGTCGGTGCCGAGCTGGCCCGGACGCATTCATACGAGCAACGAGGCAGGAAGAACCCGGGAACCGAACACGCCAAGCGCCGGCAACATGCCACACCTGCACGCCCCGACACAGCTCCGCTGTGCCTTCTGTTGCGCAAAGTACCGGCAGTGGCTTGCCCAAATCACGAGACACCGGACCAACTGCTCACACGGAGGCCCAAATCGCCGCGGAGCTTTCTTGCCTCCCCCCACCCAATCCATGATCGCCGCCGTTTCTGCCCTCTTCTTTTCTCTCGGCTGTGCTAAAGGCGCCGCCTTTTCTTGATCGCTGCTACAGTTTTGAGGCCCTGGGCTGGGTGAATTCTTGACAAATTCGTAAGCATCTTCGGTTCCGACAGCGTGATCACTCCTACGGTTTGGTGCTTTCGTGACACGCCTTTGTTTTACCGTAGAAGTTTCTACGTTAGATGCGAATTTTCTAAACAGGGTCGCTCCACAAAGTAAATAAAAATCAAGCAATCGGACGTAAGTATCCTCGTGGATGAACCAGCTCCAGCCTCCAACACAGCGTGCTGGCTCAGCTTCAGGTTCGAATATTTCACGAGTCCTTACGTCATTGAAAATGCGGATGCCAAGGATGACAATTCCGTTGGTTCCAGTCCATCCTGGACATAACTAGGCTAGACCTCTCTTTATAACTAATCCACTAGTATGTGCACATCGGAAACTAAGCAATCGCATTGATGCAGCAGTAAAGAGAAATGGTTTAAACATCGGAAACAGAAAAAAAAATATCTGACCCCTCGGTACCGGTTACGGTTTTAGACCAGCCAAATTTCATCAAACAAAATTTAAACTCAAAATTAAATCTGACCGGTTACCTTCTGGAATCACTATTCATCAATCTAAATTTTGAACTTTTCGTACCAGTATTTTTTTTTACCAGTCCAGGTGCCCGCCCGTTTTTTTTTAATCCTTGGTAGAGAGAAGCCTTTTGTTTTGTTACAGTGCCATGCTACTTGGTAATACTCATCGTTACACTATACAGAAGTTGACTTCTGTACAAAATGGCAGAGAAAAAAGAAAGGGTAATCTTGTCCCCACGCCGCTCTCCGGCCTTCTCATGTATTCCAGTGTCGTGCACTGATAAATAACGTGCCACTTGCTTCGCTACTGACGATTACTTGGATGCATACAACGTCATCCTACTTATCCGTACCGGTGTACTGTGCACTCTTGCTTCGCGGTTGGTTACATACAATAGCCAGTGAACTTCAATTCGAGAATTATCATAACCTAAAATCCCCTAATCAACAGCGCATCAGCAACAGGTCACATGTAAATCATGGACAAAGGAAATGAATGGTTCATGAATCATGATGACCCACCTAAGATAAAATTTGAGCCATGGGTATACTTGCACTTTAGGTTCCCATTTGCGGGTTCTCATTCATAAGAGAGAACGACTCTTGGGGTGGAGAGGATCAACTGACAATCACACAGATACATGCCGCTGTACAACATTTTTAACACGCGGAAATCGATCAGCCCACCGCGTATAACCTGCAACCAGAACAAAAAAATAATAATAATAAAGTTAGATAATAATGTTTCAGCTCACACATATCAAATGAGGCTATCTCTCCGGATTGTTTTAGGTTAATGGATTAGCGCATCTACCTGATACAATTATTTGCTTTTGGTTGAACTGTTCCCTGTCATCGTCAGGGATATCCTGCAGATCGATACACAAAACCATCATTATACTAGCACATTCAGCAGGACAAAAGTTCCATTGTAGAGTAGAAGCCTCCCTGAAGGATAAAATCCCATTAAAGAGATGCAGTCACTAATTACCTGGTGCAAACTTCTGACAATGAGCTCAGACAAACTCCCAAGGGTCTTGGAGTCAAAATCAGAGCAGCTAAGCAAAAACTCTTCTGATGTTAATTCCAACACCATCGTGCATAAACTGGAGGCTGTCATGATAACTGATGAAGCATCTGTGGTTCCTATACGCAATCACACATAGTGATAGATATTGATCAGCACATGAAGAGCATCAACAAATAAAAAGTAGATTTTATTATTTATGACGCTCAAAGATATCTATTTCAGCTAATGTAAAGGAATTAGGATCAGAATATACCAGCCCAAGTAACAAGTGCTTGTAAGAGGCGAACAAAACATGACTCCACTGGAATATGAGCATTTTTTCTCTACAATATACCAACAAGCTGTTATCCTTTCTCATGTTAGGCAAAATAGACTCTTTCAAACAATGTAGTCACTTACATTTGACATAAAATTTATGATGGTATCACATGCCAAAAACATGCCACCATTGTCGATCATCATTCCATCCTGCTCAGTCATTTTAATAAGGCAGTCTATAACCTGCAAAGACAAACATAGCCAGATCAATTGTCCACGATATCAGGAAAAAGCTGAATGATACCTCTTATATGCAAAATGTCTCTGTTAATAGTTGACGAAGTTAATGCAGCTATCTAATGGATTCATTTCAATCAGTAAGCCATGCATCAAAATTTATTGGCACCTACAAGTAACAAGAATGGTTGCACTATGATATTCTATAATATATAATCACTGAACATTAGCTTCGTTCAGCGCAGCTCAACGCTGGCTCGCACGCTACAGCAGGGGCCTCCCCTGTTGCTTCCCCCTCAAAAAAAACATTAGCTTTTCAGGGCTCTACTTTATGTTCAACTAGAATAGAGGTTCTGATTGACAGAAAGTAAAGCGCCTTTTACACTACAACAAGGAAATGCTGAGAGAGGAAAAATGTCAAGGGACATGCAAGATGAACAAGGTTAACCAGCAAGTTGTAAATTAATTTGAGGAAATGAATAGAAGGGAATCAACAATCAAGTTCCAGAAGTTGAATAAAAAACACCTACTTACTGTTTTATAGCCTCCAAATGATACCAAAGTTATACATCCATCAGCCTCCATTGTTATTTGGGATAGCATTGGAAGCATGAAGACAACAGAATAAAAGGGGCTGTGTGCAAAATTGTAACTTTATATCATCAATATATTGCATTACAAAAGAAGACATCTACATCTGCAGAGCACAAAATAGAGAAGCAACCTTGATTCATCTTGACCTTCGATAGAAAAGATAAATTCCAATAGATGTCTAGTCTTCTCCTTGCAGGCATATGGTGCCTCTGCCAGATAACTGAAACACAGTAACGTGTAAAGAATTTTTTTAAAAAAATAATAAATTTTTAATGAAAAATTACTGAAATAATATGCCAAAAATAAAAATTACAATTATATCTACCGCAGATTGAAATCGCGACAGAGAGTCTGTCGCCATATCAAATCGCGACAGATCTCTGTCGCTTTTAAAAAGCGATAAAGACTCGATCGCCATTTGAAATAACGACAAAAGTCATCACTAACGGTTGAGCTTCACTGCCGCCATTCCAAATGGCAACAGAGAAGCTTTTATCGCCTTGCGCCACTCTTCGCCTCATTTCTCTCGACGCTTCACACTCCACCAAGACCGAAGGCTATGCGGGAGAAAAGAAGAGAGAAGGAGGAGGAAGAAGAGGAGGTGGAGGAGAGGAGGAAGAAGAGGAGGGGGGAGGTGGAGAAGAGGAAGAAAAGAGGGGAGGAGGAAGAAGGAGAGGGGGAGGGAAGAGGGGTAGGAGGAAGAAAGTTCGCTGCTTGTGCAGTAAATTTTTATTGTCCATTTAAATTAAAATTTAGAAATGCAATTTAGTTACCAGATTAAATAGATTAGTAAGTAATTAGGTCTATAGAGTAATAATTATTTAGATAGACTATATAGGAACCAGATTAATATTTGTAGTTGAAAAAATTAATTTTTGTATGGTGGCGTAGCTTTTTTGTAGTGTAGAGTACGTCATCGTGGTACATTAGTGTAGCAAAGATGGGTAGATTGAGAATTTAAAAGGTGTTAGCGTTATGTTGTGACATATTAAAAATTTGTGAAATGGTTAACAAGTATGGATGAACGAGTACAACTAATAGAGAAAGGGTTCCGCATATGGGTGCACAAGGAGTGAAACTTAGTCATTTTTCAAATGTCATGGTCGGCTTGTCACGTGCTAGGAGCGTTCATGAAGCATGGTAACCAGATGATTGTACCACATGTTCTCGTTGGATCGTGAATTGCATGACCTCAAGCCGCACGGAGTAGGGTGTCGGAGATGAGATTGCACGCATCGAGTTAGTAGAACTAAAAGGACCAAGTCCCGAGCTCGTATGTAAGATTGGCGATTGATAAGGGTTAGCCATTAGTGTTGTTGGCGCAAGCATTTTAGAAAACCGATGCCGCCATGCCATGCAGGAGGAAGTTGTTGGTGATGGACCAGAGGAAGTTGGGGAGAGCAGCCGAACAGGAGAATGCTTAGTGAGGCAGGATGTTAGCTCGAGTCATGAGGGTATGCAAGGCAAGGAAGTTGATGTTCTAATGCCGATGATGCGTGTACCAATGGGTGTGGCGAGCGAGGAGAACATATTGAATCATTGGTTGAAGCGATGGAGGCAGAGCCAGACTACGAGGTTTTGAGTAATGACGAAGACGATGAAAACATTTCCTTCTGAGTCGGATGAGTGTCGGCTTGATAGGTTGGTGATCAACGAGGTGAACACTTCACATGGCGGTCCGATCAAAATGAGGTAAGGCAAGGTGCAATTTACAAAGTAAGTGTAAGGTTCAGAAGCAAAGGATGAGATGGACAATGTCATTGCATAGAACCTTTAAAGTTGCGAAGTCAGATCACCGGGTGTATGATGTCAGATGCTAGATGGAGGGTTGTCCATGACGTGTGCATGTGTACCAGCCTAAGTGGGATACCATTTGAAAGTGTTCTATAATCGTCTCACACACATGCGTCCTGACAGAGTCTGGTCAATTGCATAGAAACATATCTCTAGGCTTTGTTGCGTAATGCAACGTCACGGAGAGATTGTGGGCAACCTAAATTTAGAGCCACATACCATCACACTTGCAATAGAGCAGAGGTTTCAGTACATTATAAGCTATGTCAAGGTATGGAGAGCGAAGCGAAGGCTTTGAAAACAAGATTTAGTACGCACGAAGACTACTATCGTAACTCGCGTGTATGCTTGAAGTGATCAAGGAAAGGAATGCTAGAACTTATGTCGATATTTGTGAGCACCCTTCGCAGCCGCCTAGGAAGATGGTACTCAAACGGGCATTCTTTGCTTTCAATGCATGTGTCAACGCTGCTCGAGACACTACCGCTCGTTGTTTAGGCGTGATGTAACATTTTGATCGAGAAATATAAAGGCGATATTGACTACCATAAGAGTAGACGGCAACAACTGTGTTTTTCCTCAGAAGGCCAGATTTGTGTAGGGCGAGAACACGTAAAGTCGGCTCGGTTTCTAAGGAACGTGAAAGTCGCGTCATGGATCACCGCCCGAGTGTGTGTTATACACGATCGGCATCCCGAGCTGTTGAAAGCGGTCGTACAGCTGCAGGAAGGTGTAGAAAAAACACATCCATGGTCTGATCTACGAAGTAGGTAGTGCAAGCTTACAAAGCTTTTTAAGAAGTTGTGCAACCATAACCAACAGAGAAAGTTTGATGCACTGTGGAAGAAGTTGGACGAGCTGACATCAAGGCATACAATAGAGACAGCGAAGAGGACAATGCCTGGCATAGAGGAGGCCCAGTACCAGTCGAAGTGTTACCCACGGACCACCCGCACTTGGTCCAAGGAAAGAAGGCCACGAAATGCTTCTCCAAATGGATAGAGTATGAGTCTAGGGAGAAATGGGTACTACTTTATAACACCGATGATGCCCTAGATGGGTCATGACAAACCTAGCTAAGGTTTACAATTGGGTCATGCGAGGCTCGAGACCCTACCCCGGTTGCTATAGTGGAGGGTGTTCTTCATGGTATTGCGAAGTACTTTGTAAATCGTCATGCTAGGGCATTCGCCCACATGAGTAATCCTGATGTGAAATACTCCGTGGTGATTTGTACATACATGGAGGAGGAAAGCAAGAAGGGGGAGATGCATAAGCATTGAAGATGGGCACGAGGGAGCTTCGTTTCGAGGTAATGTGTAAAGAGAAAGCCGATCGTAGGACAAACCAGCAAAAATTTGCTCACGAATGCATCCTACAAAGGCAAACATGTTTCTGCAGCTGCAACAAGCCGCATATGTTACACTGACCATGCTCATCATGGCTGCCTGCTCAACAATCTGTATGGATCCAGATATATTCGTCATAATTCTTCAATAAAGAAGCGATGACGGCAACTTAGAGCGGAGAAATTTACGGTTTTCGAGTGGTGGGTTTGTTCACGAAGCATCAAAGGTGGGAGGATACACGATGGGTTCCTGATGTCAACAGGCTGAAGGGCGTAGGGGGGCGGCAGACGAGGAGTATAAAGAACGACATGGATGCTACGGAAAGTGGGCGCCATGTGAAGAAATGTTCAATTTGTAAAAAGATGGAGCACACTTTCAAGTATTGCCCAACGGTTTAGAGGCCGTGAAATTATTGTATGAACTTTGCATATGAAATTGTTGTACTTTAGTCACATGTCAATATAATATATCGAATTCATATGTGTAATGCATGTATGGACATAAGATGTGTAATGTAGGTATGGACATTGGATGTATAATTATTGCATTCAATTTGTATCGAATTCGTATGTGTAATGCATGAATGCTCATAGGTGTAGCAGTATGGGTAGTATGTGTAATGCATGTTTATCCTGTTGTTGTACTCAAATTCTATTTGTAATTACTGCATTCAGTTTGTAATTACTGCAATGAGATATATTCATATCAACTAGTGTAGTTTCATGATGTGGAGTTCTATGTCGTCGAACCAAATAACGACAGAGAACTGGCGATAAACTCTCTATCGTCATTTGAATTGGCGACATAGTCTGTCACTATTTTAAACAGCAACATAGAGTATGTCACCATTTGAAATGGCGACATACTCTCTGTCGCGATTTCAATCCATGACAGGTAGGTATAATTGTAATTTTTATTTTCGGCATATTATTTCTGTAATTTTTCATTAAAAAATTATTATTTTAAAAAATCAACGTGTAAATGTGGTTTTCTAACAAAAGACAGCATATATTCTACAGGAGCTTGTTTTAGACGCTTCACTCCTTAAGAACCACTTGGTTAACAGCTTATGTACATGATGTGCATAAGAAATATGAAGTGGCCAAAGTGTAGATGTATTTGTTTCACATGGTCAAAAGTAAGAAGTCAAAACCAACCTAGTATATGTCTATCATGTTAAAGTGAGTAAATAGTTCATCATGGTGAGCAGCACAAGCAGGCGGAGGAACTAGTGTTCATAAAAGTGACAGCTAATGGACCTTTAACATAATAATAATTGTGTTAGACTATTATCTCCAAGGAGCAACTCTCAACAAAACAAAAATGCACATAAAGAATCCATAAATTGTCCAACAATAATAAGAGGAGTAGCACACCTTCCTACTAATCTCACAGCTGCCAAAAGATCATCACCTTTCCGTTGCCCATGATCCTATCAAGTTTCATCCTGTAAGGTATCTTCCAATACTAATGATCATAATTGGCTGATCAGAATATGTACCTTTGCATCCTGCAGAAAGTCTAAAACTAAATTGATTGTCTCATTTAATCCTGTAATAGCTTGCATAATGGTGCTCTCACGGATAGTCTGACTTGGTGCACCTGCATACAGTTGAAAGATCTTTTTCAAGGAGAACCGTATGAGAGGATTACGGTTTTAAACTTAGTAGACTTGCTATTGGCCAATGACTATAAACTTCCGTAAAAGGATAGAAAAAGCAAAACTGAAGGGTAGCAAATATAGAAGAGGAAATGGCAGCATCTTACAAAAGCAGTGTTAATTTCACCCTGAAACTTGAGAGTTCAGACAGTACCATGCAAAAGTAGTGTTTATGCCAAAGTGGTTGGGCAATTTAGGTTCATACATGAATTGCAGAATACATCACCAGAATTTGATATCGATAACAAGAACACATGGAGCTTAGCTTAGATGATGAAAGTCATGGAACTAATAACCACGATACTATTGAATGTGTTGCTAAATTGGCACATCTGGGGATCCAATAGTGTTTGATCCACTTTTTACACTTTCAGAAAGTGATTTCCTTTGTTTAGATATTGTTATGAGTGTTGCATTACCATGTAACAGCGCATGTACATCGGCATGCTCAAGCATGTTTTTAACATGTTTTTAAAGTGCTAAGACATATAGCATGGAATGTCCTTGTGAGAAACTAATGATGCAGAAATGGAGGGTTACCATCGTATTATTGCATCAACAGACACAATACATTGACTACAAGCTAGAGAGGTTTGCAGCCCATGGAACCAAACATAGTCAAGAAGATGGTAAACATACCTTCACCACTACTGGCATTTGATATCATTTTGATTATCCTTTCTATTAGTGAAAATAATATAGCTAGGCTTCTCTGTTTCTGACTAATGGCATCATTTGTCTGAGAATTTTTTGACTCGAACTTCAAATAAGCGAGTTCATTTAGAAGGACAGCAACTTCAACTCTTGCAGATTCTAGGACAAGCAGTACAAATCTGCAGAAATCACAAATCGTTATACCAATGAAAAAGGTACATCCACCAGGACACAGGACATGATGTGAAACTTACTTGTCAACAGGCATCACATTCTGATTACCATGGATTTTATAATCTTCTGACAACCAATTCTCACCTAGTATAGACATCATGCACTCCGCCAATAGAAGAGCTTGCAGCTTTTCGGAGGATACTGACCAGTGGACAAAGCTATAATGTCATGGATCATCTCAAAAAAAAAAAGGGAAATACTACTCTCGAAGTAGCATACACTACAGTTCTGCTGCTCCAAGCAATCTACATAAACCGCCTTGCAGCTTAGGAAAAATGCAAACTAAATCTATTAATACAAGAAAATGCTACACTCCTATAGTAAAGAAGGCAAACAACTAAAAGGAAGAAATAATTCCAAGATAACGGATAGATCTAGGCACATCTCAAATTATAGATTATCACTTTTACTGCATTCGTATAGAATAGTTGTTGTAGCAAAGCAGACCATATTAGCACTTTCATCCATGGTGAATGCAGTTGATTCTTAAACATATGATGTAATGGTTATTTTATCAACTTAACCAATGAATTATAACCTCACAATAGTATAGCAACAAATATTACTTCATTTAAAAATATGAAGCACAGACATACCAACACGGTTTTGGAGAACAGCTGTAATTCCAACTCTGATGTGAGATTCCCAAATCGTGGATGGCATTGATCTCAAGGCATCATGAAGTGGCTTTAGTGTTTGAACAACAAAATAAAAAGGAGTTAAACTACAATTATTAGGAAGAACTCATCAAATATCATGTATAACTAAACACATTCCCATGGTTAAAATAAAACAAAAGGGAGGAATAAAAGGTAATTCTTACAGATTCCTTTTGGGATAGGAGAGTGGTAAGCATGTGCAGTGAATCAAATTTAACTGCAGTATGAAGAACAGCAAAAAGCCTGGCAAGAGAGGTCACCTGAATTGCAATGGAAATTGTAGACCAAATAATCAAGTTAGCAATGCTGAAATGAGAAACATAGAAAGATTCAGGCAAAAGATTCCCATATGTCATCCTTACAATGCTTGTCATGCCTTGCAGTTTCTCCACACTCATGTTGTCTACTCTGAGTTTATGAACAAGTAACTGCATTAGATGAATGGCAAGCCCTAAGCACCTTGAGCCTACAAACAAAATAATTGAGCAGCTGCATAAGCATTCAATCTAACACAGGAAAATATAATGTGTTATTGAACTCTAATACCTAACGCCATCCATCAATCAACTTTAGTAAATATTTATCGATTAATTCTTTCTTTCTTTTCAAGTTCATGACTCTAATTCATGTACCAACAGTGTGACTGCTAACTAGAACAATGATTCAATAAACCATGCAAATTGTTCATCTACATTGAACTTTCATGCCACTTTTCAAAGCAGAGTATCAAAAGCACCCATCAGACATCCAGGTATACAAATTTAAAATGTGGAAGCTAAGGTCTGTCATCTACAACTATCACTGCTACCATTCCTCAGTAGGATAAAGGAAGGACTAATCAAAAGCACAGTATATATATGAAATTATTAAGAAAACAACAAACTGGCAACAAAAAAAGATACCATCTGGAAAGCTTGAGATTTGAAGGAAGAGCATGTCCATTACACCAGGCTCACAAAACTTATAAGCGCCATCATCGGAGGCTATTGCAATGAGTGACAGAAGTTCAAAACATTCTTCAGTAATTGTCAGATCAGACCTGCACATTATTTGGTTACAGTCATAAGCAAATGTTCTTTGCAAAGCAAGCATCCAAAGTAGTTAGTAAAGTTAAGCAGTTGGCCAAAGCTCTTTAAAGATTCTGACAGGAGCGCACAGGTTTACTCAATTGGCCAGCACTGCAAAACTACAAACTGTTTCAACGTGTACAACTTCAATTGCATCGGTGTTATCTTACATGAGTATAGGAAGTAACAGAGCGAAATTTCTTACGATTTGGAGACGACCTCAGCGATCAGAGGCACAGTGGAGACGACCCCCTCGTCGGCGGCAACCTCTGGGATGCGCGCGAGCCCAGCAAGCACCGTCGCGGCGAGCCGCAGGTACTCCTCTCGCTCCTCCTCCTTCCCGCCCTGTACTTTCCCCAACCCTGCACCCACAAAGCAATACCCAATGACGCAGGCGACAAGGCAAACTGGAAAGCCGAAGCCCAGCCACAACTCCCACGGGCGAACCACTCGAGGCGCGTGTTTTGCCTAGCGCTTACCGGTGTTAAGGAGGCGGCGGAGGAAGCGGGGCCCAACGGCGCGGTAGACCTCGGCGACGGCGGCAGCGTCGCCGGCGCGGCAGACGTTGGCGGCGATGAGGAGGCCGGCCAGCTTCTGCTCGTCGCGCTCCCCCCGAAGGAGGCGGAGGCAGTCATCGAGCGGCGGGGAGGAGGCCGGCATCGGCTCGGCAGCCGCCAGGGTCGGGGAGGAGTCCTGCAGGAGATGGGGATGGAGGGGTGAGGTGAGGTGAGTGAGACGAATGGAGCCAGGAGCGGAGGGGGAAGCTAGGTTTTGGGATCGGAGGTAGGGGAGTACCATGGATGTGAGCGGGGCGGCGCTGTGTGCAAGTGATGAGAGCAACTGCGCCGCCGCGTCGGAGAGATGGATGAGTAGAAGAGTTCGAATAGAACAAGACGTGGAGCGGTGGTTTGGAAATCGGCGGGGAGTTTTCTTAAAAAAGAAATTAAGGGTGTGTTTGGTACAGCTCTAGCTCTATTAAATTCGTGGATTTGGTGGAGCTGGATATTCCTAACTCCATTAGATCCGTAGAGCTGGAACTATAGGTACATTAAGAGTGTTTAGATGGATCATCTTATTTACATTTTGAACTAAAAATATAAACTTAATTCACTTTATTTTAGTCTATAAGTTTCAGATCTCAGGTGGAGTTGGGATCTGGAGTTCTACCAAACAGGGCCTAAGACTCGACCCAATTTAGAACACTGGAATTTAAAAGAATTCACGGAAATTAGTTCAAATTCCTGGTAAATGGAAAAAATTCAAGTGTTCTGTACAAGTCTAAACTCCATTTATATTTATGCTCAATCTAGACACCGAAGGAAAGGGGGGTTTGACACCATTGTTTGATTACAATTAGCAATGTTCTCCGTTTATTTTCACAGCTAGATCTATTACAAACTTTTTAGCATCAAATTATATAATTTAAAATATTTTTTTATATATGTTTATGACGTTTTTAATTTATCTTAAGGTAAATTGGAGATGTTTGGAAACAAAAAACATCTTAAAAAAACCTAATTGTATAGTGATCCCATTGATTCCGAAAGAGAATAATATCAAGAATATCAAGTAATTTAGACCTATCAGTTTGTTGAATTGTATTTACATGATCATTACTAAAGTGCTTACTAACAGGCTCAGTCCAATTTGTAACAGGATAATCTCTCATAATCAAACTGCTTTTTTGAAGAATAGGTATATTTTAAAAAGTGTGGTGACTGCCCATGAGATCATTCATAAAATTCATCAAAATAAAGAAAAAAGTATTGTTCTTAAGTTAGATTTTGAGAAAGCTTATGACAAAGTTAATTGGGATTTTTTAATGGATATCTTGAATAAATGGGGTTTTGGGAACAAGTGGCAAAATTGGATTTATTCTTTGTTAAACAAAGGTTCGGTAGGGATTAAAATCAATAATGTGGAAAGTGACTTCTTTCAAACAGATAAAGGGTTGAGACAGGGTGATCCGTTATCACCCATTCTTTTTAACCTGGTGGCTGACGTTTTTACCAGGATTCTTCAGAAGGCAGCTACTAATGGTTTATTAGAAGGACTCTGTGGTGATTTCTGTTCTAAGGGTATCATTAGTTTGCAATACGCTGATGATACTCTTTTGTTTCTTAAGAATATTGAGAATTTCGTTTTACATCTTAAGTGGTTTCTTTCTTGTTTTGAGCAAATGTCAGGTTTGCGTATTAACTTCCATAAATGTGAGTTGATTCCCATAGGTTGTGTTGAAAATAAAGTTGATAGGTATGCCAACATTCTTTGTTGCAAAGTTGGCTCTTTCCCCATTAAGTATCTTGGTATCCCTCTTCATTATAATAAGATCAATAGAGATGATTTACAACCTTTGGTGGATAAAATGCTAAAAAGAATTGCAAGTTGGAAGGGCAAATTACTTTCTTATGGTAGGCGGTTGACTCTCATTAAAGCTTGTTTTATCGAGTATTCCCATGTACTTGATGTTTTTTTTTCAAATTTCTTAAGTGGGCTCTTGATCTTTTAAATTCTCATATGGCGAGTTGTTTCTGAAATGATTTTGAAGGTCATAATCAGCTTCATTTAGCTAATTGGCATTTAGTTTGTATAGAGAAGGATTTTGATGGGCTTAGTATCCCCAGTATTAGAGATCTTAACTTGCGCCTGTTAGCTTCTTGAGTTAAAAGGTTATATGCTAATGAAAACAAGCAATGGGTGGATTTGCTTAGGTTTAATTATAAAATTGATAATCCTAATATATTTGCTTGCCATCTTGATCATGCTTCGGTGTTTTGAAAAGGTTTCTTTTGGGCTGTTCAGGCCACCAAATTTGGTTATAGATGGGTGGTGAGTAATGGTAAGAAAGTTAGGTTTTGGAAAGACATTTGATTTGGTGTTTCTTGTTTAGCTATTCAATTCTTGGACCTGTATATTCTAGTCAATGAAAAAGGTGCTTCTATTGCTGATATTTGGGATGCGACTAATGTTAGATGTACCTTCAGAAGGTCTTTTTCGGAAAATTTGATGATTAGATGGTTTGAGCTTGTGGAGGTGGCTAATATTATTACTCCTTCTGATGAGGATGATTCCTTGGTGTGACAGTATTCTAGCAAGAGTGCTTACTTGGTTAAGTCTCTTTATGCTATTATTAACTTCAGGGGGGTTATTCCGGTTTTCATTCCCGTTGTTTGGAAGTTGATTGTCCCCCCTAGGGTTCAGGTTTTTCTTTGGCTTCTGTCTTATAATAAGCTTATGACCAAGGACAATTTGTTGAAAAGAGACATTGATAAAGGGTGTGCCTGCTACTGTTGTAATGAGGATGAATCGATTAATCATATCTTCTTTGAGTGTGTTATGGCTCAAAATGTCTGGAATTTGATCTCAGTTTTTTTCGGTATAAATATTGGTTTTAATTTTGATTCAATTGCGCATTTCTGGTTGAGTAATGCTAAAAATGGTGCTATTAACTCGATATGTGTGGCAACACTTTGGAGTATTTGGAAGTTCAGAAATAACATGATCTTTCGCTTTCAGGGCTGGTTAAGTGCAAAAAGCGTTTGGAGAAGGATTCTTGTCCTACTAAGAGAGTGGAGTCTATTGTTCACAGGGGAGATGGAGGTCAAGATAGCGTTGTTTTGTGAATTCTTAGATTCCTGTATTCAGTCGCCTCAGGCTTTGGAGTTAGGGATGGCAAAATTACCCGTGGGTTCGGGTATGGGTTTGATTTCGACCATGGGTTTCAAATTCGGGTTCGGTTCGGTTCGGTTCACAGTGTGGTACCGAATTAATTAATATAAATTAAAAATAATAGAAGGTTAATTCAAGATTTTCAAGCATCGTTCGAGATGTAAGATGCGGTAACTTTCATGATTATATACACCATATATTTTTCCTTTAAACATAGAAATTACAAATGAATTGATTGACAATTGATGGTTGAAAATTTGATTGTGAGGTGAATTTAATTTCGGGTTCGGGTATGGGCGTGGGTATGTACCCGTGAGAGATTTCGGGTTCGGATTCGGGTATGAATTTCGGGTTTCGGGTTCGAGTCTGCGGGAGATGTACCCACCCATACCCGCCCGATTGCCATCCCTATTTGGAGTGTTGAAGCGGAAGGATGTGAATGTAGGGTCGAGGATGCGCCTAGAGGGGGGGTGAATAGGCGTTTTACAAAATCGATCGCTCACTAAATATTTCGCTCTAATCAACCCCTATGTCAAAACCTACACAATTATAATGCGGAAGCGATAAACTCGATTTTGACAAATAAGGCCTAAATCAACTTGGCTCACTATGTGCACTATCTAAATTATGTCTCTACACAAGAATTGCTAAATTGATCAACTAAGTAATACTAGCAATTCTAATTCAAGCAATTGATAAATATTCAATAATGTAAAGTGCTTGAATATAAATGAGACAAGAGACAACCGATATTTTTCCGTGGTGTTAGGAGACTTGCAGTCTCCTAGTCCACGTTGAGGCAAGCCCACACTTGGACCGGCTCCCACTCGAGCACCTGCCTCTTTCCACTAGTCGTGGTTTTTCACGCTCGCGCGTAGGCTCAACCCGAACCTTCACAAACTTTGCCGGGGCTTCTCACAATCCTTGAGAGCTCCCGCGCACGACGCCTACGCCGTCTAGGAGTCGGCAACCTCCAAGAGTAACAAGCCGCTCCTCCGCTTGAACCTCACCGGGCACAACAAATGCGCTCCTCGGTGATCACCAAGTGCAACACATGCACAAGGCCTCCCTCAAGTGCAACACATGCACAAGAGGCTCTCAATCCTCTTCCTAATTGCAACACATGCAATTAGGGCTCACTCTTAGCTCAAGAAGCAAATGGAAGAAGGCAACACATGCACACAACTCCCACACACTCACAATAACTCCACAAGAATCTTTCCCAACACCCCAAGGCCTCCTTTTATAGCCTCCAAGCTAAAACTAGCCGTTGGGGGTAGAAATGGGCAGAACTCCGAAAATCCGTGCTACTCGCCCTACTAGAACCAGTAGCACTGGCCTCTCTGCCAACGGCTAGAAAACTAGCATTACCAGAAATCCGTAGCACCGGACAACTAGGAGCGGTGCTCTGTCACGCAGTGCACTAGCCCTAAGAATAACAGGACCACTGCAAACCTCAAAAACACACCCCTCTGGAAATATCACACCGGCCAGAGGGGCGGTGCTACCGCTCACCGGTAGCACCGGGCTACCACCACCGGTAGCACCGGTCTCACAGAGAAAACAAAAGCACCCCCTCTGGAATTTTCACACCGGCCAGAGGGGCGGTGCTACCGCACCTCCGGTAGTACCGGCCTCATTGGAGAAAACAGATTTCAACTCGAAAAAAACATTTCTCCGAAAACCGAAACCCATTCTTTGAGCCTCTAGATAATCAACACATGATCATAGACACGTGCAAAACACATTTGCACCAAATTAACCCATGCTCAGAGAATTTCAACCAAATTGCAAAAACACATTTTGCAACCAACTCAAGATCTATTCGCAAAACGTATTAAGCAAATCAAACTCGAGTTTATGAGATTAATTCCTCTAGCCATGTGAAGGTCAACACAAGACCCGGTCAACTTGCCAACACCCGTTGCAAGCCCCACTCACATGCTCTCGAATTTGGACTCATAAACCTCGGTTTATTCAAGACAACGAACTTGCAAATAATGCAATAAACACATTTCATGCTTGAGCACTACTCTTTGCAACACATGCAAAAGTCTAGCTCCAAGCAACATCAAATCAAGATGTATGAACTCTCTAATTGCAACACATGCAATTCTCTAGTTCCATGCAACACCAAAACCAAACTTCAACTAAACCAAATCACACGTATGAGCTCTTTACTCGCAACACATGCAAGCCTCTAGCTCCAATCAAACACACAAACATCAAATCATGCTTGAGCTCTCTCCTTTTGCAACACATGCAAAACTTAGCTTCAAGCAACCACACGGGTTTTAATAAAGATTTGTTTTTGCGAAACCAACGCATGAAGCTTCAACTAATGCAACACATGCAAAAATGAACTTCACGCAAAAGCCAACGCACTAGCTTATCCTATTTGCAACACATGCAAATCAAAGCATTATGCGAAAACCAAATGCAACTAAGCATAAGTTTAACCCATTCGCAACACATGCCAAATGGTTAACCCTCATGCAAAAACCAAATCAACTGATTTGAGCTCGAGTGAACGCGGAGTGAGATCATCAACACATGATGAAGCTCAAGCAAAGGGAACGACCCCTCTTAATAGCACGGCGATTAAAACCTTAGACTCAAAGACTACAAAGTCCTTAGCCTATCTAATTATACCTTCGCCGCCGCACGCAAGCAATCCCCTTTGGGGTCTTTATGATCATCACTTTGATACTCCCCCGGGATCTCTACTCGACTCCTCTTCGGGATCCACTCTTGACGCCCATCAACTCATGATGCCGTCCTTGTCCCGTTCTCATCATCTCATCCATCTTTGGACCTAACTCAAACATAACTCAAGAAACTTGTTAGTCCAAGATGCATGGTTGTCTCAATTATCTCTTGCACTCCATTAACACATAATGGATGCCTTTAGATCAATTGAGCACAACCTAAATCAATAGAAATGATTTAATTGTGTCTTAAGTACAATAATGCAACTCATGCTTTATTATACTTAAGAGCTATTCATTTGTCCTTGACTAATCACGGAACACCATCAACACATGATGAAATGTTCTTTAATGATTAACAAGACAAATGAACTCAATTTAAATTTTCATTTAAATTGATATGAGTATATATTAACTACACAAGTTTTCATATACTCATGTTGATGGAAAGTAATGATCCATTATATGTAAATTGTATGGAAATGATCATTACTCTAAATCATCAACTATAGAATAAACCCCACATGTATATATGCATAAGTATGATTGACTTGGATATAGTATGCACATATTCAATTGATCGTATTGGAGTATATCCTATATTACCATGAGTATACTTATAACTAGACAATTCAAATATATATACTCAAGGATTTAGTTTCTTTGTCTTGATCCTTATATGTGTTAATAAAGAATAGATCAATACAATGAAACTATCAAGTTAAACCACGAACTCCCCCTAAGTGTGTGCATCCATGTAATATATGGATTGGGAAACATGATGCACATTTTGTGGTTAATATAACGGGAACATTCATATTTTAACTTGACTCCAAAGTATGCAACTAATACTAGAATGAATATGCAAATATACTTTGGGTTTTCCATTTTTCAATGCGATGAGACTAATCAAAGATATTCTAAATAAACAAGTTAGTCTCGATATAAGATTTGTCATTAATAGATAATCTCAATATTAGATTTGTCATTAACACCAAAATCATAACTAATGAAGGTTGAACTTACAGTGAAGTGGGAATTAGTTTCTGGATGTGTTGCTGGACGTTTGTATCTCTGGAGAGTTGAGTTTTTTGTTTTGTTGTGGCTCAGCTGATGGTAAAACGTTGTGGTCGTTTGTGTATTGTGGTTGGTCCTGAGGCGTTTGTCATGTGATAATGCTTGTTGATGTTTTGTGGTGGGTAAGTTTTGTATGAACCGGTAAAGAATACTCTTTGGTTTTAGAAATGGAACTAGGACATCAGCTTTGGTGTCCTTTTGATCTAAAAAAATATTGGTTGACAATTAATTTGAGCCTAAACTGTGAGGGTTTGATTTACATATAATCTAAAAGGATTTTCCTTAATAATTTGATAGACTTTTCTAATTGTCTAGCAGATTAAATATAATAGTAATACATATTTCGGTCTAATCGATTGGAGCCTTCGTTCGCATGTTACGTTACGTGTTCTAATGCATGCCTGATGCAACATTCAATCCGTATGGAAGAGAACTAATATTGGCAACTTTGAAAAAAATTCTCTGTTGCTGCCCGACCGAAACAATGTTAAGGTGATGCGCAAGTTAATTACCGAAATAATCACGCTTGCATATTTTTTTAAAAAATAGTTGCCATTCTTTGTAGAAAAGAGGTGAAAAACGATTTGCAATTAATGGGGTTGCGCCCACACAATAAGGAAAGGGCTAATACAGTATAAGAGAAAGCCTCTTGTAGACGATAAAACAAAAGGAGAAGAAAATAATTACACGAACTGAGCTGCTCTCTATTTTGCCACATGAAAAAGAAAATTTTATTGTATATTATACCAATAGTATACCGTGAGCAGAGAAATCTGATCTAGCCATTAATTTATTAAAAGTATTTTACTACTTTATTATCATATGAAGTATAAATAAATGCTAATTAATATGATTTATTGGATAAAAATAAAGAGTTTAAATTTAATTTAGTATACCATAAAAAAGCTTTAAAAAACTGCTGGACTGTGAGAGCTTCGTTTTTTAACCATCTGTTATCATACCAATACTAAATCCGGGAGAGTTCCCGGCCTCTCCGTCGATTGAGCCGGCCATGTAAGTTCAACCTTCATTAGTTATGGTTTTGGTGTTAATGACAAATCTAATCTTGTGTTAATGACAAATCTAATATTGAGTTCATCCCCTAATGCGATATTGTTATTAATGACATATCTTATATCGAGACTAACATGTTTGTTTAGAATATCTTTGTTTAGTCTCATCGCATTGAAAAATGGAAAACCTAAGGTATGTTTGCATATTCATCTTAATATTAGTTGCATACTTTGGAGTCAAGTTAAAGTATGAATATCCCCGTTATATTAACCACAAAATGTGTATCATGTTTCCCAATCCATATATTACATGGATGCACATATTTAGGGGGAGTTCACACTCTAACTTGAAGAATCAATTTAAATGATAATTTAAATTGAGTTCATTTGTCGTGTTAATCATTAGAGAACACTTCATCATGTGTTGATGGTGTTTCTTGATTAATTAAGGACAAATGAATAGTTCTTAAGTATAATAAAGCATGAGTTGCATTATTGTACTTAAGACACAATTAAATCATTTCAATTGATTTAGGTTGTGCTCAATTGATCTAAAGGCATCCATTATATGTTAATGGAGTGCAAGAGATAATTGAGACAACCATGCATCTTGGACTAACAAGTTTCATGAGTTATGTTTGAGTTAGGTCCAAAGATGGATGAGAACGGGACTTGGCGGCATCATGAGTTGATGGACGTCAAGGATGGATCCCGGTGGAGTCAGTGGATATCCCGGGGAGTTTAAGTGAAGATCATAAAGACCCCAAAGGGGATTGCTTGCGCGGCGGCGAAGGTATAACTAGATAGGCTAAGGACTTTTGTAGTCTTTGTGTCTAAGGTTTTACCGCTGTACTATTAAGAGGGGTTGTCTCTTTTGCTTGAGCTTCATCATGTGTTGGTGATCTCAATCCGCGTTCACTCAAGCTCAACCATTTGGATTTGGTTTTTGCATGAGGTTTAACCATTTGGCATGTGTTGCGAATGGGTTGAACTTATGCTTGGTTGCATTTGATTTTCGCATAATGCTTTGATTTGCATATGTTGCAAGAAGTGATAAGCTAGTGCGTTGGCTTTTGCGTGAAGTTCACTTTTGCATGTGTTGCATCAGTTGAAGCTCCATGCTTTTGGTTTCGTTCAAAACAATCTTTATAAAACCTTGGTGTTGCTTGGAGATAAGTTTTGCATGTGTTGCAAAAGGAAAGAGCTCAAGCACGATTTGGTGTTTATGTGTTTGTATGGAGCTAGAGGCTTGCATGTGTTGCGAGTAAAGAGCTCATACGGTTGATTTGGTTTTGATGTGGAGTTGGTTTTGGTGTTGCATGGAACTAGAGAATTGCATGTGTTGCAATTAGAGAGTTCATGCATCGTGAATTGATGTTGCTTGGAGCTAGACTTTTGCATGTGTTGCAAAGAGTAGTGCTCAAGCATGAAATGTGTTGATTGCGTTATTTGCAAGTTCGTTGTGCAAATAAACTGAGGTTTATGAGTCGAATTCCGAGAGCATGTGAGTGGGGCTTGCAACGGTGTTGGCAAGTTGACCGGTCTTGTGTTGACCTTCACATGGCTAGGGGGATTAATCTCATAAACTAGAGTTTGATTCGCTTAATACGATTTGCAAATAGTTCTTGAGTCGATTGCGAAATGTGTTTTTGCAATTTGGGTTGAATTCTTTGAGCATGGGTTGAATTGGTGCAAATGTGTTTTGCACGAGTGGTTGATCATGTGTTGATCATGTAGAAGCTCAAAGAATCGCGTTTGGATTTGTCGGGAAAGAAATTGAGAAAAATCGGAGTTTTTCTGCCGAGTATGCGGTCGGGCCGACCCTAGTCCCGTCCGGACCGGCAGTGTGTGGTCGGACCGCCCCGTGCAAAATCTCCGACGCTGTTTCCGACTTTGTGGGCGGTCGGACCGGATGCAAATCGGTTGGACCGGGCGTGGGGTGGTCGGTCGACCGTGCAAAGCGCGTCGGTGTATTTTCCAGAGAAGCGTGAGCGTCTGGTTGAAGTTGTCCGGCGCGGCCGGTTCGGATCTGTCGGACCGGAGGTGTGGTCGACCGGTCGGCCTGGCGCGTTATTTCGAGCGTGTGCATGCGGTATCTTCAGGTTTTGAGGCGGTGCGGCCGGGTGTGGCCTTGATCGGCGGGCGCCGCAGTGTGACCGGCCGGGGGCGGTCGGACCGGCCGTGCAGATCGGCCGCAAGAATCGTCGTTTTCCGACTGCTGTTCAGGAGGGTCGGGCGGACCCGAGGCCCTCGGCCGGAAAATCTTGTTAAGCCCATTTCGACCCCCAACGGCTAGTTTTCTTTTGTGGGCTATAAAGGGACCTTGGGGGCAAGGCAAGTCTTGTGTTATTGTGAAGGGTTTTGGCTCTTGTGTGAGTATTTGGGAGAGGTGTTGCATGTGTTGCACACTCTCAATTGTTTCTTGAGCTAAGAGTGAGACTAATTGCATTTGTTGCAATTAGGAAGTGGTTTGGGTACCTCTTGTGCATGTGTTGCACTTGAGGAGGCCTTGTGCATGTGTTGCACTTGGTGATCACCGAGGAGCGCATTTGTTGTGCCGGTGAGGTTCAAGCGGAGGAGCGGCTTGTTACTCTTAGAGGTTGCCGACTCTAGACTCCGGGCGTGGGGCGTCGTCTTGCGGAGCTCTCGAGGTGTGAGAAGCTCCGTGAAGTTTGTGAAGGTTCGGGTTGAGCCTACGCGAGCGTGAAAACCACGACTAGTGGAAAGAGGCGAGTGCTCGGCGGGAGCCGGTCCAAGTGTGGGCTAGCCTCAACGTGGACTAGGGGAGACCGGCAAGTCTCCGAACACCACGGAAAAACATCGGTTGTCTCTTGTCTCTTTATATTCTAGCATTTCATTTGTTGTCTTTTTATTGATTGCTAGACCATACTAGAATTGCTTAGTGGTAATTGTTTGTTCAATATAGCAATTCTTGTTTAGAGACATAATTTAGATAGTGCACATAGTGGGCCTAGTTGATTTAGGCCTTAATTGTCAAAACCGAGTTTATCGCCTCGCATTAAAATTGTGTAGGTTTTGACATAGGGGTTGATTAGAGCGAATTGATTAGTGAGCGATCGAATTTTGTAAATCGCCTATTCACCCCCCCTCTAGGCGCATCCTCGACCCTACAGGCCGCCGCCGGCCGGCTCGGCTCAAAAATTTTTTTCGCGATTTGGTCCTTTTGTTAATTACAAATAGGTCCTACGCGATTTTTTGTGAGAGGAAGATTTTTTTCTCTAAATTCGCGTTCGGGTCCCTCGTGCGCCATTTTACGAAAAGAACCTCCCGTTAAATTCAAATCGCGAATAAGCCCTTTTCTAATTTTTAAAGATAGCGGACAGGTCCAAAAACGTACCATTCAGATCCTTGCTCTTTACGTCTAGGTCCTTTCTCCGTTTTTCTCAGGAAAAAATGTTTTTGTCACTAGAGATATATGTGCAGCTCTATCTCTAGACTTTTTTCCCACCTCGATTTCCCATCTCGATCTCTAATATTTTTTAAAGCATGTATTATTACTCCACGGACGCGTCGGTCTCTGATATTTTTTTAAACATGTATTATTACTCCGTGAACGCGTAGAGTGTTAGGCACGACAAAAGAAGGTTGTCATCTCTAATAATTTTTCGCCCTTTTTCCCTCTAGACTTTTTCCCCGCCTCGGTTTTCCAGCTCGGCCTCCAATATTTTTCAAATAATTCATCGAAAAAAATATTTCTACAGCTCTATCTCTCTACTTTTTTTCCCCGTTTCGCTCATTATTTCGACGATTTAAAAAATAAAACGCCGCCGAGAAAAAAAATTCCTACGGAAAAACGACACGTGCGGCGTATTACGCCGCGAGTTTTTAATATTTTTAAAAACATGTATTATTACTCGGCGAACGCATAGAATATTAAACTCGACAAAAAAAGGGTTGACATCTCTAATAATTTTTCGCCCTTTTCCCTCTAGACTTTTCCCCCGCCGCGGTTTCCCAGCTCGGTCTCCAATATTTTCCAAATAATTCGTCGAAAAAAATATTTCTACAACTCTATTTCTCTATTTTTCTCTGTTTCGCTCATTATTTCGACGATTTAGAAAATTAAACGCCGCCGAAAAAAACATTTTTTCTTCCGAAAAACGACACGCACAACGTGTTACGCCGCGGAAAATTTCCTAGTTATCTCCACTTGTGGTTGGCTTCATTCTTGATTCTTTGCTTTCTTTATAGTAAGTTTGCGCCCGCTTGATCTCCAACTTAAAAAAATGCAGAATGTTTTTTTTTGTTCCGACATGACTAAGATACTGCTTGCTTGATGAACCGCTTAATTCTAGAAATACATCTCATACTCGACTTTGGCCATGTAGTAGAAGTCAGACTACCATGTAACATGCATGTCATTCAAATCTGTTCTCTCATTAGAGTCTGTTTGGCACGGATTTAGTTTCTTCAGATTTGTGAATCTGGTGAAGTTGAAAATTCTAGGTTCACCAGATTCGTGAAGCTGGAGCTGTGAGTACATTAAGAGCGTTTAGATGGATCATTTTGTTTATTTAGACAAAAATATAAACTTAATTCACTTTATTTTAGCCTACAAGTTTCAGATCTCAAGTGAAAATGAAATCAGGAGTTCTACCAAACAGACCCTTAATCAAACTGATCAAGGCCAGCTCCTTACTATGGCGTAGGTTCTCGGTGCAACGGTCAAAATATAACACACACATTTTTTTTAGCATAAGTAACAAAAGCACTTGAGATTTGGATAATTGGATATAAATTAGAATGTAGTAGAATTTACAAAAAATTCTACAGAATAGTGTGTGGAAACGTCGTATATCTTAAAAACGAACATCATTTTTTTTAGAAAATGAATGTAAAACCGAATTTTAGAAAGAGAATCGACTAGTAATTTTCACCACATTTCTTTTTTTTTACTTGGGTTTAGAAAGATAATCGCCTAACAATTTTTACTTTATTTCTTTTTACTTGGGTTATCCTAGAATATCTTTGGCCTTGGACTTTTTGAACCTTAGCAACTAGTGAGGCTCCAAAATACATAAACTTGACAATACTCGCACGTGGGCCCTAGGCAGTCACATCTGAGCCCGTGCGCATCTCAAAGTACTTTCTAGCTTGTTTTCTTTTACTCAACCTTCAGGCATCATGCGTCCTTGCGCCTTAATCTAGAGTAGAATTATATGATCATTCAGTTCTAAAGCTACTCTACATTGTGGGCAGGACATCTCTATGCTTGCAGTATTAGCTTCATCTAAATCTAGATGTAAAACTCTTTCTCGTTATCCGAACAGGTATTAATATGCTATAGTAAGAGCCTCTCATACTGTTTTCGGTAAAAATAAATAAATAACCTGACATCGTCGGTAGCTTTTCATCTTCTCAAACAAATTTACTTCAACTCTAGGCCTTATATTCGAATGTTGTGTTCCCATTGGTCCGCATTGAAATACGATTGTAATACATGCATTAGCCATGTATCTGTGCGATGCAACGGAAACTCAAATTATGATAAAAAATTATTTGCAAAGAGTTCTAATCTTATCTGAATAATAATGTTCACTCTGAATGTGCAATGGTTAAATGTTTAAATCAATTCATCGAATTATACAAATTCCAAGCATCTGTTTATAAACCCGAGCTTAAAATTAACTTTAATTTCACAAATTTAAATAATAACATCACAACACTTGGGATTGTAAATTTGTAACGCTATAATTCGAGATTGATCGATCGACCGAAAGAGGCATCACCTGCTGCTCCATGGGCGTAAAGGTATTGAAGAGGTAAGCATCATTTGTATGTGGCTGCCACCATCAGCGACATGTATGGCTTGTACGCCTTGTTCCAGCCATACCATAGCCCTACCCCATCAACTAGCTCCACCGCCTCCTCGCTTCCCTCTGCGAGCGCTTCCCTCAACCTATTGACATTATTCACTGCGGCGAGCTCTAACAGCGTCGACAATCTATCTTGCCACCCATCACCGGCGATCTGCCCCTGCGCTGCATCAACGAGATCAGGAAGTTCGCTCATTATCTCCGTTCAACGGTAAACTCAACACATCTATAGGAGAGGCAAAAAGCGATGAGGTTATATAGATTCAACAACCGAGGAGATATCTATGGAATCCAGATTAAGAAATTGTCGAATAAGGAAAGCAACAAAAAAGAAAGAGGTGAGAAGAGATCCAACTCTATGAATCAAAACTCTGATTCCTTCGGAAGGGAATCGATCAATCCAACCTGAAAAGCACCGGGAGCAATCGCCACCGATTCGAATGCCAGATCAATAAGAGAAAGGAAAGCAATATACGAGCCATGCATATTCATTTATCTTCTACGACGGGATGACCCAATCCAATCTACCATGGTGGCCACTGTCCGCTTCTCACTCAGCCACACTGGTGCGCACACATATCGAGAAGAAGATAGAGAACAGACGTACCACCACCAATCTTTAATTAGAATTAGTACAGATACAGATATACAAGCTTCCCTTTGTCCAACGGTCAAAATAATCTATGCGCGTATGAAATTACCCTATAGCTTGTTACTATGTTCTACCCGACCTTCAATTATCACGCGTCCTTAGCGGTACGAAAAGAACACTTTATATGGATGAGAGTAATTAGGGTCTATTTAGTTTATTGTTATAACTGACACTTGTCATGTTTTTTTAGTCTCATATCCTACGCATTATAGTCATAGACTCAGTTTTTTTTAAACTCCGTTATACTTGCGGCGCTGAATTTTGTATCATAAAAAGTGTGGTAATTTGCCTAAGATTAGTTATTATAAAATTGGCTTAGCAAACAGGCACTTAATCTGGATTGTTCTTGTTCTCTTGTTTTAGTCTAGAATAGAATTATGGAATCGTTCTTTTTCATTGACTCTGCATGTGGACAGGACACTCTCTATGGTTACAACTTCATCCTGCTCCTGGACATAGTCGGCAGCTTCTTTTTTTTAGATAAAAAAAAACAATCCGACCTCTTCGCTCAGTCGGCAGCTTCTTTGTCTTCTCGAACAGACTTACCTCAACTGGTCTCACATACGACGACTCTTTTGACCCCTTCGATCTGCATTGAAAGACGTACGATATGTCTAACAAAGGCCACATGCACATATAATCAAGCCCTTGTGATCAACCTTGTTCAGTTGCTGCATGTCGGGCGAACAAAATTTTCCGACAATAAATTTTGAAGCACACCCATCGTTGGAAGTTAAAATAAGCCCGGACCAGTTATCGAATCGAGTCAGCAAAAGAACACTTAAAGGGCTAGGAACTATATTGTAGACGGAGAGATTTCAGAACTTGCCACCTTTAAAATTCGTTTTTTCGGTATTTGACATCCTGGTCCACTGTTATAGACTCAGATAGACCCATATGTCATACACAGGAGCTGAAAGGCACATGAATTGGATGTCATTTTCTGAAATTTCACATTGTAGACGTAACGTTTAACATTATGTACTTATTGCATATCTTTGGAATTAAATTAATGTTATACCACGTTATTTTTCTAACAGATGAATCATGCCATGAGGGGTTAGTTCTAATGCTGCGTAGTTTTGGGTTAATCAAACCTATGCATCCGGATGACTTGATCTTGGCCTCAGCCGGCTGGTTCTTTTGTGGCCATCCACGTACATCGCTCCACCGTGAACAAAGGCTGCCAAGACGGGAGCCTCACCGTCGAGGCCGTGGTCGTGGGTTCCATGGCGAGGCGCCATGGCAGCCTCCGCCTGTCCTTCGTCGATTGCTGTGCAGAGCACTGCGGAAAGTGGACAGGGA
The DNA here is from genome assembly GCA_036346375.1 of Guadua angustifolia. Lineage (NCBI taxonomy): Eukaryota > Viridiplantae > Streptophyta > Magnoliopsida > Poales > Poaceae > Guadua > Guadua angustifolia. Next base: position 3,961,286 of record CM070503.1, read on the forward strand.
CACCTTCGTGTTACGTAGGTCGAGGATTAAGCCAAGAACCCCGAGTCCTCGCCGCCGTGCTGCTTTGGCGTGGTCACGCAACGCCTCGCCATGGCCGAGTACGTACGTGGCACCATGCTGGCTGCTGCTCTCACGTGTCGAGTCCGACGCCCTGTGCAAGGCCGTGCGTGACTCATCCCACCTGAGACACTGCTCACGTGCCCCGCCGCCGTCACGGCGTCCTGCGCCCACCTCGCTGCCGCGCTTGCTGGATCTCTGCATATTTCACGACTACATGGAAAAAGGAAGCCGAATTTGCGGGCGACAACGGAACACAGATTATGCTAGCAGATATAATTTTGAAACGGCTAGTTTTTTTTTTTAATCTAAAGTTAGTCTTGTAATCATAGTTGAATCATAATATCTTACCTAATTAATATGTAACGTTATAATCTAGATCCACTACAGTTAACGGTGTAAATCTTTATTTTCCCCACCAATTAGCGTGGTAGTTTCTGCTCGTTAGAGCTAATCGTGATAGCATCTTTTTCATGTTTTAATAAGAGAAGATTTCTCATGCGAACATCTGGCTAGTGCTTTTGTAGATTCAGAGCAAAACGGTTTTACCATGGCCAAATAGCCTTTGCCAAATTTTGCTTGCGCTTTTGTACCTACACGGCTACGCCTAATGCTTCCTTCTCGATTAAAGGTTGCAACAGTTCGCTATCTTGCTGCATTTTTTTTCCACGGGCAAATGCGCTCGGTTAGCCGTTAATTGTATCTCTTCCACAAGCAACAGCAAAAACACACATAAAAATGAAGGATCGGTGGAGGCAGCACGAACTTTAATAGAGTAGTACTAGTACTAGTGTACTTTTACACTGCAATTTCGCTAGAACGTACGCACTCTATGAACATCCACCGACGCGACACACAGAAGAGAACAAAAATAACACGGGATCGAAGAGTCCTAACAAGCCGCGCGCGATCGTTGTCATCCCACGCCTAATAGATCGGCGGCGGCGGCACGGGCTTCGCCATCCTGGTCATGCCGTTGGGGTTGGGTGAGGGAGGCTGCTTCACCGGCGACCTCTGCCCCAAACGCCTCACGGCTGCTTCCACAGCCTTCCAGGCGCCGCCCCATGCATCCGTGTCTGGAGGAGGAGGAAGTGGACGCGGCAGATGACGTGCTGGGACCGCGCAGGAAGCCAGCGGGAGCAAGAGGAGGGTAGTGGCGATGAGCAACCAAGTGGCCATCCTGCGATGCATCGACGTGTAGTTTGTGATAGATTCACTAGCTCTCGCTGAGCTTGCGAGCTGGGAGGTGGAAGGGAAGGGCCAATGCCAAACCCGTTTCGACATGGTCTATTAATAGAAGAGCTCTTTTATATATATATTAAAGTTAATATAAATCGTTCATTTATTTCGATCCAATAGATTGGATTAAGTAGTATTTATCTATACTTTTTTTAGTAGTAGAATTGTATAAATACTTTTAACAAATCAATTATTAAATCTGATCTCACTATCTATCATATACTACTAATTATATAATGTATCATAGGATTGGTGTGACGCAAAGCCCAGAAACGTGAGCAGAGAGAGAGAGACGCTCTCAACTTGTGCGGTTAGTAAGCTGCAGATGCCAGATGTGAGCTGTTCATTGTACGTTTGCAGTATTCGTAAATCTTACTAACTGGGACAGTAGTGCTTTTTGGCCTCACTCCGTGTTCGGCTCCAAGTGTGCTTGGCTGTTCGTCCTGGCTCGCTTTTGCCAGCTCACGTGCATAAGCTAGCGATGCATGCACGCGACTACGCGAAAGACCTTCGAAACGACGAACGAGAGGAAGATTTTATCGGTTACGTTGTTGAGGCCTGAGGGATGGACCGGCAGCGTGTGTGGGAGCTAAAGCTAACACTACAGGAAAACGTGGTTGATTCGTCGGTCACCTTCTAATTTCGTCGGCCTACTAATAGCCGTCGAAAATATGTTTCTAAATTCGTCGGCCTGACTAAGCCGTCGAAAATGACAGTATAAGTTCGTCGGCCAGATGTTACCGTCGAAAATAGACACCTAATTTCGTCGGTTTAGTTTGGGCCGTCGAAAATAGACAGGTAATTTCGTCGGTTTAATATTGGCCGTCGAAAATAATAATTAACTTCGTCGGCCCAGGGTAGCCGTCGAAACTATTTGGTGCCCTAAAGCGGTGGCGACCAAAAAGATTCCCTCACTCGCTGCAGCACCAAAAAGCCCTCCGTCGACGCCGCCGCGCCGCCCACGCATACCATGCCCAGCATAACGCCGCCGCCATGCAAGTCGCCAACGCCGCCGACGCCGCTGGCCACATACGCCGCCGCCGCCCCATCGTCATGCTTCCAGCCGCCGTCTTATACGTCTTCTCCAAGGTACCTCCACCTATCCGTAGCCGTATTTTTTTCGATAGTTGTTGTAGATATTAAATCTATTTATCAAGAATTACTTCATATTTGTCAAGAACCAATTACGTATTTGAGGCAGGTTGATGGACATTTGCATGAAATGGACATGAAAACATATTATATCGGATCTGATCAGACTTGTTCTGCACGATTCAAAAATGACAGATGCACACACTGTAATACGTCTATTGTTTTGGCCGAATTTGCCTATACTTGATGCAAGTATGGCCGAATTTGCAGTTGATGGACAATGTGTGTATGTTTTACCATGTCCCTCACAAGCAATATTTATGGGTCTATGTTTTTTAACAACAATAACTGTATACCATATCAAAGAGAGAGTATATTCTAGATATAACAACAATAACTTTATACCATATCAAAGCTTCCAGTATTGATGCAATGATAAAATAAGGATTCTGTTTGTATAATCAGCACCAGCATCAAGTTTATTTACCTAAAATTTAAAGTGTTAAAATGTACCATTGGTCTGTCTACTCACTGGCTCTAATGTGGTTACTCTACTTTAAAATCATGCAAATTAGTCCCCTTACTACATATCCCATTACTTCAATATCTAGGTCATGGTCAAAGTGCCCATCCAAAATAAGTTACTACAATGAACACACTAATTTGGTATAGCTGGCTTGGTGGAGTAATTATTGGCGCAATGAACAATCAAACTAATGAATTTTCTCCTAGATGGGAAATATTGTTTCACCTTCTATTATCTGATTCCTCACTGGTTGCATCCGCTGGGAGCTGGTTTCTTATTGTTATTCATGTTTTGCAATCAATGCTGACCTTGTAGTTTGATTTTGGCAGCACAAGGGGGTTAGGGAAAGCACTTGCTCGGGAGTTTCTACTTTCTGGAGATCGCGTTGTAGTTGCTTCCCGCAGGTGGTAGTCATCGACATAATGCACAAAATTTATTCTTGTTGCTTAAATTTGAAATTTCCATGAGCTTCTAGTTCCATGCATGTTCTTAGTTTTTAAGTATCTTTTTTTGAAGGCAGCCCTGAATTAGTTCTTCAGACTATCAACGAACTTGAAGAGAACATACAGGAGGGCTTGTCAGTTGCCAAAAAGAAACAAAGAGAAGTAATTGACATTTGGGTAAGTAATGCTTTACATATGGATCTCTTTTAGTATCTGTTAAGCATTTCACCTGAATAATTACAAAGTTGGATTGAGCAGACAGCTTTTGCCTACTTGTACCCTTTCATTTTGTTCTATATTCTTCAATAGCTAGCTACTACAATGAGCAGTGCTTTCACGTTTTCTTTTCCAATATAAGTTACATAAATTTTAAAACAAGCAAAAAAGTAAGTAATTATCATTTACCATTCATTCTTGCTTTAATAGTTGTGCAACTTTCAAAAAGAAAAGTATGTAAGCAATTCTCGATATTTTTTTTTGAAATTTTACGATGTATTATTCACATTAGCTATTTTTTTAAGAAAAGATTTGTAACCAACGGCTATACTACGGTTAAAAAAGTATTTAAACTTGTTCTAGAATGGCGATTTAAGAAGATGGATGTACGATGGATAGAAAAACAGGATATACACACGAGAGTGGATGGTGAACACACGGGCTTTTGTGGATTTTGTTTTATCTTCCTCTCCTTCGGTGGGTTGGGGAAGTGCCTATCGTAGGTGTCGAATTTTAATTGGCGATACAAAGCAGATATGGAGCGTCACCTTTGCAAATGGGGTTTCATGCGGATTATCTAACTTTGGTATGAGCATGGTGAGCTACGTTCTAGGGAAACATCCAATCCGAGCAGTGTGAGCTAGTGATGATCCTATTGATGCATTGGATGATATGATGCATGATTTTGTTCAGCAGTTTGAGGATGTGCCTGGACTAGAGGTAGATAGATTCTTTAGTCTTCTGAAAGCTTCTGAAGATCCTTTGCATGAGTCCACGAGCGTGACACAGCTTGCGACTGTGACACGATTGATGGCTATAAGGTCGAAGTACAACTTCTCGGTGGACTGTTTCAATGATCTAGTTGATTTGATATCTGACATTTTACCAAAACCTCACAAGTTGCCGAAAGATTTCTATTACTCAAAGAAACTGCTAGCCGGCCTAGGGATGCCATATCAGAAGATTGATGTGTGTGTGAACAATTGTATTTTGTTCTGGAAGGAGCACGAGAAGTTGGATCGTTGTCCATGCTTGCAAGAAATCTAGATATGCGAAGTAGTCAACAAAGATGGGATTATCACGAAAACAAGCGTTCCCACAGGCGACTCGATATCGCCTCTCACAAGACGGCTCCAACGGTTGTACCTCTCTAAGGCGATTACGAAGCATATGAAATGGCACAAGGAAGGCATCCGTACAAATTCGGTGCATGAGGTATCTCTGAGAAGAATGGAATCTTTGCAATGTTGTATATGTACACCAACATCGAGGAGATGGATGATTACTTCGAGTAAGTACTTAACCTAATTTCCGTTTTAATCTCTTCATGCACAAACTGTATGAAACCTAAATAATGTACTACAGGTTGTTCGATCAATAACAATGGAGATCTAGGCAAGAACCTACGATAAACAACTTAAAACTCTGACGTGATGGATTACGTGGTGGTCCTAATTTTGTGACATGGTTTGAAAACACGTAATTTTCTTAACAATTTTCTCATTGATTAATAACTATGTTGAGTATTAGTTTAAACACTGCTATAACCTTGCAGTGCATTACCGATGGTAGCGTCCATGAAGATTTGAGACAAGCTGTCACACGAAGCATAACAATGAGGAGTTTGGACGTTATGATGTCAATGGATTTCGTTTAGATTACGCAAAATTTGAAGCAACACGTCCACAAGCAGCCACGACAAATAATGGAGTTGTCACTATAGCAAGTGGCTCGGATGGTCGTCTCATCGAGTACTATGGTGTTATTCAAAACATAGTTGAGATGAAGTTCGGGGGGTCGAAAGATCTACGAGTAGTGTTTTTTTATTGTGATTGGTTTAATGAAAAATTAGGGATAGGGATAAGGCGAAACACCAAAATTGGTCTAGTGGAAGTTAATCATACATTACGTCTTACAGGTTTCAATCCATTTGTACTCGCTCACCAAGTTCAACAAGTGTACTATATGTCCTATCCTTGTCCCTTAGCAATCCTAAAGCCATGGTGGGTTGTTGAAGGTAAATCCTCTGGCGGTTGCCTACCCACGGAGATGATGGGTATGATGAAAGTGAGGTTGTGAACACCTTGAAGAAGCATATCAAGAAGGTGGTTTACCGACCTCGTTTGGAGTAGATGAAAGGGTGGCACTTGACCAACTAGCCGGTGACACTACAGATGTCATTGTTGATGAGGTTGAGAAACGAAACGACCTCGTCACAGTAACCAAAGTCCCACGAAAAGTGGTTAACACAAAGCGTCATGGTGGTTTACAAAATGTTACGATGATGCTCATGAGCTCGATGATTTTAAGAAGTAAATAACCAAGCATTGCATTTTCTTGTTTTCCATGCTTCAAGGTAGTTCTAATTTTCTCAACATGTGGTTTACCATGTATATCAAGAAAGTTGTTCAATTGTTTTAATCATACTCAAGAACTTGTAATTATTTTTTTAACAGATGAAGTCATTTGCACACGCTTTTAGAGGAAAGAAGAAGGATGTCTCTTCATCTTGAAGAGTCAAGGAAGTAAGAATGATGGCTCTTCATCGGTTGGTGGTTCACTTTTGAGGCGGTGTATCTCAACAGAGCCGAAGTGCATTTCAGAGGTGTCTTGAGGAGGCTCGTGACGGTTGCTTCACGGAGGAGACTCAACAGAGGAGGTACTTCTGCTCTGTGTCGTGAGCAGGAGACAATCTTGATGGAGGGATGGGGATGCGGAGGGAGGGGATGGTGTTGATCCTGTGTTTAGGTAATTGTAAAAATTTTCATAAGTTTTGTGCAAACATTGGTGCTGAATTTTTTTCACCATTTCAGTTCAGATCTTCCAACTTAATCACCCCAAAGAGATTACAAACCCAAGGCAACGGAGAGAGATTAGGCCACATGGTGGTAGTAAGTATGAGAATGAGACAATCTGTTGAACCAATGTATGGATGGATGTATGGTTGGAGATATGCTTAAACCTGTCTTGTCTTTGTGTGTGAATGGACATATGTGTGTATGGATGGATATATCTTTATTTCTCTTATCTATATATGTGTGTGGATGTAGAGACTTTATAGGGACATCTGCCAAAATTTCCAAGTTTCTATAGTGTTACTAATATTTTCATATTTTTACTTCACGAGCAATGGGATGACATTTCTTGGGGGAAGAACCGTTTGAGGCCGATGAACATACCTTGGGAACACTCTGTCGGCATCACTATTCGGAATGGTTCTTGTGAGACGGAGTTTCTCTGCCGACAACGAGTTAGGCGCACTACAAGATGGCTGACAGATGTCCAAACCGGAAATATTCTTTGTTAGGATTTGGAATGACTTCGGGTAATACTTTGGAATTTTCAGTTTTTATATACCCATATTTTTGTTTTAATTTGTCTAACGGTGTTGATATTCCTAATTAGGAGAGGTATCGTTTACGAGGGTGAGGAGGAGGCGTTGGCAACCAAGTCTCGATATGTCTTTGAGAAGGCCGCGACAAAGGTCGTAAAAGACATGATGTCCAATGCACGCATCCAAGCGGTGTGCTTGTACTACAAAAGATCAAAAAGAGGACATGACCAAGAAGTTGGGTGCTTGAGAGATCTACCTTCGTGCCGATGAGTACCTCTAGGTGGACCTGCCCTGGGTAAGGAAGTGTATGGATGCTTGGCAAGCACTTTGTGTCTACTGGGCTTCACCAGCCTTTGTGGACAAGTCGAGGAGGAAGAGGGAAACCGTCGGGCGGGAGCGAGGTCACTTTCGGCGATATGGCTGATGGACATATTCGTCTAGCGCCGGATGGTATGGTTGATATCTTTATTTCAGTTATTTATATGCTTGTCAAATATATTGTGCTTGTTAACATAGATGAACATCGAATCGCAGGAGGCTACAAATGGGGTTGCCCCAAGCTACATTGAGACTTATGTTGGGGCCACCACGGAGCTGATCCTACACATCTGAGCGACTTTGTAGTGATGTGGCGACACAAAACCCAGTTAGTAATTATGTGTGAACTTGCTACAAGTCCGATTAGTGCCTAACACAAAAATCCTGTAATGACAAAGCTAGATATGGGGAAATAATGGTCGAACGTCATGGGGAAGAATATAATGGAGGAAAGAACAAGTTGACCTTACGACTTTGTACTCAATCGGGGTGGAAAGAAACATGGCAGATTTGCTATCTTTGAATGGGGTAATTGATTCAAGTGATGCCTTTGAATGAGGCCAGTCATCTCGGTCATCTCGGAGTCTGTTCGCGTACTCTCGTGAGGCTAGGTTTGGAGGAGGAGTTGAGGGTGCGAGAAGCGATGAGAAGAGCAAATCGAGCGAGTGGAGGCGATGAGAAGATCACGGGAAGAGTGGGCAAGGCAACAACAAGAATATATGATTAATTGGCGAGACACAACAACAAGCATATATGATTAATCTGCAAGTAAGTTAATTAGAACTAGCTATGAATTGATGAATTGCCTACATTTTCATCTTTCATTCATGCAAGCGTCAACAATTGATGATATAAAGATTTACTTTATTTTTTCTTGTAATTTGATCTTGAGAAGTTCTATCTTCTCATTTGGGACAACAATTAATTTTCCAACATTTCAGCCTCCTCCCCACCTCCTCCGTTTTTTGCATCGCTATCCCCACATATGGTTAATTTTCCTAATCACAAATTCCATTTAACAAAATGTACATATATTGCGAATCACTTAATAATTTTCTTTAACATATAGGGTTCGATAACACCTCCAACGGGGATCTGGTGCAAATCTCGGATGCGAAGTGGCAATGCTTCAGTACACCGTCTGTTAGGCGAAGACATACACTCGGAGGTGAGGACGGCGTGAAACAACGATGCTCCGGAAGTTGAATTCTTTTTCTTCCATGTGATGTGACCTTTTATGTATGAATGTCGACTTGGATGAGTATGGAACCATTAGCTTGTTGATGATATGTATGTGTATGAACATGTGTTGATGGTGGATGTCTGAGCGAACCACTTGTTAGTAATTTGTATGGACCGGTATTTGTGATACTATGTGTATGCGCTGTTTATTTTGATTGTGTTGATAGTGAAATGGGTAAGATATGGATATTTTGTGATATGATTGATGATCGTTACGCATTGCATGTGATGATATCATTGCTGAAAATATAGATGATATCGGAAGTTGTTATTTGAATTTATATGTTTGCAGAAGATACTCAAGATGCTGCTCATGAGGTAATTCTTGATGGTAATTCTTGATGTCATTTCCTTTTTATAATGATTATTGATATTTAGGATTTATTAATGTTCTCCACCGATTGCTAGACTTGTAAGCAAGTGACAAACTTTTACAAGTTTTGGTGCACCAGTGTATGTAAAACAACCTTGAAGTGTAACCATTAGGCTTCAATTCACTTTGTAAAACAATTGCCGATTGACTTCTAACTGTATGCATTTTTTTAAAATGCAGGTTGTGGAGGTTTCAACCTCTAAGACTGGGAAGCATGGTCATATGCCAAGTGCCACTTTGTTGCTATTGACATCTTCACCGGCAAGAAGCTTGAAGATATTGTGCCATCTTCACACAACTGTGATGTCAGTACATTTCTTGAGCTCTTTCCAGTTAATATTGCTTCCAGCTCACACTGAAATATGAACAAGTTTTGTTTATAGGTTCCTCATGTTAATCGTACTGGATACCAGCTCATTGATACACCAAAGATGATCTGAGGCTCCCAACTGATGAAAACCTGCTTGCCCAGGTTTGTACAAACTACCTAATTTATGCATACTTCTTGCTTACATAGGAAGTATATTTGAGATGCTTATACTTTCTTAATTCAAATTTTGTCAACTAATTCTGCTAACATAGGAAGTATATTTGAGATGCTTATACTCCTGTAGTGCCAGTCTATACAAATCTTAATTCTCTTCTCTATACTGATTTGAACTAGGATCCCACCATGGAACCCATCCAAACCAAGCTATGCACATGATCCAGACACTGCCATACTGAATATATTATTTGTAAAGCTCTTTGCGAGTGCTCGACTTAATTTGTACATTGTGCGTCGTTTGGTGATAGATTATTCGGGAGATGATGTTGGGAGGACTGTGGCAATAATAATTGGCATCTTGGCTGGGCTAGCACTCCTCGTGGTGTTCATCTCTTTTATCAGAAAAGCATGTAAGCTCTCTGAAGTCGAACAATCTTCACTTCTTGTCCTGTTTGAGTCTCATAAAGAACAAAATGAAGTCGTTAATTAAGCCTAGAGCAAACTAACACAATAAACCAATGCTTCAATGCAGGCTAGCCACTAAATTGAAGCCATGCACTTGGTACACATGTGGTTTGATTTGGCAGCTTATTGTATAAGTTTTTTTAAGGTCCGCTGTTCTTGTTAATTATTGGGAGCAGGCTGAGAGATTTTGGATTGTTTTCCCCAGTCTACTTGTTTTTTCTTACTATTAGTTACACATTGCTCATATATCTATTCTGAGGAGCTTCTTTTGTACAGTACAGTATACCATCCCCATTCAATATTATAGTTTATTGTATGGTTGAGTGAGGTAGATTACTTTGGACAAAACAGTTGTGGTTGAGTAGCAGATATATTTGTATCACCTCTTTTTAAAACGTATGGCAGGAGCTTTGCCCATTCATTTCAGAGATAAAAAGAGATAGAAACACAAACATCTATCCCAGTAGGACACATCGAGAGAGAGAGCACCATGACACTACACCTAATATTTGTATCACTTCGACTGAAACAATTTATTACTAGGTTGGCATATGAATATTGCTAACTTATTTGTAACATCTGCATAAACCTTAAGAAGTTGAGTACCAGGGGCTTAAGTCTCTCTTTGCAGGTCGAGTTAAAGTAGAGGTAAACCCCAGCAATAAGCCCCATAAGAAAATCTTGGACAAAAGGGCCCTTATTCTGATCATTTTTAGAACCATTTCTTTGATTGACTGATTTAGCCAACTGTATATGCAGGTGGCCACTTTCATTATCCAAAAGATTCTGCTAGATGATGTTGGGCTGCGCTACATGTGTGCCACTGCTGATCGTTTCTTTGATATCGGCAGCGCTTTAGCAAGCATGGTTATTTCACTGGTTGAACAGCCTTCCACAAGATTGCTAAAGCACATTGTCCGTTGTTACCTCAGGCTGTCAGATAATCCTAGGTATGTGCTGTCATTTTCATATTGTGCAAAATATCCGTACTTCTCAAGCACCGATTTTCCCCTCTCCAATGCAGGGCCTGTGCTGCACTGCAAACTATCCTTCCTGACATGCTGAAAGATGGGACATTCAATAACTCTCTGAGGGTGACTAATTTTATTATTGCTCCACTGAAGCGAATGTTACTCTAGATCGAAAGTTTCAATCAAATACTGGCTTATATTTTGTTCCTACAAACACAGGAGGACCCTTCAATACAGCACTTGCTCCAACAACTGTTCGCTACATGGCTGCCAAGCTTTCTTGGAAAGCTGATTTGTTGTAATTGTATCGTCATATTCTGTGATGATAGTTGCTTATTTCTCTACAAATATCATGAATAATTATAGACCCTAATATGTGATGAAATAGTATTAGGATTGGATGCTTAATGCAAAATGATCTGTTATTTTCTAGGATTTTTTTGTGAATTTTCTGGGATTTTATATGTTAATTTAATTTTTTTTGATATTAAAATACTATTTTTGTCGGCCAGACCGACGAAAATAAAATAATTTGCCGACGATTTTTTTGCATTTCCTTGGTAGTTAGGCCGACGAAAATAGGCACAAAACCGACGAAAATACTTTAATTTAAATCGGCGGTAATTAAAAATACTTTAATTTAAATCGGCGATTTAAAAAATACATAAGCCACGCCGGCACCGAGCGGTTCGTGCATCGACTGTAATTTCGACGCCATGAAAGCCGTCGAAAATCTATATTTTAAATCGTTTTCTTCCGTCGGCCAAAAGCCGACGAATCTGTAAAAACCGATGAAAATAGCTATTTTCGTCGGTTTTTCGCGTATTTTCGTCGGCTTTTGACCGACGAAAATAATACGGTTTCCTGTGGTGTAAAGAAGTAAGAGAGAAGAATCATGCAGTGCATGTAGATCGGAGGTGTAGAAGAATGGGACACGTAGAGCAGCGGCATGATATGAAATTCCAATGTTCGTATGCATGGCATGTACTTGATTTGTTCCTGCCATTTGCTAATTAATCGGAGTAAGTAGGCTGTTAGGCATGAAAGTGGTCGCAGGCTGTCCACGTACCCACTTAATTTAGCCCACTTAAATCCTGAAGCAGACGCCTACAACCCACTTAATTCGTTTAGCCTTCCAGCCCACAAAGCCCACCTCATTCCGCTTGATCGCTTCTCCGCAGCGTCGTGCCGTCGTCGTATCTCTTCTCCGCATTCTCCGCATCGCCGCAACTCCGCTCCTAAGCATCGCCGCAACTCCACTCCTCTGCATCGAGTTCTTTTCCTCTGCATCGAGTTCTTTTCCTCTGCGTCGTATTCGTCTTTCTGCATCGCAGCATCTCTTCCTTCCGCATCGCAACGCCGCTTCCCTTCCGCATCGAGTTCTTCTCCTCCGCGATCGAGTTCGTCTCTCTGCATAAATCGCGCCGAGTCCTCCGCAAGTCCGCATCTCTAGGGTTTTTGCCTCCTCATAGGCTCCTTTGCATCGAGTCTCTGGATCAAGTCTCCGCCTCCTCAAAGTCTCCGTAGGCGATGGCGATTTGAGAAAGCGTTTTCCCTACATGTAGCCATCCATTGGAGCAATTTTCTTTTGTCATTTATGTGAACTCACAATTGTGATGAGTGGTAAATATTTTCTTGAATTTCAGGTCAACCTCGTAGGCATCTTTTGACGACTAGATAGAGTTCATTTGTCAATAAGAAGAAACTAGTCTCAGGGGATGCGGTTTTGTTTCTTCGGTAGGGTCATACTTATCAATATCGTACCGGAGATAATATCGGTTTGACTCTTGGAATAGTACATTTCAGTACCATCCATATCGACGTACCATTTTCGGGTTTAATATAATAATTTATATTTAGAGTAAATTTTACAAAATTACAGGTTTCTTGTACAAACTATCAGAAAATTACAGATTTTATCTTTTATTTAACAAAACTACAGATTTTAGAAAAACCTGTTTTACAAAACTATAGGTTTCTTTTACAAATTATCAGAAAACTGCAGATTTTAGCTTCTGAAAACAAAACTACAGATTTTAGGATAATTTGTATTACAAAACTACAGATTTTTGAATTAATCATTTTTTTGTAACTGGTCTGACAGTCTGGGCCCATATAACAGCCTCACGTACGAATAAAACGGAAATGAGGACGTGTGAGACCGCTATGTGGGCTCACACTGTCAGACCCGTTACTAGAAACAACCAATTCTAAAATCTATAGTTATGTGAAACAAGTTCTTCTAAAATATACTGTTTTGTGACACAAGTTCTCCTAAAATCTATAGTTTTGTAAAATAAAAGCTAAAATATATAGTTTTCTGAGAGTTTATACAAAAACTTGTAATTTTGTAAACCAAGTTCTTCTAAAATCTGTAGTTCTATAAAATAGAAACTAAATTTTGTAATTTTATATTAACATAATAGTACTATCAAATAAAACATATAGTTCAATAGGATAAATTATCAATTACACCGATATAACTAGGGATGGCAATCTTACCCGATTACCCGTGTGCCCGCGGGTAAAAACTCTAATGGAGGTGGGTATGTTCCTCTTTTATTACCCGCAGGTATGTTTACGAGGGCCAAACTCTACCCGACGGGTAAACGGGTATGAGTATGGGGGAGCTTCACCGTGCAGTTCTCTTGGATTACAATCACCTCCTATTGATATGCGGGCTAAAACAGACGCCTTGATTGGCCCTCGATCCCCAATTTGTAGTATCTCATTTCAAGAATTGTTGAACTTGACCATATGTGTATTATTTATGCGCATATATTATTTTAATTATTATTCTTATGTACATTTGAAATTTTGAATCATTGATAATCATTCTTTAATCCATATAATGTTGCTAATACCTATAACTTCATCAAAAGATTGTATTAGTATCATAACTCATTAGCTTCTAGTACCATTTGGTTGGAAAGATTGTTGATGGTGACGGGTAACAGGTATACCATGGTATTGGGTACCATGAGTAACTGTATGAGCGAGATTTTTAGCCATGACCCTTCAGCGGGTATACCCGTGGGGAAGATTTTGGTTCGCAGGTACGGGTATGGGCGAGTACTACCCGTACCCGCCGCACTCGATTGCCATCCCTAGATATGCATGACTAGGATCGGTAGCAAAGATAATATGGCCGGTATTGACCAGTATCGAACTAAAATGACTAGTACGGTACATAGAGTTACTTTGTATCATTTACGTACCAAAATGGTATATATTATCTATACCGACCGGAACCAATATTTATTGATAACTATATGAGTCGGACTACGACTAGGAGAGCAGTTATCGTCGACTTTTCACGCTGTTTTGTAATCTTTATTATATAAAGTGAGAGTTTTTTCCTATGTCACTTCATCAAAATTACCCATCTTTGCCACTGTTAGTGCTCTTTACAAATAAATTTTTTGTCGCAAATTGAGTTTTCGTTGTAACGCACGGGCACATGACTAGTTTCCAATTAAATGACAGAGTACGTGCGTAACAATTAACAAATCACTAGCTTGGCTGCTTGAGCATCTCATGCAAGCAGCAAGCCTGCAAACACAACAAAAGAGCGATATAGAGGTGGTTAGTACAACCGCAGCCATTCGCCCGTTCCGGCCGGCCGCCGTTAAATCACCAGCAGCGGCGTCGCGGGCTTCACCATGGTGGCCATCCTGTTGGGGAAAGGCGCCCGAGGCGGGCCTCCGTTCTTGTAAATTTTACAAAACTACAAGTATTTTTTAAAAAAACTACAAATTTTAGTTTCTATTTTATAAAATTACAAATTTTAAAAGAACTTGTTAATAAAACTACAATTTTCTTGTACAAACTATTAAAAAATTACAGACTTTAGCTTTTATTTTACAAAACTATAGATTTTAGGAGAACTTGCATCGTAAAATTATAGGTTTTAGAAGAACTTGTTTCACAAAACTATAGATTTTAGAATTAGCCATTTCTTATAACGGGTTTGACAATGTGGGTTCACATGGCGGTCTCACACGCCCTTATTTTCTGTTTTACTCACACGTGAGACTGTCGTATAGGTCTAGCCTATCAGACCCGTTACAATAAATGATTAATTCTAAAACCTGATTTTTGATACAAATTATCCTAAAATCTGTAGTTTTATAAAATAGAAGTTAAAATCTATAGTTTTTTGGTAATTTATATAAGAAAATTGTAGTTTTGTTAAACAAGTTATAAGGTGTATTAGCTTGGGCACGATTACCAACGCAATGGTTTTCTACCGATATCGCCTCTGATTAACAGTCAGTCCGACTTTTCATCAGCAGCCCATTTTTTACTCCTATGTTGCCATGCATGTAGGGAGATTTTTATTTCTTGCATTGCATGCGCATGATCATGCGTGTTTTTTTATTTTGTCGCTACCCGCGCTGGAGTTGGTTTTGTACCGCACACACCTCGTGTCGCTCCCCCGTGTGCAGGTCATCCTCCCGTGCCCGCGAATTTGTGCACCGTACGTCGTGGGCAGTGGAGTCTTCATCGACAGAATCTGGTGGCAATTGTAGGCTATGAACGACATTCAAGTTCTTGTAATGCCAAATTCGAAGAGAATCTTCATCAAGAAAGAGAACACGACAATCGAACGCATCGAAGCCATGAATCCACGCCGAAGAGTCGTACTCGTGATGAACAAGTTGGCAGTGAGAGCATCACTTCTTGCGCGTGCAACGAACATAATACGTCTGTCCTCGAGCCTGCACCCAAAGACAATGGTTGCAAGGAACATGCTCGTTGTCCGACGCCGCGCCATTCACGTCCGCTGCTACTGCGTCGTCTATGTACGCCTCAGGCGCGGTGCCATGCACGTCCCTCTCCGTCGTCGCTGCGCGCAAGATGTTCACCGCATGGCGCAGACTGACCGTTGCCACACGCAGGCGACCGACGCTGCACCATCTAGCTGGTTCGTCGCCGCGAGCAGGCTGTCCGACGAAGCGCCATGGAGGTCGTTCGCCACCGCGGCATGCAGCTCGGTGGCTGCCGCGCGCAAGCCATCAGCCACCACGCCATGAAGGCCTTGCTGGTCGCCTGCTGCGGCATCCATGCATGGGATACGAGGGCGCAATGTTTTCTGGAAGGAGCGTGTGGCGACGACGGCGTTTTCTAGAAGGACCACGCATAAAGATGGAAAGCGAGTGAATCATATGGAATCGAGAACAAACTACTTTGGCGCTGGTTGACGAGACTATGCATACGTATGAGACGTAAAATAAAAGTTAAAATCTGTCATTTTTTATTATGGAAGAAACTGCAGACGGAACAAATCACAAGGCGCTCTATAAAATGGGATTTCAATCGATTTTATATGCCTCTAAAATACTGTTTTATAGGATGGAGGAAGTATATAATTTTGTAAAATAAAAGTTAAAATCTGTCATTTTTTTATTGTATAAAAAACTATAGTTTTGTAAAATTTATTTTTTTTACAAAAAAAAATCCTATTTTTCTTTTGCAAACTGCGTCAGAAAGGAACTGGCACAGGTCAAATCCTAGCGGCGGCACAACCCATGCCATGCTGATTGCCAAACCGGTAATTAGCCAAGCCAAGCCAAAGATTAGGCAGTCGTTGGTTCCTAATTCCTAGTCATCCCACACGCAACGTTGCAAAACGCAGAATATTGAACATTACACAAGTATGTACGTACCTACCTTACATATATTAGGGACTAAGGAAAACCAAGAATAAGAAATCGGGGCCAAAATGAGACTTTTGCTCCTTGATTCACGGATGCAAGCTAACTTCTCTCTTCTTTGTACCCCTCAGGCCCTCGCTGGGGTAGCATTGGCATTTCAGTGCTAATAGAATGCTGTAGCACTACTAATTATTAACCATAGAAAAATTGTTATGTTTGATAATGATTTGAATCAGTCCTTTATTCCCACTTAAACAGAAAACGGTGCTGGATTTTTGCCTGCACAAAACATTGGGCACTGCTCATAGCTGGACCTGTCAGTGTCTGCACAAATCGATGGCCACTGCCGGACATTCGGCATGAAACGGTCCCAGCATCTTTGATGGGTCAAGCGTACCGACACATAAATTCCCTAAACCTTGAAACTTTTAATTAATTTCAGTGTTAAACAACCAATAAAATCATGTATTCATGTTGGTTGTAAAGCCTGTTTCTCCCCGTTGTCGTTATCTTTAGTTTAAAGAAATCCCTCAGACAAACTGGTTGTTTGGTTGTTATCAAGTGTTTCATGAGTATGCTTTGGTACTTGGTAGAGACTTTCAGAGAAGAAAAAAAATGGTTTCAGTTAGTTGTGCTGTATCTTTTAGGGATTATATCTTGCTTCTGTGTCTTAGATGATTACTTGCTTTGTTCGTCTCTGAAAAGTTTTCAGTGAAAACGACCTAAAAACTAGTTTGTGAGGTTTCTTGGTTGAATGGATTGCAAACACTGTGTGTTAAGAAACTAGTTGTATGGAATCTAGCATGCTAAACTTCCCTTTTCTCACAACATGTTACATGACCATATGTTCAATCACTGAACTGTGCAGACTGTAGAGTCAAAGAATTATTTTTTAAAAATAATATTTTAAAAAAAAATTTATAGAAATAATATACCGAAATTTAAAATTACAAATATACCTCCCTATAGTCATTTCAAATGGTGACATCTGTCGCCATTTCAAATGGCGACCGAGAGTTTCATCTCCACCGAGCAAGCGCGAGAAAGGAATGAAGGTATGAGGACATGCCTCTGTCGCTATTTCAAATGGCGACAGGGAGGTATGTTTGTAATTTTAATTTTGGCATATTATTTTTTATTTTTTTTATTTTTAAATATTATTTTAAAAATAATTCAGAGTCGAACACAGCATTGTTCTCATGCAAGCAACACTTCAGCAGTTACCTAACTGATAATTCTTTTTTAAATTCGTGCGGTCAATTTTTAAAATTTTAAATCCACTAATATGCAAAAAAATGTTTGGATTTATCATGTAGAAATATTATCAATAGATTTAGCATCAATATTACTTTCATATAATTATATGTTTAATAATTTTTATTGATATATAATTACAAAAAGTAATGATTAAAGGTATGTGTTGGTAAAAAAGAAGCAAGGTAGTATAATTGAGACCCACTGCTGCAGTATTATTAAGCAAATGCAATGCCAGCCTGTTTGTGGCTTTGTAATTATGTATTGTACTCCATTCATGGTTAAATGGGATACCCTTGCAGTGTTGTCTAAATCCTATTGCCTACCTGAACTAACAAATCAAATCATAATACAACTTTAGGAATGCAGCCGAGCTGTGCGAAAAGAGAAGGTGTACATATCATGTTCTGGTGTTGGTACACCAAATGATGAATGGTTAGGTACTATCGGGCAATCAGGGCCAAGGGAACTCTGAATGGATGAAGATGTGTGCGTTTTGGTATAGGGATACTGAAACTGAACTCTTTAAGAGCCCGTAGCAACCCAACCTGTTCAAGTGCTTTTCAACTGGGAAGAAGGAAAGGAACAAGTTGATGCATGTCGTATGGGAAAGTTTCATCATTGGATACCTATCTGCTGCGCAAGTTAACAAAGCAAAGTCTTGATGCCCATGAATCCATCTTGCTTGCACGCATAGAACGGTGTGCAATGTACATACATAATGCGGCTGCAGGAGTCCGTGGCTTCCAAGAAAATAAATTTTACAGCGAATAACACAAGTAGCAAGTAGTTGTAGTAAAAATTAAATCTAACCATTCATTCATCAAGGATATTTTAGATTTTTTTCTATTCATTCATTAGGGATATTTTATACTTTTTCTAATCTGTTTACAGTTTTTGATTCACTAAATACGTGGTGATCTTCAGGAGCTTTTTATCCATTTATCCGCCATTCATCAGAATCATAGTACGTGTTTTACCTAGAGAATAAATAGTATAACAGAATTTTTTACCTTTTTGCCCCTCTCTGAGTTTTACTATCAATATTACAGGTGGTAGTATAACTATATCTAAATTGATATCAACCATTAGATTTAAAGGAATGGACGGTTTACATTGATTTTAATCCATTATAAAAGAGCTCTCAAAGAAATATCAGGAGGTGTTTCCCGTGATCATCTTTTCATTACGTATCCTTCCAAAAGTTAAATCATGGTTGGATCTCAAAAGGTACATCTATGATAGTGTGGCAGGCTGATTGCAGCAAAGTGTGTTTGGCTCGTGAAATGTAGATTAGCACATTTCAAGGCTTGCTTGGAAATTAGGAACTTCAGAGAAATTTCGTAGGATGCAGTGCGATTCTTCCAAAATTCTTTTGGGTAACGAATCATCCAACCCAAATGTGTGGTCAAAATAGAGATATGTAACGTGTGTCCGAGTTTGTTAACTCACCCAAAGGGTATAACAAAACTTTTACACATTACCATTCCCTAACTCAGGTCAAGATTAGACTCGGTGGAGTACACGACAATAAACTATGGGAGTCGGCAGAAAAGGCGTCTATATTTTCACATTTTGCCCGAAAAATATTTTTTGGTTCTTGACTAAAATGCGGAAGCAATGATTTGAGATGATAAACCATAAAAAAATTATCGTCCACGAGGCGATTAATCCCCACAACTAGTACCACTCTACCCACAAGATCTATTGAAAATGAAACCAGTGCTTTTGTAGCCTCTCACATCTTTTTTTTAATCAATCTGATTCCTCTTCCAATAAAACTATAAAAATAGATTTTTCTCGACCGCGAGAAGGACGATAGATAACACGTGTCACTTGCTGCGCTGCGGTACCACTGCAAGTTTTCCTACCGAGCCCTCGATAGGACAAAACACATTAATTAATTAACCACTTTTAATTATTTAATCACCTGATTAAGTCACTTAATTAATGACTTTACTTACCTACCAGTTTGTGTTAGCTCAATAGGTCCTTGCTATCGATTGCTGCATGGTAGGTGACCTATTAAACCCAAACCTACTGTTGTCGCGCTGCTGTAGCTTGGTCGTGGTGCACGAGTTCAGAAACATGCATCACATATCGTCGTTTTTATGGTTAGATAAAAGATTATTTTTATAATTATATTCCTTTGAGAGTTAGATTTTAAAAAAAAACAGAAAAGCGTCGTTTCCATAAAAATCCAATTTACAAAGCGTGCAAATATAAAGGGTCACAACCCCGCATCCACGGCAATTTCCCTCTCTCATCCATCATCCCCTCCCTCTCTCTCACACACTCGGACGAGGAGGAGAGAGGGAAACAAAAACAAACAAAAAAGCGCGGGCGAGATGGGAGCCGGGAGCAGCCGCGCCGATGCGCCGTCGCGCCGCCGGGCGCGCCTCGGCCTCGTCGGGTGCTTCTGCGGTGGATCCTCCGCGGCAGCCGGCGACGGCGGCGGGGGCGGGGGCGGGGGCATCGTCGCGGCCTCCTCCTCCTCGCGCGCTCCTCACGAGGTAGTCCTAGTACGGTAGTACCGCGTCGTGATACTGGGGGAGAACGCGATTAAGTTGCGTTCGAACTGTCTTACCTGGGGCGTCGATTAGCCTCGGCGGAGGGGTGGATTTGTCGCGAGGGATTGGTGGCTCCGGCCCCTAGGGTGTGGGATTGAGGATGGTGATTTGAGGGCATGATTTGGGTTAGGGGAAGTCATGTAGAGTTTGTATCAGAAAATAGACATGCTTTTGGAGCTTTAGTCCAGAGTTTTTTTTTTAACTAGTGATTGTTCAATCAACATAAGTATGGGGCAGTTGACTTACTGAATGAAAAATTCGTGGTCCTTCCTGACATATCTGTTGTGACATGCAAACATGGATAATTGCCTCAACTTGCTAGCCTATTTTGTAGCCCTCATAATGCACATGAATGAAGAGTGAAGTGCCTCACAGGAATGTCTTTCCACATCTAAAGGGTTGGGTCTACCTGATTGACAATTTGAAGCAAATTTGTGACAGTTGCAACACTCTCTATGTTTAAGTGTCAGTGATTTCATAATTTTAGTGGCTGAGGTTGCATCCCCCCTCCTCAAAACACCACACACACACACACACACACACCCCGTGTTTTGTCATCTGATGTCAGGAAGGTATTGTGTACAGGTAGAATCTCGGCAAGTAGAGCGAGCAGTGGCTGGGCTGGATTTTCAGGCTTCTGTGGCTGGTAAGGATCTTCACATCTCCAGTGACCCAGATCCAAGAGTGCATCCATCTTCAAGCACCATAAGTCATCATCTCAGATTCAGTCACTTAAACTGTCATGCAAACAAGGAAGATGGGCTGGGAACTGAAAATGCTGAAACAAGTGGTCTTGAGAGTTCATCAGGAAAGGATGTCATGATTAGGGGAAATTTCAATAATGAAGTTGGAGATGCTGAGAGAACATCTAGAGGAGGAATTGATCCTATAGGACGAGATATTGTAGAACCTGCACCGGATAATGTTGATACTGATATAGTTTGCATCACAGAAGTTGGTGGCTCCATTTCTGAATCTGATCTCCACACCTCGCCAATGACATCTCAAAGGACCATGCCTGACTTGGAAGATGGAGAGATAGCTCTCCACAGGACTTCATCCACAGCAGTTCTGTCAAGTGAAAGATCAGATATTCCTCAGTCCAGCTTAACACCTGTGTTGCCTGCTACTTCAACTGCATCATCTATCATTGGAGAATCAATTCCAGATGCAATCCCTACTCGAGCAGATGTTCCTGTATTCAGTGGACCACTAGGTCAGATTGATGGAAGTACATTACATGATGACATGATGAGCATTTTATCAAATGATGGCCCAGGACGCTCTAGAGATTCAAGCAACAGTGAAACAAGAAGAAATCATAGAAGGGTTCTATGGGATGCATTTTCTAGACGTGGTTCTAGAGGTTATCTGGATTCAGACACTGATGGCCTGGGATTTTACAGTAGATGGGTAGACCTCGGTGATGACCTTTTTGGAGATGAGGTTGAGGAGGCACGATACTTTCATCGGAGACGCCATGGTTTGATCAGAGTAAGCCAGTATTCAAGATCCCGGGTAATTGCTATGCCTTTCATATGTTGCATTTTCATATTTAGGATAATTTTTTTGGGTGTCACTATATCCAAAGCTGGTTGTTAAATGTTGATGTAGGGCTGCACTAGTTTTAATTGTCCTTTCGCTAACCTCCTTAGCAGTATCCGAACAGAAACTTGTACCTTATGTAATTGTAATGATAGCTTGCTCTATGTTTGATTTCAGCATATTCAGCATTCTGTGAACTAAAATCAATATTTTTTCTATGTCTGAATATCCTATCTCATTCATGCAGTTTTTTTTGATGTCCAATGTGTCCTCGATTCTAGTTCTTTGACTTAACATTGCTGTTACAGTCTCAAATATTGCTGCTTGATCTCATGCGCACATGTCCTGAACTTGGTATCATTATTTGTCACAGATTAGGGAGCATCGCCGTGCTGTTTTTGGTAGTGGCAATGAACAAAGTACTGCTGCTTGTCCTTTGGGGATTCACCAGATTGGCAGATGCACCTGTGATTCTTTCTTGATTGCTGAAGAATCTAGTGCCCGAGCAAGTATATCAAGAATTGTGATGTTAACTGAGGCATTATTCGAGGTTTGTTCTTACCTGAATCTTTTTGAAAATGGATTTCTTTTTGTATATTTGTTATTTGTTCTGTTGTTTCTTCTTGATTGCCTTTTAGGATGGTGCAATTCCTAATGAATAATGATTTTTTAAAGCTGGGCCAACCCAAATAATTGAAGCTTTTAGAACCCTTTATTCTTCTCTGTGTTGAAATTATTTCACTAGTCTTACTTGTTGGATTATTGTCAGCATTCTAGTTGTGCATGTAGAAGACTAAAAAAACTAAGTAACTCAACTGGATATACATGGCCAAAGTCTGTTTGCTGATGTTGTAGCTTTGACAATGACATGTGATTGCCATCTGTAACTATTTTAGAGTTCAACTCCAGTTCCAGATGTCAACTAGTTTAAATTAGTAAATCACCTGCCAACAACAAAATAAAGTTTGCCACAGAAGTAACACAGTGAGGACAATAATATTGACAGGACTTTATGTGGTTGTATGATAATTGTTAACTTTGTAAGGCCAAGGCTCCACCAAATATTAGAAATGAGAAGTTGGATGGTTCAGGCTTGTTTGAAACTCCACATTAGATACAGGGATGCAATTAAAAGTAAATTTATGCTGCAGTTAATTAACTCTTAATATATCAGTGACCCAATCAGGGGTTTTTGGAAATTTCCAGTGGCATGTAAGGAATTAACCCTTAATTTAGCTAGGATTGGAATGTTCAGAAGATGTGGTTTTGTGAACTTTACTGCTCTTTGTTGTATTTGCATAACATTTCTCTTCTAATTATTTACTACTTGCCTGCACAATTCTTTTCAGGTATTGGATGAAATTCATCGGCAACCTGCTTCACTGTCACTTTCCATGGTCTCTGTTCAAGCTCCAGAGTCTGTGGTTAATTCATTACCATGTAAGAGCTACAAAAAGCTTGAGGCAGCCCAATGCAGTGATGATATGGAACAGTGAGCTTCTCGTCATTCTAATGTCTCTAATTTTGTTAAGGGAACGGTTTTACTTGATCTGATGTTGTTATATTTCTGATAGTTGCTTCAAACAAGCTGCTTTACCACTTAACGCATCAGTTTATCTTTAGACATTTGAGATAGTTATGCTTGTTATACCTATGATAATCCATTCAGAAAACATATCATGAGATATTGAATGAGAATCCATATGATTTTATTTGCCTAAGTGTGGGCATTGCTGGTATCTTAGAGATCTTATGAAGTAAGCATTTCCTGGATAATACTATTTGTCTTCAAGACATGATATCTATCATAATGAGCTAGAAGTTAAAATCACTATATGAAGTTGAATTAGATGACATAAATGATATATTGTTTTCAGTTGTTCTCATTACTGTCAGTAGACACAGTTTTCACACTGCCCATATTTTGTTGGCACCTGCCAGCTGGATAAGTGGGGATAACAATGCTATGATAAATGATTAGAAATTCATATACTGCGTCTAGAGACCCTGAATTGTGTGGTTGATCTTATGTTAGTTTTACTGCTCAAGCTCGGGAATATGGCTGTTGCTTTCCTTTTTTTTAAAAAAAAATTGGTCTCAGACAAGCTTGGTATGCCTAGCACCCAGGAATTGATATGATGATTTTGTACGTGTCATTTTATCAAATCCATAGTACACTTGAAGCACCATTTGTGATGTCCTAGGATCTTGAGCTATAAAGGTGGACATGCCTTGCAAATCTATCATATAATGCCCTTTAGGAAGTATGAAATGTATTTTGGTATTGAAACTTTGCAACACTTAGTATCACTTTCTATATGAAAGAGAATTCTGCTAACTCGTTTTTCCCTCTTGCCTGATTTCCTTCTTTTGAGAGTTCTTTGAATGCTGAAATGTTGTCACTATGCTTCCTTCTCGTCAGGTGCCATATCTGCTTAACTGAATATGAGGATGGAGATCAGATAAGAAGTCTCCCATGCAAACACGAGTTCCACTTGCAATGTGTTGACAAGTGGCTTAAAGAAGTTCACAGGTATAAATAAGCTCCTCCTGTTGCAAAACAACAATATCTCCTACTAAGGGCACTCCCAATGGTTCATCCTGTACAATGTCTATAGCTAATAAATAGCTATCCACAAATGACGGGAGATGATGTGGCAAAAGGTTAAAAAGAAGATAGAGAGGAAAGGGACGTCTTGCATGAGTCATTGCTCGAGCACACAAACCAACGAGAAAGGCATACCTAAAACATGCATTGGGGAGGACTGTGTCGACTTATACTGTTTGTGGGACCCACTGCATTAAAACCACCTCCCCTGCTCCACGTCGCCGGCCGCTTTGCCCGTTGTCGTTGCCATGTGTCGCTCGCCATCGCCAACCCCTTCACCCGCCGTCGTCTAGGGCATCGCCGCCTCCCAGATCCACAGCCGCCATTGCTGAGCACCGCGCTGCCTCCTGGGTCCGCTGGTTGCCGTCTCCGAGCGGTAGCTAGAGGGTATGGAGAGAGGCGGCGACAACCGGAGTGGAGGAGAGGAGACAAATAGAAATTGGGAGAAACTAGCGCTTGGACGTTCGATTTCTGTTCATCCCATCGGACGCCTCTTGCAACATTTTTTTTCTACGTTTGCAACATTTTCTGCCAACGCGTGAAATATTTTTTTTTTAACGCTTGCAACATCTGTTTACTGTAGCGAATTTTACTATTTGTTGAAGGAAAATGTTACACGCGTTGTAACAAAATGTTACACGTGAAGGAAAAAAATGTTGCAGTGCGTTTCGGACGTCCGAGTAAAGTCATTCCGATAGAAATTTGTAGTATTGATTTGGTGGGCTAGATGATAGATGTAGTGCATTAAAAGGGTTATTTTTGTCTAGTGACTACGAGAGGTGGATATTGTTATGCCACTGGAAGTGGCCTAACGTTTTGTCTATACAATGCTGCAGGGTGTGCCCGTTGTGTCGTGGAGACGTCTGCGAAGGTGCCTCTTGACGGACTTATCTCCAGCAGCATCGCCGCTGCTTCACGGTGAAAGCTGTTCAGGCAAGCATCGCTGATCCTCTCCGCTAGAGAGCCGATTATTGCTGAAGAGAAATTGACTAAAATTCCTTGACTTGCAAGATATACCAAGATTTGTATATATCTTTTGTAGCCTCCCCCCATGTATGACAGCATGTACATGTGTAAATTATAGATCCAATTTTATTCCCGCGACGCTGATGAAGTTTAATAAATTCTAGATTCGAAGGATTGGTAGGGTAGGGTCCATGCAGACGCATACTCCACCAAGTGCAGTACGGGCTACTCATAAAGGTCATGGGCCTTCTTGATAGCCCATGCCCATAGACCCCACAAGCTGTTTGCCGCGCCGATGGCGTGCTAAACCGCGCTCTCCTCTCGTTCACCCCAAGGCTTATCCGTTGGATCTTCCATCCATAGTTCAAAATCTCGGCAATTCAATTTGCTATAGTAGTTTCAGAAATTTTGATGAAATTTTCAGGTATTTTGATCGGATTTTGACTTTTAAGGATCGGATTTGGGTTAATAACCCTTAAGAATGTCATCTCCCATTAAGATTTGTCAAGAAACCGAATTTTCGAGACATTTTATAAAAAAACAGGAACACTGTTAGATTTTTATAAAATTTTATAAACTTGATCATGATTTAAAAATTTATAATATCATCTTTAGCAGGATAGTATCATATAGAAATTTTTCCAAAAGAATTGTACTTCATTTGTTATATTTAAAAAATTCAAAAATAGAATGAATATAATTGAGATAGTAACTGCGTCAAAATTTTATAAATTTGCTTAAATGTAATCATGATCCAAAATTTTTAGGAGAGCTTAAGAATTGCCTCAAAACTTTTCTCTAACAGGTTTAAAAATTTTAAGCTTGTTTTGGTTGCTCAATCAAATTTATGGAAGTAATACATGTAGCACTATAAGGCTTTTATAATGACAACAGCACTATTATAATTTTTTAAAAATTCTCAAGCTTGATCATCATCTAACAATTTTTCAGGAACATTAGTGATGTGTCAAGACCATCTACAAAGATTTTCAAAAATTCTAACGTGGTTTGAATCATTTTTCATTTGGTTGAAATTTGTCTGCCAACATTCAGTAGCATTGTTTGAATTTTTGAAAATTAATTAGGCTTGACCATCATTTAAAAATTTTATGAAAAAATTATTGGCACTTCAAGATCATCCAAAAAAATTTCAAAATTTTCTAAGATGGTTTGCACCATTTTTTCATTAGGTTAAAATTTACTGGTTAGCTTTTTATCAGGATAATAGAACTATTATAATTTTGAAAAAGCCCTTAGATTTGATAATTATCTAAATTTTTTATGAGAACATAATTAATGTGTCAGGACTATCCACAAAAAGTTTCAAAAATTTTTAATATAGTTTAGACCATTTTTCACTCAATTGAATTTCGTTGAGATTTTGGCAATTTTGGTTCAAAAATTATGGATTTCGAATTTCTTTTTTGAATTTTGACCATATTTCTTCCAAAATTCCAAGATTTTATCGAAATTTTGGATTTCATTCAACTCTGAGATATGAACCTAAAATAAAATTTTCAAACTCTGCTTCCATCAACGTGCATGGTTCAAGGAGTTCTTCGGTGGTTGGGTTCCGATGCCGTATTGGAAGTAGGGTTCACAATATCGGTTTGGTGATTTTCTACTGAAAATCAATTTTTGATTTACGGAAAAAAAACGCTTGAAAATCACTCAAAAACGGGTAGAAACCAAACAAGTTCGAAGCAATTTTTTTGAAATCGGCAGTCAAGCTTTGTCAAAAAAATAAAAAATAAACCGATATCACTTATTTTGAGTGATTTTCATTGATTTTTGAGTGATTTTTTTATTCTCGTGCTATTTTTTATTATTTTTGAGCAATTCTTATTATTTTTGGTACACTTAAGGAAAATTAAAAAATCTGAATAAATGATAATTAATATATAAAACACCTCAGAGAAATTTCAATAATTTTTGAATTCATCTAGATCTTCTAGAAAATCAAAAAAATAATTAATGAAAAGGAATAGAGACATTGTTAGATTGTTTTAAAATTTAACATGCTTGATCATGCTCTGAAATTTTAATAAAATAATAACTAGTGCCTAAGTATCATGTATTAAAATTTTTAGAAATATTAAACTTTATTTGTTGCCCCTAGAAAATAAAAAACTGAAGAGCATAAATTCATATAGTAGCACTCTCAGAATTTTAGAAAAATACACATGTCTAATCATCATTGAAAATTTTGCATAATCATTATAATTTCCTCAGGACTGACATAAAAATTTCCAAAAATATTGTACTTCATTTATTGCTCCTAGAAAATAAAAAAAGAGTATAAATTCATATAGTAGAAATTTCATAATTTTTAAAAATATATAAGATCGATAATGATCTGAAAATTTTATAGAATCATTATAATTGCATCAAGACCTCACATAAAAATTTTCAAAAATTTTGAACACTTTTCCACAAATTTTTCAATTTTTTGAATTTTAACTTGAATTCCACGGTTTTACCGAGCGGTTTTTGAAGTCATACCCTGTCGATACAGGCAAAAATTGCGAAAATTGAATGATTTTTTTTGACTATTTTTGGAATCCTGATTGGTAGCCTCTGCGCGTTGCATGTTGTTTTGGTGACTCAGTTTATGAGTCCACTTTCAATCGTGAGAGTTTGAAACGGATAAGAATTTGCGTGCTTTCGGCTAAAATTTAATGGTCGCGTGCCTTATGAAGATGACTAGACGGTGGCGTCAATACGTTATACTTTATCCTGTTTAGTTTCCGGGCGTATTTTTCTTAGCACCAGTGTTCTAAATAGTTATCTATAGCTATCCTACAGTTTTTTACACTACATGCGAAACTTCTGGCCAATGTACTGCTATATTATTTATAAGCGTTACAACTAGCAATAATCCGATATTTAATGTAGCTTGTAGTTTGCGATAGCTCTGCTATCCTAGTAGCGGAGTCAGAAAATTTTAGGAGCCTGATCAAGCTTAACTATAGCCAATAAATATGAATAAGTCCTTATACATGTCACAAAGGTAAATTTCAAAACAGTAAAAAGTTTTTTTTACTAAAAACATAGTCTAATACATATGTGAACATTCTACGGATGAAAACAAAGAAAGACGAGTCAAATAACTTACTACGACTGTACGACACTACCAACGCTTCGACGATTCACTTAGAAAAGAAAAGTCCAACTACACATGAAAAGAGACACTTCAAAACAAAAATATGTTGATTAGGGCAGACTGGTAGACAATGAGAAATCAGCTACGCTGCTAAGCCCAATCACCTATTTGTCTCATATTACCATCCCTATTGGCATACTATAGAGCATTTGTTGTTGCAGAGGTAACTGGAAGCATTACATTTTTTATACTGAATAATACTCCTATCACTCATGTATACTGCACTTGCAATATTTCCCAAAAATCGTTTTGCTTACACCAAAATGTTGATCTGATTAACGATGCACTCTCTTCCAAAACAGCTCATCTCTAATTTCCTTGGTGTGGCCGAGTTCAACCCAACATCGTATGGCATTATCATACCTTCAGGCAGAAGTTTGGGATGTTTTCTGATTCTTGTGGAGATGACTCATCTCTTCTTTGTTTAGTGTAGGTCTTCAGTGTCGAATTTGGTTAGGCTGTACTACCACAAATCTGGAATAAACTGCTACATTTTCCTTAAAGCTTAATTTCACAGGTAAGGATTTGCTATGTTCTTTTTACTTTCAATTAATAACAAGAGAACGTAAGTGTTAAGTTATTCTCTTCTGTCCATGCTACGTATGTCAGGGAAAAATTACTGCTTGAACAGTTCAGTAGTTGACATCTTCCTCAAGTACAAACCCTAGCCAACATCCACAAAAACCATGGTCCATCTGGCTTAAAGTATTACTCATCTTCTCTTCGTAATTCTTCTTTCTAATCCAGTACATGTTTGTTAAGTTATGAACTTACTGTACGGTAAAAATATGTTTCAATTCGTATCAATGGTGGTGCGAGACGGCGTACTGTTGAAGTACGACTATGTGCTATCGGACCTGAACATCGCCAACTACGGTCAGGTCGAGCTGCGGGCGTACAACATGTCCAACATACTGGTCGACTTCCCTCTCTTCCTCAGCTACGGCGACCGGGACTTGTTGTCCAACCCCATCGATGTCAGCCTCCTCCTCGACGACCTTTGGTGCCACAGCGACGACAAGTTAACAGTGCAGTACCTGGATCATTTCACACATGCCGACTTCGTCATCGGCTGCGGTTGTGCGGAGTGGTCCACTGTAGCCTGTAGGTGTTGCTAGGAGCCCAGGCAGGCACCCGCCTTGCCCAGGAGTTGTCACCGTCACTAGCTATCCTAAGTAGGTACACATAGGCCAAAACATTATGCCCATTTTTAAATTCAACATTACTAAAAGGCACAAATACATCTCATATAAACTTGAATGATGAGAAAACCTAGTAAAAAACCCAATCTTGCTCTTTTCTAATAATATAATATCTATATTTCTCAGTGGGTAAGTACTTGTTGTTAAGAAAATTATGATATAATTATCATTTATGATCTTTTGGACTTGTATTAGTACGTTGCCGATTCCAAATTTGACTCATATTCTTATTATAAAAATATTGGTATCTTCAAAAGTACCATGTTTTTATGATTTGTTTGGAGATGACTTATGTTAAAT
Source organism: Guadua angustifolia (assembly GCA_036346375.1). Classification (NCBI taxonomy): domain Eukaryota; kingdom Viridiplantae; phylum Streptophyta; class Magnoliopsida; order Poales; family Poaceae; genus Guadua; species Guadua angustifolia. The sequence continues at coordinate 3,991,314 of CM070503.1, forward strand.
ACATATTAATTTTAAAAAAATAATATTGAAAGCACGACAAATAATAGCTTTCACGATAGCTGCGTAGCTTTTTTGGGACCTTACCGCGAAGCCATGAAAATCACAATTTAAAACCTTGCTTAACACATAGACCAAGTAAATATTGAAAATAACTAGGCTACCCCTAATTATTATTTCTAAGTACTATATTTAATGCATGCATATAGATAATATCACATAAATCTAGATATTTATTAGTTATGAAAAAACATCACATAAATTTACATTAAAACATAAAATACGCTTTATATTTATGGACAATACCATTTAGAAAATATTTATCTGGATATTTATTAGTTCTTGCTGAAACTTAATTTCTAGGTTTGTGTAATATGTTCATTCTGTTGTAGTGTTGTTATATGTTGACTACTTGAAAAACAACACACATGTTGGATTTGGATATTTGTTCATTCAGTTATATATTCTGCTGTTTATTCTGTGTGCTAGTCAAGTTCGGTTAATTCGGTTAAAACCGAAACCGAACTATCGGTTAACCGAAGTATCGACTACCGAAATTTTCAAACACAATTCGATTTCAGTTTTGGAATAACCGAAATTCCAAATAAATCGAAAACTGAAACCAAATTTTTTGGTTAAATCGAATGCCTAGGCCTAGTTATCCGTTCTCCTTCAAAACATCCGATCTATTGGATCTGGCATGAACGACTGAGATATTATTGAGATATGCTCCGCTTGATGTGTGTATGAAAAATTATACTTTATTGTATGGCTTAAAATCCTTTCTACTTATATGTATCACCCTTTTTAGTATTCCGTTGCAACGTACGGGCACCCTACTAGTCATTTCACATATTACAAGCGTGTTTGGTTGGTTCCGTGTAGAGAAACTCAATGATACCCCCTCTAGTGTCCAGTCACAAATAGTTATTATTTTGGACATTTATATGGTCTCTAAATACAGCTTTGATAACTAATTTCTATTATAATATATTTATAAAACCTAATAATATTATAATATTATGAAAATACTTTTTAAAGATAAATATACATAGATGATTTTCATGTATCTAATTTAAATATTTAAAAGATATTAACAATTAAAGTTTCAAAGTTTGATTACACCTATGTCCAAACGACAACTATTTATGAATGTAGGGAGTAATAAGGTGAGTAGTGTTCCTATGCATTCCTTGTCGATATATTCAAAACGATAACTATTTGTGATTGAGTGGAGTATATATCAACCAAACCCAATAAAACATCATAGAAGTAATATGCTACCTGAGGATCAATAGAACCAACTAATTGTCAAGATAAATGGGTTGTCATGGAAAATATGTAATAAATAGGTCAAACCTTGCTAAATATCCGAATTGAAAAAAAAATCCGATATCCAAATTGAAAAAAAATCCAATATCTGGATCCCATCCTGTATTTACAGGATAATGAATGCTCCGAATCTGAACCTAAATTCAGATTCAAGTATTCAGATCCCGTTCTGATTTGATCGGATAGTCAAATCCATTCTTAAATCTGATCTCGACCGAACTCAAATCGGAATCAAACGAAAAATATTCCGTCTATTTTCACCCCTACATCCAAGTAAAACCTGGTGGCCACGTGAGTTGCTCCAGCCTTGTGGCAGGGTAGTGTCGAGTGATGGATGGTGGATTGGTGGGAAAATCTGGCTCTGTTTGGTCGATCACGGATTGTGGTAGATTACAGGCCACGTACGAGGTAACGTCCTCCCTGTCACCAGAGTGCTGCATGCCCACTGTTGCCCTAATCGATCGCTAATTTGCTACTGCTCTGTCCATTTCGCATCGTGGTATCGCCAATATCAGTTTCAATATATTTGATCATCAAGGAAAATTTAAAGTGTAATTATTGTAAGTTTTATTGTCTTCGATCCTACTTAAATATTTTGAAAGATATTAAGTAGTTTTAGCGTATCTTTTAACAAAGTGTTGTCTCCATCCAAATTTATATGACGTATTTTCTTTTGGCATATAGATCCACAGAAATTGAAAATGACTAAACTACCCCTAATTATTATCTCTAAACACTATATACAATGCATGCATGTAAATAATATCAAGTAATTCTAGATATTTAATAGGGGTATAAAGAGAACGTCATACTAATTTGCATTAGAAGATAAAATATGCCATACATTTCTGAACATGACTATCTAAAAAATATGCCCTGTAAACTTTGATGAAGGGAGTATTAGATATATCATATACGCTAGGCCCTGTTTATTTAGCCTAAAGGTCTTGTTTGGAGGCTTTAAGCCAGTTTCAGCTTGTGAAAGACTAGCAAGCCCCATCAAACATCTTGGCTTTTAATCAGTTTTTAGTATAAGCTAGAATTCATATATAACTAATAAAAGCCAAAAGTTGAAAACTAAGTTAGGTTTGTTCTTGCAGTTTATTGCTGAGAGAAATTAACTATTTGTTAAACGGTCTCTTGTAAAAAGCTACGGCCGCTTTTCATTCCAGAAAGACAAAAAGCAGCTTTTCAAAAAAAATCTACAGCTCCCCAAACAGGCACTTAGTCTTTTTGGTTTACAGATTAAAGTCAGCGTTTTGGCTTAAATAACTTAAAAGCCATTAATTTTTATACATAGTAGAGATGAGTAATTTTACTTTAACTTCAATGACATTAGTCTAAAATTAATTCTCAATAAACCAAAAAACACAACTCCATTGGCTTTCTACTTTTCGTTTTATGGAAGCTTATGACTTTTGAATAAATATCTAGATAAATAAATTTAAGAGGGTGAAAGAGACCAAACAATTCTGCTGCTTTTACCTGGAGGATAGGATGTGGACAAACGATGCAGCACTGCCAGCGGCAGTGGTTTCTTTCGGTACCGATCAATTGTAGGATGCGTCACGCATGCGCACCATGTTTTTATTATCAGCTAGTCGCACTCGCACTGCTATTGGACGCCAGTCAAACTAGACAGGCTGAGATGAAGAATTCATCAAACAAGTGAGTATTCAGTATTCACATGCATGCGGCAGTGCAGCTGTGCGTGCGGGCACAGGATGCCATCGATCGTGGACGGTAGATTGGTACGTATTCTAAAGTCTAACCAGTACGCACCAGCATGATGTGCTAGATATATAGTAGGCAAGGCAGCCTTCCATCTCAACGGTTAACCAAACAATACCGGCCATCTGACTGCATTAGTTCATCCAGTCCACCACAAATTCAAGCAGCTGGCTGTACATTAATTACGGATTCGGCACCGAACAAGTAGCTAATAGTTGAAATTATGCACAGCCTACAAGGATCGGAATTGAAGGAATTTGTACGTGCGCAACGCACGCACGCACCGTGAGTATCATATCTCTACTACTTCTAATTAGGAGTTGGTGCCGGTCGTCCGTTCTCCTCCAGAGTGGATCTGACATGAGTTGTTGAGATGGAAGGGGATTTAACCCGATAGTTCTACCCCTTCCTCTAGTTTTCTCACGCGCTCACGCAGCCCGAACCGCTTTAACCACGATGTATTTATCTCAAACCACTTTGGCCCTGCACCACCTCCCTTCTCTCAATCCGGCGCGCTCAGCTCTCCCTCTTAAATCTCTTTGGAGAAGCATACTTTTCCTACTATTGAAACATAACTAAACTTGATGCTCTTTATAAGTAAATTTTTTATCGTAAATTGAGTTTTCGTTGCAACGCATAGGCAAATGACTAGTACAATAACAATCGGAACCATCAACCGGAGTGGGCCAAAATCAAACTACAACAACCAGCCAGTGAACCAGACTCTGTGGATTTAAAAGAAGCATCTGATTGTCTTTTCCAGGAAAAAAAACCTGTATGTAGTACATTGAAGAATATAAATGTGTTTTCCTTCTTGTGGGTAAATGAAAAATGACTAGCCCGACACGACATTTGGGAATAAGTGAATGCCTGATTATAAGAAGCAAGGAATATACGTCATCTTGCTAAATAGGATCTATTGAACTCGTAATTCATTAGATCCTTGTTATCGATGTCAACTAGGTATCGGAAGTAAATGGATCCGGTTGTTCAATCCTTGATAACTATGGTCATTCTTTGCTAAAGAGTGTGATCACTATGAGTCACACGATAGATTTGGATCATTCTAAATAGCGAGAATTAGTATTCTTGATCTAGCGAGGTGTTTTTATAGTTATGTCCGAACATTTGCCATCTTCAAATATTTTTTATTTCAATATTTTTTATGATATGCCTTCTAATATAAAAATTGGTTATTTATGATGTACGATGATCTCTATAACATCCATAGATAAATGAATAAAGCGCCGAACTCATAATTTGTAAATTTGTAGATTCAATTCCTGCTAGATGTACACCAACTGCAACGTTCCATGAGTTTATTGGAACTATCTCTCTATCCATAGAATCTCATTCAGCATCCATGCATAACAAATTGGTATGATATATTCATATCATAACGTAAAGTAAGAACTCGAATCCTTATTGATAATGGAACTCATAGCATAGGAGGGAAAGTCGACTCGTGGATAGAATCAAATAAGCAGTATTAACATAAAAAGGTTTTGTTTATTAGGAAATAATCAATATACTTTTAATGTCGAATTAGGATTCACTAAGACAGAAATAAAAGCATTGGGTTGAACTCTTCTTTGATATTAAAGTAATAACTGTGAATAGCCATCGATTACATAGAATGGTTTGACGAATGGGGCTTATTCTAAAGGATACAATTTATTACTGTCGGGGATCGGATAATTTCCATAAAGACCATTGTACCCCGGCAACCAATCTTCGACCGACCATACTTGCCCTTAGACGGTGTCCCTAAGGAAGACCCTCGGGCAGACCGGCCGATGGGTCTGCCCCGACCACGACCAAACTTATCCCCGAGCATACGCCTCTGTTTCCCGAGCGTGCCTACTCGGAGGGATACGACGGTCGGCCAAGGTGAAGGAAGATCTCGGGCATGGCCGGCAGGTCGTGTTCGGCCCGTGAAGACGACGTGGCATTAATCACACTGCGGCGCAAGGACCGTACGGCCACGTTCTAAGCCCACTACGCCCACGTCACGGCATGGTGAAAAGTAAGGGTAGCAGTTACGCCCACGTTCGGACACAGTAGTGACATGTCATTCAGTTATAAATGATGTAAGACTGTAATCGGCTATAAATACCCCGCTGTAAGAAACATCCAGAGTGGTTAGAAAAAAGATAGAGGGGTCCGGAAGTTGTAAGAAAAGCACCCAATCACTCTTGTAAGGAGAAGAGTAAAGAGAGAAAGGCGCAATACACCTGCGCAAGCATCCTGTAAATCTCTCCGGCAGTAGTAAAGCCACTGAACGTAGGGCTGTTATCTCCTTCGTGAGAGAACCAAACCAGAATAAAATCTCTTGTCTATTGTCCCCTTTTGAATCTCCGACCATCCATCCTCTTAGCTCGGCAGGTCTTTGGACACTAACACCTTCGCGGGAAAGGGGCCTTGATTGATCCCTCATTCAACAAGTAAGCTCGACGGAGAATCCGTTTCCAAAACGTCGACAATTACAAACGTATAACCGTTACCCTTCAACTTGGTTATTCTATTCCACTTCTATGTAGAAGAAAAAAACTAAAGGAGAATACTTAAATACGACGAAACATTTATACAACCAAGCACAGGCAAGGAACCATAAAAAGATAGGCAAATAAAATGTAATCCATGAAATAATTTGATCATTGGACGACACCGTTTATGGTAAAGGTCGTAATTTCGAAGGAATCATTCTTGAAAGGCATGGGGGGGGGGGGCATAAGTGCCCATACCGTAAAGCGATTTTCAATAGAATAAAAGGTTATATATAGCACAATCACTGTTAATATGAACCTAATCAAAATATATACATTTATCTCGTACACCATTAGGAATAATAAAAAGAGATATTTTTTACATCTCAGAAGAACATTATTTCAGGTACAAAAGTTCCCGTATCAACGGGGAATACGGAATACCCACGCATCTCTCCGCGCAACAGCACACGTACGATCCGCAAATGCAACGGCAACAAACACGTAGAGGACAGGAGGTAAAGCCGGGTGGCCCACGCGGTGCAAGCCAGCACCGTGCAACAGGCGTCGTCGACACAAGGCATCCCGCGCGCTGCCACGCCATGGGCGCGCGTCTGCAGCTGTACGCTACGCACGCACACGACGCGCGCGCCCGGCCGGCCGCGTCCGCGCCGAGAAAAACTAGCGAAAAAAACGCACCCTAGCTGCTCGTGCGCCGTGCAGGCCGGACCGGTTGATTAGTTGGAGGAGGTGAGGTCGACGGCGGCGCGGCAGAAGGGGCACCGGGAGGCGGCCTGGACCCAGGGCACGGCGCAGGGCCAGTGGAAGCGGTGGGCGCAGGGGAGGTGCACCAGCACGTCCCCCGCGCGGAACTCCTCCAGGCACACCGCGCACTCCGGCTGCTCCGACGTCGGCGGTGCCTTCCACCCCAACCGGCCCCAGCTGAACCGCCGCCGGCCGCTGCCTCCTCCTTTTTCGAGAACACCTCCCGCTGCAGCACGTTCGCCGCGTGGTCGCCGTCGCTGGTGCTGGTGCTCGCCGGGGATTTGGCCGGGATCCGTAGGCTGCCAGTGCTGTGATGCCTGTAAGTTTCGTTGCAGTGGAGAGGGATTAAGACACCGTTAGTTTCTCGATATTATTTGGAAATTGAGCTGGATTAGCGGAAGCAAATTAACAAACAGGTAGAGATTTCATTGCAAAACAGAGGGAAAAAAGGAAGTATCTTGATATTGATTCGGGTTTGATTGAGCATAGCTAAACTGGTAGTTGCACTACAGCTGACGAATCCGACAGTTCATGGTTGAGGTTTTATTATATCGATCGCTACCCTAAAGGAAGCACTGAAATTTCTTCTCTGAAAATACAAAGGATGCTACATGAAACTAGATTCCCGCACAGAAGTATTTTGGCACGTTAATAAAAAAGGAACCGCCAATGATCGAGGTTTATACATCTTGTTTTCTAATTTAAACACTTCGTGCTACAGGCATGCAAGAATCATGTATGTATTACTACGAAACCATTACTCAACACTTGATTAATCAAACAGGGGCCTCTGAATTCTGAACTCTGAAGCCTGAAATCGGTCTGAACCTTAGCTAAAAAGTGAATTTAAGGGCGGTAGCTCTGACTGAAGAACCGTACAGAGAGCTCTTGACCACAGATTCCCTCTGGCTCCTCAGCTTCTGATCCAGCCTCTCCTTCGCCTCCCGGGCGCTGCTATCCAGCGTCGTCCAGGCGTGCGTCGTGTCCTTGCGCACGCTGCTCCTCTGCTGCAATTTAGTTTGAACCCACAAGAAACAAACCATCACACTACGAACGAGATTAACCAGCACGCAAACCTACGTGAGCACCAAATGAGATGTATAATCGATGGATTGTTTCTACCTTAGAACCTGATGAGCCAACGTGAGGATGGTCGTGCCCGTTTTCGTACAGGCTGAAGGAACGCCGCCGCGTCCCGCACGGCGCCTCCGCCGAGCCGCCCTGCCGGAGCCGACGCCGCCGCGCGCACTCCACGCCGGGGAGCATCCCGGCCATGATGACCATCTACGTGTGTACGTGACAGGTGACAACAACACAGCACCTGCCTGCCTGCCTAGCTACCCCCTATCTGCTAGCAAGAAGAGCTACCTGGCTAGCCTGTTCGTATGTAACTCCTAGCTACTTGATATGGTCCAGGATTCAGAAGCTAGGATTCGTTGGTGTATGTGGAAACCCTCCATTTTGAGCAGGAAGAGGATCAAGAACTCGTCCATCTCCTAACAATCATTAATTTCGTCGTTTGGATGGGGAGCTGAAGCTTGCTATCTAAAGGGAGGAGGAGAGCTCTTGCTCATGGGGTTCAGCCATCCATATGCCATTTGCCCAACTAGCTCTCTATACATGGTAGCGAATGGATGCGATGTATTTATGTGATCCCTGTGGCCCCACGTGATGGGAATTTGTAGCAAATTTTGTCGGGACTACCTTGACGCGACAATTGGTCCTAGCGGTGTCTACCGTATAGTATTTTGTCCTGGACATTGCCTAAGCTAAGTGTGTTAAACAAAACAGTATCTGTGCATATGGCCACAACATTCAAACGCCAAACTTTAGGTCCATACATAAGATAGCCTTCTAGTTGGGCCTTTCTTAATGTAGGGTCAACAGGTCCGTGTTCTTATATATCTGGAGATACAAATTGGAGTCCATGGCGGTATCTAGTGCAGTAGTCTGTTTAGATGTTGCCTAAGCTAAGCATGGCAAACAAAACACTACGTGTGTATTTAGCCACACTTTTCCGACGCCAAATTTTAAGTCGATAAGATACTTTTAATTGGACCTTTCTTAATGTAGGGCTGACAAGATACAAATTTTTGTGATTTTCAGACAAATGAGTCGTGCTGGATAGAAACGAAGTATATTACTGAGAGATTGGTTTTATGCAACAACTGATCAGATCGATCGTGTTTGCAATTAGTACATTACAAGAATAAAATTGAACACAAGACAAGCATGCAAGATAATCTAACATTCATTCATGTTTTAATATCTATACAACCGTAAAAAGAAAAGTATGAAAACACATCTCGAGAAGATATTCCCCACACGCTTTTTTTGCCCACAAACGACAACCACATCGAGCTGCCATGCCACTCAGTGCAATCAAATCTCGTTAATGTGCACGAAAGTAACAAGTTTGACTTGGGGAAGGAAGGAACAGTGGCTCAAAACTTTTGATCGTCCTCCAAGGCTCAAGCTAAAGTTTCTCTGTGGTCGTTGCAACCAATAGAGGGTTCCCATTTCATGCTCATGGCGGACAGGGACCGGCCACTAGCTCACCTTTGGAGCATCCCGGCAGTGGCAAACGTGCCATCCGCCATTATTTGTGGCGCCCACGCCAAATGGCCACTGGCCCGCCTGGCTACCGTTGTTGTTAGCAGCCTTGTCAGCACCTCTGGCGAACTTGATGAACATCACAAGAAGAACAAATACACCCACGTCCAGGTTCCACGTCGCATGTAATCATGGTAATAACCAAGCATACCCATGCTGCTTGAGCTTACAGCTTACTTGGGAAGTCCCTTGAACTGCACGTACCTAGCTTGCCTTCTCTTACGAGCTTGATCCGTTCGACTCAGTTAGACTGATGGAATACGGAATGCACAGATGTAGAGGCGGTGTTTGGTTGAGTGTTTAGTAGGCAGATATTTTGAAATTTATATAGCAAGTGTGGTCTAATTTTGTTCGAAAAAATGTCAGGAACCCATTTTTGAAATCGGTTTGGTAATCGGAGATGCTAATCAAAAGATATAAACAAAAAAGAAAAAAAAAGAAAAACTTACATACCCACGTGGCACTGTATGCATGGTTTGCTATTGTGGCTGACAGTGGCCCCTTGCGCAGAACACGAGGTTGCCATACGCTACGGCTACATCCAGAGATACGCCCATTTTCTCCGTATCTCCAGAACCAGGCTGCATGGAGAATCTTGCATCCAGAGAGCCAGACTCAAAACTAGATGCATCCAACCAAACATAAGAAAAAATAAGATTCTGTATTTGTAGATACAAATCTCTGTACATACAGGCAACTAAACAGCCCCTAAAAACCCATGTAAGAAGGTACGGAAACAGTTTAATTTCCGCAAAAACCGAAAAATTTCCTTGCCCCAACTCCAAGCAGCCTCCAAGTGTTTTGCTTGAGTATGGCTCTGTTTGGGAGAACTCCAGATCCTAACTCTAGCTCAGATCTGAAACTTATAAGCTAAAATAAAGTGAATTAAGTTTATATTTTTAGTCTAAAATGTAAACAAGATGATCTACCTAAACACTCTTAATGTATCTACACAGCCTCCACAAATTTCTGAATTTGAATACTCTGCCAACTCCACAGATTTTGGTGGAATGGAATGTCCTAAACACCCCTATATGTATATATACGAGAAGCCAATTCAGCTGCATCCTGGTTATCTAGGAGAGGTTACGGCCCTGTTTGGAACACGGGAATTGAGCTATATATTGCCTGCTAAAGTTCTATAAAATTTCTGTATCCCAAGCGGAGCTACGGGTTTAAGCTAAGCGGAAAATATCCCAAATGTGACAGCTGACAAGGCTTTTGTTGGTATCTATCTGAATCCGAGTGACTGGGCATATAGAATCCAAGAGGGTGTGAGTGACCATGTGATGTGATGCGAGAGACAGAACACGCGGCACCCCCATGGCTGCTCTGTCTTGCCATGTTGCTCCCCGGCTCCTATCACCAGTTTGATGTGTGATCGTCGTCACATTGCTTATCTCAAGGGAGAATAGACTGAGAGGGATATGCCAATAATGCGCATTGCCAATTGCCATTCACTCGTCAGTTCAAGCTCTTCTCAAAGAAGAGCGAGCAACCTGGCTGTTTGTGCCAGATAATATTATCCAATCGAGTCCTAAGGTAAGAAGAGAAGAACACGCGAGAAGGGTGTCTCTTCGTGGATTTGAGGCTTCTTTAATTAGGTGATGATTTAATATCGACGCAACTGGCTTGTGCCGAAATAAGATATAATCAATGCTAGGTGTGTTTGTATGGTTCGACGTGGGATCCAACCATCCATGCATGCGTACGTTTGCCCTGTAATAAGTGGTCTTACAAAGGCACGATAATCCTACGAAAAAAGTTTATTCTTCTCTTGAGTACACCACTAAGACAACGGTGGAATTAGAAAATTTTCTAGAGTGTGTACTTCCTATGTACAACTATATAGTTTTGTATAGTGATTCTATAGCATCATAAATTTAACACATGCATTTCAAATGTGTTAAAAGTACAAAATATGAGAGGTGCTTTTATGGTTTTCTTTTTGACAGTTACATAAATATTAAAGTATGAATGAAAGATAGATGTTGATTTCTTATCCTTTCGCTTGCTTCAAGATTTATACAACTTGTATTGAAAGGAAAAGCATCGAAACACTACTCACAATATAAATAGTTCTAAAGTCTTAAAAATCCTAGACCACCAAAATCGAAACAAAATCAATCGATAAATTTAGTCTAATTGAAAAGATAATCTTGTAGCGTTTTCAAATTTTTAGACAGCACACCTGGATCCGCCCCTGCACTAGGGTGTAAAAACAAATGCGCTAAATTCAAAAGCTATATTGGATAGGAATATTCCCACAGTTGGATTCACATACAGCAATGGATCAATCACCTTTTCTGCAGCACACTATCATCTTTTCAGAATTCCTTTTCCATATCTCTGACTCTGCACTCCCAATTGCAATTCTACGACTTGATTTGAGAAATTGCATCACCCCATACCCTAACCAGATTCTTGTCAACCAGATGGACTGAATGTACACAGCCGCTATCAAAAGAATTAAATCAGAACTCTTATCATTTCACGGAAAATTGTTCACTTCCATTCAGTACACTGTCATTGAGCCTAACAATGCAGTAACAACCTGGTGTCGAGGTGGGTACAAGATCCAGTGCATGAAAACATGGCTGGCCAAAAGACATATTGGTAGAGATGGTGTCGGGTTAGGCGCGAGGGTCCTGAGTCGTGACATAATTACGATGGTGACACAAGATTCAAGCTCTTTCAGCTGGGTAATCTGGAGCACTCTTCATCTTGACTAGGATGCAAGAATATTGGCAGGCAAGAGTCAGGATGCTTGCCATGTAGTGTTCTGCTTATATCCAACCTTGCACATTTTTTTTCTTGCTTAGTGGAGCCTACTGCAAAACAAACGAAGCAAATATTAACAAAACTGAATAATATGAAGAAAACTGTTAGGACCCAATGTCCATCGCTGTGGTGGCAAGGGGGGAACTGGCGGCACTGGCCCTCGGCTCCGGAGGTGATGATCGTCGGCGTGGCGCCTCCGATTAATGGTGAGTAGCAGGAGGGAGACTAGAGGAAGAAGTAGGAAGATATAGATTAATTCTTGCTTGCCTTTTTATTCATGCCCTGCGGCATTCTTATATAGGCCACAGCCCTAGTTTCTTTCCTAACAAACTCTTCTAAGAAAAAGGAAACCTGATGCCATGCGGCTTACATAAATAGGCTATTGCCTTACTCAACTTTCCTAATGAACTTCTTCAAGAAAAGGAAACCCAAAATACCAATCCAAGCAAATCTCCTAATCAGACCCCAAGTTGCTAGCCTTCCTAACTTTGCCTTGTGCTGCGGCGTGGAGTGCGCCCCACATAACATCTCTCCCCCTCGACAAGCGGCTTGTCCTCAAGTCGCCAAGTAGGGTAGCGGCGATTTAAAATCGTCTACATCTTCCCAAGTAGCTACCGTTGGTTGATCTTCCCATTGAATGAGGACTTGGCGAACTCCACGCAAGGCGCATCTTGACCGCAGACCGGCAAAGTGGCTTGGGCAGCCCCAAAATGCATTGGTGGCGGGCGGGGCGGCTAGGGAGGAGTACCCATGAACGCTTTAGAAGACCCACATGGAACACATCATGCAGACGCGCTTGCGGCGGCAAGGCCGACTGTAAGCCACCTCATTGATCACGGCCACAATCTTGTAAGGCCCATAGTACCGCGGCGCACTTGCCTTTAGGCAGAGCGGCAGCGGCGATCTTTGTCCGATGGCGGACGCTGCAGCCTGCACCCGATCCCCCACGGTAAGGTCGATTGGCCGATGCCTGCGGTCGTAAAACTTCTTAGCCACACTTTGGGCCTGCAATAAGCGAGCGCGGACGTCAGCCAAAAACAAATCTCTGTCTTCCATGGCAGCGGCCACTGCGGGCACCCGACAATCCCCGGCTTCGTATGACCGAATGGCAGGAGGTTCCCGGCCATAGACCACTTTGAATGGCGTATCCTTTAGGGCCGAATGGAAGGAAGTGTTGTAGATGTATTCCGCCCAAGGGAGCCATTTAAGCCACTGCCGTGGCCGATCACCCGTCATACACCGCAGATACATCGCTATTGCTTTGTTGACCGCCTCCGTCTGGCCATCTGATTGCGGGTGAAAGGCAGAACTCATGTGCAGCTTGGTGCCCATCAGTGCAAATAGGGCCTGCCAAAAGGTGGAGGTGAACACCGAGTCGCGGTCGGAGACGATGGAGGTGGGAACGCCATGAAGGCGGACCACGTCCGCAAAGAATGCGGCAGCCACGGACTCGGCGGAGTAAGGATGCGCTAATGCAATGAAGTGCGCATACTTGGAGAAACGGTCCACCACCGTGATTATCACTGACTTGCCCCCCACCTTAGGAAGGTGCTCGACGAAATCCATGGAGATGTCGGACCATACAGAAGATGGCACCGGAAGGGGTAGGAGCAAGCCAGCCGAGTGGAGGTGCTCCGTCTTGTTGCGCTGGCAGATCAAGCAATGGCGGGCGTGAAGTGCGGATGGCCGCCCGATGCGCTGGCGTGTGGAAGTCCCGCGAAACCGCCTCAAAGTCTTCGGCGCGCTCGTGCGCCGTGTCGTGGGCGCTCTGAGCACCTTTGGAGGCGTGGAGCTGGCGAAGGTAGAATTTGCCGCCATGCAAGAGGATGCCATCCACCACGGACCAGGGGGGACCGAGCGTGCCGTCGGCCACCTGCGCGGACAGCGTGAGGATGGCTGGGTCGAGGTCGGCCTCCTGCCGAAGGTCGCGGACGATGTCGAAGCTAGGCCCGGAAATGCTCATGAGAGTGCCTTCATCCATGTCGCGGCGGGAGAGAGCGTCGGCGACGATGTTGGCGCGGCCCGGCTTGTACTCGACGGTGAAGTCGAACCCCAACAATTTGCTGACCCATTGATGTTGAGGAATTGTGGCGAGACGTTGATCCAGCAAAAATTTAAGGTTGTAATGGTCCGTCTTGACGACGAACGGGCGCCCCCAGAGGTAAGGCCGCCAATGGCGGACGGCCTGGACGAGACCGATCAGCTCGCGTTCGTAAGCCGCGAGACCCCGGTGACGTGGGGCCATTGGTCGGCTAAAGAATGCCACGGGCCCTGCCTGTTGGTGAAGAACCGCGCCAGCACTGCGCCGCGCCGTGACTCCACCACGAAGGGCAATGTGAAGTCGGGTAGGGAGAGTACGGGCGCCGACGTCGGTGCCTGAGGGATCGAAGGCCGTCGGCCGCGGCGACGGTAAAACCGCCCTGCGAAGGAGGCGGTTAGGGAGCGGCAGTGCCCCGTAGTCCTTGACATACTTGCGGTAATACCCCGCCAACACGAGGAAGCCGCGGAGAGCACGCGCCGCAGCGTCTTGGCCAACGATCGACCACGGCTGGACCTTGCTCGCATCCATTGCGACGCCATCGCGAGATGGCGTGGCCCAAATAGGCGACGGAGGACTCACCGAAAAAGCACTTAGATTTCTTGAGGACGAGTTCGTTGTCGCGAGCGCCTGGCGAAGACGGCGCGGACGTCTTGGAGATGCTCGGACCACGTCTTGTCAAGATGAGGATGTCGTCGAAGAACACCAAGACTAAGCGGCGGAGGAATGGTCGAAACCGTATTCATCAACGCTGGAAGGTGGCGGCGCATTGGTCGGGCGAAGGCATGACCGAGAACTCATAGAGGCCGTCGTGGTACGAAGGCCGTCTTCTCGATATCGCCGGAAACATCCGGACTTGATGATAGCCGAGCGAGGTCGAGCTTGGTGAAGAATTGGGCGCCGTGGAGCTCGTCGAGAAGCTCATCCATGACCGGGATTGGAAACGTGTCCCGCACCGTCCTCTCGTTGAGTGCCCGGTAGTCGACGCAAAAGCGCCAAGAGTGGTCGGCCTTCTTGACGAGCAGGACGGGTGACGAGAAGGCGGACGTGCTGCGACGGATAACGCCGCGGTCGAGCATGTCCTTGCATTGACGCTCGAGCTCGTCCTTGTGCATGGCGGGGTAGCGGTACGGCCGGACGGCGACTGGTGGCGTGCCGGGGAGGAGGTGGATGCGATGGTCGCACGGGCGTGGAGGAGGTAGCCCACGCGGCTCGGTGAAGAGAGCGTTGAACTCCTGGAGGAGGGCGGGCATGAGGTCGGACCCTATTGCCGCCAGTTGGTGGAGGTGTGGAGGGCTGCCCAACCCCTGCCAACGGACCTTATGGTCGCGGAGCCAAAACTGCATGGTGAGGGTTCCGAAATCTCACAGGATGTGCCCGAGGGTCGCCAACCACCCGGTGCCGAGCACAAGGTCGTAACCAACCAATGGCAGCACGAAGACCTCCTCGCGGAACTGCTCGCCGTGGATGGAGAAGGCGGCGTCCTCGTAGACCCCAAGACACGAGAGCCTTTCGCCATTGGCCACCGTCGCTTGTAGTCCGGATCGGGAATCAAAGGAGACGCCCGTCCGTGCTGCGGCTTCGGCTAAAAGGAAGTTGTGGGAGGAGCCGAGTCGAGGAGGGCCTGGAATGTGACGGCACCCCCCGCACCGCACTTTGCATCGTCGCGTGTGGCGCGACGCCAAGATAGCGTGGAGGAGATCACGCGGAGTTCGGCGCCCCGCAACGTCGGTGTCGGTGGCGATGTCGAGATGTCGTTGTCGCCGTCGTGAGGCCATCTCCAAGACGAAGAGCTGCTGCAAAGCGATTATGGCCCGGACGTACTTCTAAATGCGATTGAAGCAAAGGCCTTGGCGACGGCGTTCATCCATCTCGGTCGGCGTGGCGGCGGCTCTCTGCGGTTGCCGCGCCATCTTGGCTTTGGCGCCCGTGAAAGCGGTGCTGGCGGCGCGGCAGCGGTGGCGGTGGCGGTGTGGGCGAAGACCCTATGGCGGCCGAGCCGCCTGGACCGCCAACTCCCGCCGCTCATACGCCCGAGCCAGGCTGATGGCGACCTCCAGGGACATCGGATTTTGGAGCTGGACATCAATGCTGAGGGGTTCTTGGAGGCCGGCCATGAACATTTGAATCTGTTGAGACTCGGTGAGGGGGCCCACACGCGCTAGGAGCTCCATGAACCACTCACTGTACTCATGACGGTGCCGTCGGCGGCATCTGTGAAGTTCGCCCATGGGATTGGCTCGGATGGGTGGCCGAATCGAGGTGAAGCACTCAGAAGCGGCGCCAGATTCGGTGTGCCCTCCTCCGTGGAGTCGCATGTACCATCTTTGGCGAGCCCATTCATGTTGAATGACGCCATCAAACCTTCTCCTCCTCCATGATCATTCTGGTGGAAGAAGGACTCACATTTGTTAAGGAAGAGGAGGGGGTCCGTCTTCCCGTCGAATTTGGGGAAGTCGAGCCTGTGGAAGCGAGGGGGCCGATCGACATGATGCCCTAGCCCAGGAGCGCCGTCGCGCCCACCGTCGTTGCCCTGGATGATGACGGCGTTGTTGGTGCGCTCGAGCCGCTCGATGGCGCGGTGATCATCTTCTTCTTTGTTGTTCCAACCGGTGATCGCCGTCTCGATGGTGCCCGGCTTGGCGAAGTTCTTTGGGGTGATGGAGGCGAAGTTGCTCGGGATAGCGTTATCCCGTCGATTCGCGGCCATGGTGGATCACGGAAGCCACAGGATCGGTGACCCTTGATACCAAGTATTAGAACCCAATGTCCGTCATTTGTGGTGGCAAGGGAACCGGCAGACAGCCCTCGGCTCGGAGGTGATGATCGCGGCGTGGCGCCCGATCAATGGTGAGTAGCAGGAGGGAGACTAGAGGAAGAAGTAGGAAGATATAGATTAATTATTGCTTGCCTTTTTATTCATGCCCTGCGGCATTCTTATATAGGCCACAGCCCTAGTTTCTTTCCTAACAAACTCTTCTAAGAAAAAGGAAACCTGATGCCATGCGGCTTACATAAATAGGCTATTGCCTTACTCAACTTTCCTAATGAACTTCTTCAAGAAAAGGAAACCCAAAATACCAATCCAAGCAAATCTCCTAATCAGACCCCAAATTGCTAGCCTTCCTAACCTGCCTTGTGCCGGCGGCAGTAGGTGCGGCCCCACATAACAAAAACAAAGAGAACCCAAATAAGTGCAAAACTTCCCCGTGTGAGAACTAGGTGAAGACAACTAAGGCAGAATGCGAGGCATTCATCCGTAATCTGCAGCAGTATTGCCTTGGGGTATCCAACCAACAATCACATTCATAATATGCAACTCAAGCAATGTAACAGCAAACCAAACGCAAGATTAGAAACATAGCACCATAATTTACATTTGTAAATTATATGTATGCCATTGATTTATTCATAATTACCCTTTTTGTATCCAACACAATAGCATCCTAGCACACATTTAAGATGGGAACAAGACGAATATAGGAATAGCCTACCGAAATTTATAAGACTTACATTGTTTTTCTTTTATTTTAATTTTTTCATTTTGCTGACAAACTTACATTGGATTCACCTCCTATATCTTACACAGGAATACAGCAATCAGCTCTGCAAATCTGAAAAGGTCAAAGGATCAATAAATCAGACAAAATTAGCAACATCAGTTGTAATAGGAAGAAATTTTTATGCCTATAAGGCTAAAATTGATCTTAAGATCCATCTCGGTATGATCATACTCTTAGCCATGAACAGAAAAATTACATTTTTCTTTCAAACAAAAGAATGCTTTGAAGATCATTCATACAATTATAAGAATAATCAACTTCAAAACCCCAACGGGTAACCCTCAATGTAGTCTAGCTACCCAGGCTACCAACATTTGGCCTAACACAAGTATACAAGGCCAGTCTAAGCGAGACAATCTAGAAACACCAGGGTTTCAAAATTTTGTTGTAACTTGTGATCCAGTCCATGCATGGCCTAGACTAACATCTCAAGTCTTACAGCACCAAGCACGTCGATAGAAATTTACTATAGATGTCTGATGGTTTACTGCATGTCCTTCCTCAGCTAATTAGGCTCTCTTAGTTTCACTGCGTGATCAAGTTTCATAATCCTTTTACAGTGAATAATGACGGCACATAAAAGCATGTTCAAACAGTTGAAAGTTTAAACTATACTGATAAGTTGGCAACTTCAGACCATGATAAGTGAATTCTAACAGCATCTAATTAAATACCATTAACTACAGTTCAGCAAACTTCAACAAAAAAAATAAAAAAATCATATCTGGTTGCTCGTGATCATTACTGCACTCGTCTAAAAATTCACCAGCTAAAAATGCAAAACCATGTAACATAAGAGTAAATGAGACACAAAGTTGTACGATGTCTTAACTTTGATGAACAGGAGCAGTCATCTCAACTCACTTCAAGGCCACATCTTCATCTGGAGCAGGAACCACTGTCTATTTTCACAACTCCAACCATTGAGACACCCAGGAAGCGGACAATGAGACTTCCTTGCCCTTTGGTAACTTCTGAAGTACGACGAAGTGCATGCAGAAATAAACCAAAGGAGGGTCTGGAATTGGTGCAGCTACCTTTCAAAGGGACAGAAATAGCTATCCCACAAGACATTCAACTCTCTCCTCCCTCCCATGCTAAAAAGCAGCCTGCACCTCACCTCCCGATTACCATGCTTCAGCGTATTGGCATTGATTTCTGCAAAGTTGCTCCTGCGGAGTTGACAACTGATGCCTTAATGGCAGAATCAAGGACTCAGAATGAAGATGGAGTTGTACAAACAATGGCAGTAGATGGTGGAGGGAGTTTGCCAAGTGTTGAGGTCCCGGCCTTTTTCATGTTGCTTCAGATCATTTTTAGTTAGATTGTCAGTCTAATTTCATTTGGTTATTTTTCTAGCTCCAGCCGGTTGAACCTCTTCAATAATAGCAACAAGCTATGGTTATTTATCATGTATATTCCCTTTATTAGATTATGCACTATTTACAATTGGAACAGCGTAGATTTGAGTATTCGTCTTGCTATCTCCAATCAGTTTTTATGCAAAATAAAGATCCAGATTACTTCTTTCAAATTCAGTTTTCTCTCGACAGTGTGGTCTCTTTTATATCTTGTTTCATTGCAATCTGGGGTAATGCTTTGCTATACCTCTGTCATAGTTCTTCGGATCTCAAGTAAATCAATGCGTCAAATGCATCATAATTGGAATATACGTTGTTGGAATATCAGGGGAATAAACTCAGCTGATAAATGGCGCTCTTTGAGAGACAGAATTGATGAAAGTGCTTGTAATGTTATCTGTTTACAGGAAACTAAAAAGGGAAGTTTTGATAGTTCTTATATAAGAAAATTTTGCCCAAGGAGGTTTTATCAATTTGTTTACTCACAATCAAATAGTGCTTCTGGGGGCATTTTGATTATATGGAACAGCTCTATACTCTCCGGTCAAATGATTCACAATTTACAATTTGCTTTGACAGTAAAATTCACTTCAGTTCATTCTTCAGAAATCTGGACTTTAACTTGTGTTTATGGACCATGTGACAACCCAGAACGTACTATTTTCATCAATTGTTACAGAACTTGCAAATTTTAAATGATGATTGATAACTGGCTCATTATTAGGGACTTCAACTTTATTCACGCAACGCAGAACCGCAGCTGGAGTGGGGGGCAACATGAATGACATTTTCATATTCAATGGAGTCATTAACCAACTATGTCTAATTGAGCTTCCTCTTAAAGGACATTCATTCACATGGAGTAATATGCAACAAAACCCATTTCTTGAGCAGCTGGACTGGTCTTTTACCTCAGTAAGGCTGTATTTGTTTAGGCTTGTACTGTTAAGTAGACCAGAGCGAATTTCAGATCTATTATAAAGAAGCATCTTCTCCGTTTACTTCATTATAAGCAAATCTATTGGAAAAAGAGGTGCACGATTCATTGGGTAAAACTTGTGGATGAAAATACAAAATTCTTCCATGCCTTAGCTACTGAGAGTTATAGAAGAAATACAATCACTCAGTTAGCCACATCTAACGGTTCTATTGTTACAGGGCACCATGGAAAAGCAACTCTTCTATGGGATTCTTTTAGAGATAGATTGAGAACAAGTATTTTGCCAACTATGCTTTTTAACTTACAAGAGTTGACCACTCCTATGCATGGTTTTGAAAATCCCACAGAAAGGTTTACTAATGAAGAAATTGATAAACTCGTGAAGGTAATGCCTATTCACAAAAATCAATATGAGTTCATTAGGAATAGAACAATACAGGATTGCCTAGCGTGGGCTTTTGAGTACATTGGAATTCACCAATGTCAACGGTCCAAGAAAGAAATCATAATACTAAAGTTAGACTTTGAAGAGGCTTTTGATACAGTTGAACATTCTGTCATCATTGAAGTGATGCAAAGTATAGGTTTGCCTGAAAGATGGATCAATTGAATACAGATTTTACTCAACTTTAGCACATCTAAAGCTGTGCTAAATGGAGTCCCAGGAAAATAATTCAGAAGCAAAAGAGGATTCGACAAAGTGATCCGCTATCACCCCTCCTATTCGTTTTGGCAACTGATCTCCTACAATCAATAGTAAACACGGCACACCAAAGGGGAATTTTTACTACGCTGATTTCTTCTTCAATGGACAATGACTTTCCCATTATATAGTATGCTGATGACACTCCAATAATTATGGAGGCAGATGCTAGACAACTCATTTGCTTGAAAGCGATTCTAAATTCTTTCTACATTTCTATGGGTCGGAAGGTTAATTATAATAGATCTTTTATAGTAGCAATAAATGTTCATGAAGGGAAAATACCAGTTTTAGCACAAACATTTGGGTGCCAAATTGGAACCATGACATTTACTTATTTGGGATTACCTTTGGGTACAAGGCCAAGAGTAAGTGATTTTTCACCATTAATAGACAGAGTTTTTTTTTTTGGAAAACAGGAGGGGAGACCCCTACTGAGATATAATTAAAGCAAAACAGACATTAATAGACAGACTTGTATTTATTAGGAGCTCATTTACTCTTATACACACACACACACACACACACACACAAGTCACTAAGAATAGAAGATCACATAAGGAACTGAAGAAGATACAGACAGGCAAATGATGACCAAAGAGGATCACAACACATATTGTAGAATCCATTAGTACTGAAAATTAGTTCAAATCATATTGTGGCAAAGAGATGTCGATTTGACTTGAAATGGTAAGAGGCACTGATCAACAACCTCTAAGCCTACTTGAACATTAAAGATTTACATAAATCAATACTTCAATCAAACAAAAGTTTATTAATAATAAATGTCAGAAATGTGCTTGAAACAGTCAATTCTATCCATATCAGTAAGTTAAAGTAAATCATACAGTTTGGAAGTGAAATGATCCACCATCCCAAGTCTAGCAGAAATGTCTTTCAACCGAAAACAAACTATCCTACAAAATTGAGAAAAGGTGGAAGGCTATTTATATGACATACCGTGTATGAATCAATGGATGCATGCCAAACAACACTACAACAAAGGCATCATCTATGCCAAAATCCGTCTGCCTATACCCCCATCAAGCAGACACCGGATCGTTAACAATGGACAGTAACCCATCCGAACACAATGGTCAAATCTCTCACTAGAAATATCTCTGATCATGTTCCATGTGTGGTCTCTATTCAAACTTCTATCCCAAAGGCTAAAGTCTTCCGTTTTGAGAATTACTGGACAGATCACTCAGATTTCTTTGACACTGTTACATATTTCTAGAATCTGGCATGTCGCCTAATCAGTGCAGATATGGTTCTCTCAGAGAAGTTCAAATTGCTTCGGTGTGGATTAAAAATCTGAAGTAAGCGAATCTCACGCCTATCCATCCTCATCTCGAATTGCAACTTGGTTATTAACATTATGGATGGACCTGAGGAACAGCTACTGTTAAGTAGACCAGAGCGGAATTTCAGATCTATTATAAAGAAGCATCTTCTCCGTTTACTTCATTATAAGCAAATCTATTGGAAAAAGAGGTGCACGATTCATTGGGTAAAACTTGTGGATGAAAATACAAAATTCTTCCATGCCTTAGCTACTGAGAGTTATAGAAGAAATACAATCACTCAGTTAGCCACATCTAACGGTTCTATTGTTACAGGGCACCATGGAAAAGCAACTCTTCTATGGGATTCTTTTAGAGATAGATTGAGAACAAGTATTTTGCCAACTATGCTTTTTAACTTACAAGAGTTGACCACTCCTATGCATGGTTTTGAAAATCCCACAGAAAGGTTTACTAATGAAGAAATTGATAAACTCGTGAAGGTAATGCCTATTCACAAAAATCAATATGAGTTCATTAGGAATAGAACAATACAGGATTGCCTAGCGTGGGCTTTTGAGTACATTGGAATTCACCAATGTCAACGGTCCAAGAAAGAAATCATAATACTAAAGTTAGACTTTGAAGAGGCTTTTGATACAGTTGAACATTCTGTCATCATTGAAGTGATGCAAAGTATAGGTTTGCCTGAAAGATGGATCAATTGAATACAGATTTTACTCAACTTTAGCACATCTAAAGCTGTGCTAAATGGAGTCCCAGGAAAATAATTCAGAAGCAAAAAGAGGATTCGACAAAGTGATCCGCTATCACCCCTCCTATTCGCTTTTGGCAACTGATCTCCTACAATCAATAGTAAACACGGCACACCAAAGGGGAATTTTTACTACGCTGATTTCTTCTTCAATGGACAATGACTTTCCCATTATATAGTATGCTGATGACACTCCAATAATTATGGAGGCAGATGCTAGACAACTCATTTGCTTGAAAGCGATTCTAAATTCTTTCTACATTTCTATGGGTCGGAAGGTTAATTATAATAGATCTTTTATAGTAGCAATAAATGTTCATGAAGGAAAATACCAGTTTTAGCACAAACATTTGGGTGCCAAATTGGAACCATGACATTTACTTATTTGGGATTACCTTTGGGTACAAGGCCAAGAGTAAGATGATTTTCACCATTAATAGACAGAGTTTTTTTTGAGGAAAACAGGAGGGGAGACCCCTACTGAGATATAATTAAAGCAAAACAGACATTAATAGACAGACTTGTATTTATTAGGAGCTCATTTACTCTTATACACACACACACACACACAAGTCACTAAGAATAGAAGATCACATAAGGAACTGAAGAAGATACAGACAGGCAAATGATGACCAAAGAGGATCACAACACATATTGTAGAATCCATTAGTACTGAAAATTAGTTCAAATCATATTGTGGCAAAGAGATGTCGATTTGACTTGAAATGGTAAGAGGCACTGATCAACAACCTCTAAGCCTACTTGAACATTAAAGATTTACATAAATCAATACTTCAATCAAACAAAAGTTTATTAATAATAAATGTCAGAAATGTGCTTGAAACAGTCAATTCTATCCATATCAGTAAGTTAAAGTAAATCATACAGTTTGGAAGTGAAATGATCCACCATCCCAAGTCTAGCAGAAATGTCTTTCAACCGAAAACAAACTATCCTACAAAATTGAGAAAAAGGTGGAAGGCTATTTATATGACATACCGTGTATGAATCAATGGATGCATGCCAAACAACACTACAACAAAGGCATCATCTATGCCAAAATCCGTCTGCCTATACCCCCCATCAAGCAGACACCGGATCGTTAACAAGGTACATGTATGCAAAACTCAAGCAAAGCTCCTGGTCACGCCAATCACCCCAGCCACCCCATCCTTTGAAACCAGCCTGGTACCCTTCCTGCCTCTTAAAAATGTGGACCGACCAATCAGCTTTGATGTTAGGGACCTTATCGATGGCATCTAGTTCTACAGCCGCATCACCATTATCCACACAGACATTGCTTGAGCCCTGGCCTTGGTGCAGGCCGCACTTTCCGAAATGTGCAGCGCTCCTCCTAGGCCCCCTCAGACTGTAAACAGGAGCTCCAAACGACGGATACACAGTTGCCCACATCGTTATATCCCAATTGTACTCATCAAATGCACAAAACTCCTTAGCCTTGGCATGAATCTTCCTCCACACTGTCCTATTGAACACATAGCCAATGTTACCCATTTTCTCAGCAATCAAGCTCTCCCAACCTTCCCCTTTCGCCTTGACATCCGATGGCGCCAAATTGATAGCATAACACTGGGGGCACTTCCTCGGCTTCAAATCCACAAGCAGCTGCGCATTCCGGTATGCATTGGGAAAAATGTAGTGATCTTCCTCTATGAACAGAATGTGCCCATCAAAGTCATTGGTCTCCTCCAGCCCATCCCACACGGTGTTCATCATCCACCACCAGTGGTGCTTCAGCGACACGATTCTTGGAGAGCGATGGTTGCCGTACTGGTCCGGATCGCCATGGCATCGCTTCTCCGCCGCCTTGTCCTTGCCTTGGCAGTCCCCGGGCGTGACGCCGGGGAAGGTGTCCGGAAAGAGGTGTGGCGAGTAGGGCGCGAAGATCTGCTTCACCTGGCAGAAGTTGATGCCCTGCACGATCTTGTCCATCTCGGGAAAGTAGCCGTCGTGACTGACGATGAGCAGCACCTCGTCGATGCCGTTGACGCGGGAGAGGCTATCGACGACAAGGCGGAGGTAGCGGGGGCGGTTGTGGACGTAGAGGACGATCTTGAGGTGTCCGTCGGGGAGGCGGGGGAAGCGTCGGGCGTTGCGGGGCGGCAGCGCGTTGCGGTGGGAGAGCGAGAGGGAGAGCGCGCTCTGGCGCGGCAGGTGCGGGGTGAAGACCGGGTCGAGCAGGATCTTGCGCTGCGCGATGGTGTGGTTGGCGCCCGCAAGGGCGGAGCGCGCGGGTGTGACGAAGTCGCGGGGGCTGGCGCGGAGGAGCGCGGTGAGGGCGAGCACGGCGAGCACGACGACGAGAAGGAGGGGCGCCGCGCGCGAGCGGAAGCGGGCGCGATGGCGGTGGGAGGAGGTGGCCATGGCGGGGGCGGCGCCTCCACCGAGACCCTAATCGGTGATGGACTAGCCGGATCTTGAGCTGGGTGGTGGAGGTGTTTGTTGTCTGCTGGTTACTGGTGGTGGAGGAGGTTGCGGTTGCATCCCGCCCGGGTCGTTTAGGCGGCGCCGGCGGAGCTGCGAGAAGTAGACTCTGCCTTCTACTGTTGCACTTTGCTGTGTGGTGGCTGCTTTACCGTTTCCTCTGTCTCTACTCTTTCCTCTTCTTAAACTTCAAAGTTTATACATGTTATGTTACTCTCTCCATCCAATTTTACATTACGCATATTCTCTAAGTATATAAATTAAAAATAGCTAAAACCTTTAATTATTATCCTAAAAACTATATTCAATATATGTATAGTAAAAATATATAAAAAACGTTGAGTATTTATTAAAAGTATATAGAGTACGTCACACTAATTTTATATTAAAATATAAAATATATTCTATATTTATGTAAGATATTATTAAATAATATATCCTATAAACTTAGACAGAGAGAATAATTAATCGCTTAAAGTCCTATTTGTTTAAAGTCAAGAACAAATATTATTAAATAATATATCGTATAAACTTAGACAGAGAATAATTAACTGCTTAAAGTCCTATGAGTAAAAATGGTTATCGACGTGTAGAAATAACTGGATCTAATCACGCCCTTGGTATAACTGCAGTACCCAAGGACTGGACCACGAGTTTGTTGACGAGAAATTTAACTCGAACTAGTTCGATTCCCCAAAAGTCCTCTCGGAATCGGATAGTACAAAAGCGGGAGAACTGATCATTTGTTCTACTTTAATCGGTACAATTGATCATTTACGCTATTCGGTTTATTGACATCAATAACACATGTAAATAAGAATAAATCATCAACTATTCTTATAAAAGCTACATTTTTAGAGAAACGGGACTAACCTAGTATCAATAGTAGGACTGGACCAGAACAAGCAACTTGGCAAAATATGTCGATAGAAATCGACGAGTACTAGTTGACTTACGCGTGGTTTTCGGAAAGGCAACATCAATTCACAGTGGTGGTTCCGCGAACAACTGCGACCTACATTGCGTCGGTGCTCAGCATGTTAAATTGTAATTATTGGGTTTAGTTTGTGTTATACTTTTAGCTCTATTGTATTACATAATTGAGATCTGTCTTAATCCGTTCCATATCTCTACTGTCAAGCTTTATTTACATCACGTCCTTAATTTTACTATTGTTATTTGCATTACACCTTCGCCGCCGCATACTATAAGGTGAGGGAAGAGAGTTTGGGATTGCGACGCGGGGCCTGCGATGTCCTCGTGCTAACTAGAATTGTGGTGCCATCGTTCCATCAGTCTGTTGCAGTTTGACAGTGCTCCTGTGATCGAGCTTGCAAGCCCGTTGATAGGTCCCGTTCGATGGCCCTTATGTGGTCTATACTTCGGCCACCCAGGAAACAGGTTACGACGAAATGGAGTACTGGACCATCTATTGCCTTGGCAAATTTCCCTTTCTTTTCCTCACACCGTGTGGTGCGCGCGTGACCGATAGCTGATTACAGGAGGCGTCTTTGTCAGATGAGATCGAAGAAATGTTGTTGGTACAAGAGAGGTGATCATGGATGCCAGGGAACTGAAGTGACAAAACACCGAAACGAAGAACCGAGCAGCAGCTGCCAAACTAGCAGCTTATCAAAGTCTGGTTCCTATTGGCATACCCTCATCAGTCTCCGGAGATCGCGGACAAACAAATTCTGAATGTGAGAGGTGTTTTCATGGTTTTTTGTAGTTGTATAAATATTAAAGCATAAATGAAAGGTAGATAATAATTTCAAGATTTGTACAATTTGTATTAGGAGAGAAAGCATTAAAGCACTGCTCAATGAATGTTTTGCTTTTTTTAAGCCTATGCGAATGTTTTTTTTCTAATATAGCGTATCTTCAAAATTAATTACAAATCTAGCCCCCATGAGTCACCTCCCCGCTTGAGGAGCTCGACAGGAATCGAATCTTGCGTTGTTGCGCTTCTCATCCGCGGCAGAAATTAATTTAATCATATAGTCTTAATTAATCAAAATCACTAATTAACCTCACGCCCGTCTGTGAAGGCCAAGCGTGGAAGGAGTCTCCCCGTTTGCTTACGTGGAAGGAGCCCCCCATTGTTTACGCGGCAGCCAAACGTAGAAGGTGATTATTGATACCTTGCGCGTAAACCAAGCGCGAAACTTGCCTACCAAGGCAGCCCCCCTGGCGCGCACGGTATGTGACGTGAAAGAGCTAGTTTTGAAAATTCCAACGAAAGGAAGCTAAGTTAATAAAAAGAATATTATGGACCAGAAAAACACCGGCTTCACGAATGGCCAGTCGATACCTTTTTTTTATCGTATAGCGCTGGTATCTCACGCAGTTGCATATTCCCATTCCTCACTCCTTACTAGGTTGTCACGTTAAACGACAGCGGCAAACTAGCGAGAGTCATGCAGCGTGCATCCTGTCAAACAAGGGCACGCCACTATCAATCTAACGTCGTATAAACCCCAGCACGTTATGGCAAAACCTCCTCCATCGCACCTCGGTAATAGGGATTTACGACCGCTACAACAAGGTTGTCTTCCTGTAAAACAAAACTAGAAAAGAAGTGGCTTATAACATACTCTGGAGAAGAACGAGAGTATTTCCAGTGCTGTCAACCCCTAATCGTCCTACCGGTGCTCTCATTCTTCAGATAGCGATGTAAAGAGTCATGAAAAAATCCGAAATTTTTTGGTCAGATAGAGTATGACATCACCAAGCATCTTGCAAAAATTCAACAGAAAACACGGCGTATATCAGGAGATGCAACAGAGACAAATTTTAGTGAAAAATGGCTTTTATGTTTTTCCTTTTTATTTCGAATTTCCTTTTCAGCAGAATTTTTTTTATCAATTTAGATTTGAAATTTTTTTGCCATGATAGACTTATTTTGTGTCTATCTAACTATAGTTTTTCAGAAGTTTTTGTAACCATTTGCATCGTTCTTTGAAGAATAAAAGCTCCGGTAACGAGATTAAAGGTGGGAATACTCTTGGAGAAGCACAAATATGTAACCATCCCCATCTTGACAGCGTTATAAAGCATGATCTGATCGCAGTAGTAAATTTTTACCTGAAACTCTCAGAGTGAGAGCGAGATCACCTGCTGCAGTGCTGCTGCCTCGGAACAGATGCTGATCTATTTTGCCAAAACAAATCGGCAAAATATCCGGTGTAATCAAGGTTCCGGTATAACCACCATGCAACTCAACTAAAAAAAGTTTCAAAAAATTCTAAAAAAATCATAGATATACATCTCAACTTACCCCATCTACATATAAAATTTTATGATCAAATTCGTCCTATGCTAAAAGTTACAAAAAAGACAAATTTAGGGTGCATTTGAACTATTCAAGTTTATCAGAAATTTGTCTTTTTTATTACTCTTAACATAGGACGAATTTGATCATGAATTTTATATATAGATGAGATAAATTGAGATGTACATCTATGATTTTTTTCAGAATTTTTTAAAACTTTTTTAATTGAGTTAGCACCGGATATTTTGCTAAACAAATCCGGCCCAAACGAGAAACCCCTAGAAAAAGGCTTTCTTTCCAAGCAGCATCGCGCCGTATGAACTTATAACAAGGCCCCAACATCGCTGCCTCGCCAGTCGCCACTACCCTCCCTCTTCATTTCGTCGCCCCACCCGTCCCCAGATCTACTCCGCCGCCACCGGCACCCCTCCTCCCTCGTCTCCGGCGAGTCCCCCGTCTCCTCGCCGGAGCACCGCCACCACCGCTTTCCACGACCAGCCCGAAGAACTCCAGATCTGTTCCAATTCTCGAATCAAACCCCCCCGATCTAGATCCGGCGGCCACCGAACCATGGCCCGCCTCCGCGCTCTCCTCGTAGTCGTCGCCTTCGCCGCGGCGGCCGCCGTCCTCCTCTCCCCGCCCGGCGCCCACGGCTTCTACCTCCCGGGGAGCTACCCGCACAAGTACAGCCCCGGCGAGACCCTCAACGTGAAGGTGAACTCCCTCACCTCCATCGACACCGAGATTCCCTTCAGCTACTACAGCCTCCCCTTCTGCACGCCCCCCGAGGGCGTCAAGGACAGCGCCGAGAACCTCGGCGAGCTCCTCATGGGCGACCGCATCGAGAACTCGCCCTACCGCTTCAGGATGTACACCAACGAGTCCGACCTCTTCCTCTGCCGCTCCGCGCCCCTGCCCCCCGACACCTTCGCCCTCCTCAAGAAGCGCATCGACGAGATGTATCAGGTCAACCTCATCCTCGACAACCTCCCCGCCATCCGTTACACCAAGAAGGACGACTACGTCCTCCGCTGGACCGGCTACCCCATCGGCATCCGTGTCGGCGTCGACTACTACGTCTTCAACCACCTCCAGTTCACCGTCCTCGTGCACAAGTACGAGGAGGCCAATGTGGCGCGCGTCATGGGCACCGGCGATGCCACCGACGTCATCCCGTCTGGGGGCAAGGGCGATGGCGCAGGGTCGTCTTCCGGCTGGATGGTTGTTGGGTTCGAGGTCGTGCCGTGCAGCATCAAGCACAACCCGGAGGTCGTCAAGTCGCTCAAGATGTACAACAAGTACCCGAGCAATATCAAGTGCGACCCAACCACCGTGTCCATGAGCATCAAGGAGAACGAGCCGATCGTGTACACGTATGAGGTGTCGTTCGTGGAGAGCGACATCAAGTGGCCCTCGAGGTGGGACGCGTACCTGAAGATGGAGGGGGCCAAGGTGCACTGGTTCTCGATCCTCAACTCGCTCATGGTGATTGCTTTCCTCGCCGGTATTGTGTTTGTCATATTGTTGAGGACGGTGAGGCGTGATTTGACGAGATATGAGGAGCTTGACAGTGAGGCGCAGGCGCAGATGAATGAGGAGCTGTCTGGGTGGAAGCTTGTGGTCAGTGATGTCTTCCGTGCGCCAAGCAACCCAATGCTGCTCTGTGTTATGGTTGGGGATGGTGTTCAGATCCTTGGGATGGCGGTGGTGACCATTCTGTTTGCGGCACTTGGGTTCATGTCCCCAGCATCACGTGGCACTCTGATCACAGGCATGCTGTTCTTCTATCTGGTTCTTGGAATTCTGGCAGGATATGTTGGTGTTCGTGTGTGGAAGACAATCAAGTGTGGGGATCACTCTGGGTGGGTGGGTGTTTCATGGAGGGTAGCTTGCTTCTTCCCTGGCATCGCGTTCCTGATCCTTACCACACTGAACTTCCTGTTGTGGGGAAGCCACAGCACTGGCGCCATCCCCTTCTCATTGTTTGTGGTATTGCTTATGCTCTGGTTCTGCATCTCCGTGCCGCTTACACTTGTTGGTGGATTCCTCGGTGCCAAGGCACCGCACATTGAGTACCCTGTCCGGACGAACCAGATCCCTCGTGAGATTCCTCCTCAGAAGTACCCATCCTGGCTGTTGGTTCTTGGTGCTGGCACACTGCCCTTTGGTACCCTTTTCATCGAGCTCTTCTTCATCATGTCAAGCATATGGATGGGGCGTGTGTACTATGTTTTTGGATTCCTCTTCATCGTCTTGTTGCTTCTGGTTATTGTCTGTGGTGAGGTTTCCCTGGTTCTGACTTACATGCATCTCTGCGTCGAGGATTGGAAATGGTGGTGGAAATCCTTCTTCTCTTCGGGATCTGTCGCGATCTACATTTTCTTGTATTCAATCAACTATCTCGTTTTTGACCTTAAAAGCCTGAGCGGACCAGTGTCGGCAACCCTCTACCTCGGCTACTCGCTCTTCATGGTTATTGCTATTATGCTGGCTACTGGCACGGTTGGGTTCATTTCTTCATTCTGCTTCGTCCACTATCTTTTCTCATCCGTGAAAGCAGATTAAGTTTCTCCCTGCGAGGAGTCTTGTCATTTAATTCAGAGGTGAGCATAGTGGACATTGAAAAGTTTGTAGTCGCAGAAATCTTAGTTAATGTTATCTTTTGGTATACAAAGCCTGAATAACTATTGTAAGGGCTACTAGGATTCATCAATGGACTTTAAGAAGAGGTGCCAGCAGCTTGCACGATGTAATAGAATGAATTGGTTTATTCACATTTTGTGTTACTTTGGTTGCTCATTCTGCCTTTTAGTATATTAAGTTGCAAGCTTAGTATTCTCTGTTGCAATTTATGTTCAGTGACATGTCGCTAAAAGGTTAGACCCAGTTATGTTTACATGTTGCCAGTATCTTTTTAGTTTTCCACAGTTGCTGCACAATATGATGACAGTGGTATTGTTTCTTCGCTCCAGAACTCCTGTTTGTATTGCATAAAGTAACTTTGCCCTCCTAATTTCGTCACCATGAAATTTGGTTATGTAAAATATCCAAGTCTTCATGTTCAGCGTATGAGCTTAGATGTTTTTATGTTAAGCAACTTACATGTGACTTGATACTGTACATTAAATCATGATTCAACTATGACAGAGGACACCCCAGCAAAATAGGCCGTACCAAGTAGTTTGTCTTCGGCCTTTATGTTTGCCCTGTTGTTTCTTTTGTGATCATTACTAGCAGGTGGCATGTTGTTTCTTTTGTGTTCATTACTAGCTGGTAGCATCTGCCTCACTAGTCCATAATTATTACAAACAACAGTTCCATCATTTTCCCTGTGTATAATTGTAGTTAATAAAACGGTTTTGGTGAACCGGGCAATCCCAATGGGATGACTAGGATAGTTTCCATAGCATTAATTAGGTTGCTATGTAAGCAAAATGGTGATGTGGAGGTAGAGTTAATGATGAAAGAGAAGGAAACCATTTCTCATGCAGGAAACCATTTCTACATAAGTACCAAGAAAGGGAAAAAGGGGATTGGGTGAGAATAAGAGAAAAGAGGAGATTGGATGAGAGTTTATTTTGAAGAAACTATCTATTGGGAGCATAGTTTCTACATGTAGTGTCTAGATGATATGGAAGTTATAGAAACTATATGCATTGGGACTGCCCAAGTATGCAGACTTGAAAGAGTATCATCGGCTTCAAACCAGTTATAGGAAAACCACATCGTTGCTCAATTTCCGAGTCACGCTGTTAGACGTAGTTACCGAAAGCTAATGCTGCAAGCTTGTAACCATGGGTAGAGGTTTCGTATCTTGCTCAGACAGTGTTTGTAGCACGTTGTCCGTGCTCCTTGCCTCGGTTCTGTATTGCTGTGCACCTTGCATCCATTTTTGACCGTTCTTTATTTTGTATTGTTCCTTGAATAAATTAGAGGTGGTCCAATTTTTCTCGATTTGCATGGAGGATTATAACACACGTAGAAAATTTTGATTCATGTGACTGCCGCCTTGGCCATGCTATGTGTTTTGGTTGTTGGCTTATGGCAGTTACAAAATGTTTAGGAAGCATTACGGGTTCTTGGCAAAGCTTGGGACGATTCTCAGTTGTGTGCCTGCTCATGATGAAATCGTGAGGACTTGCTAGGATTGTGAGATACCTACCTTGCTTTCTCCGTCTCGTGTGCCACACGCTTTGGCAATTTGGCATTGATCCTCTTTTGACCGAAATACGGATCCGCCGGTCGTACTTGTTCATAGATTAGGATCCCAGCTTGCATCCATCGGCTCTTCCTGCTGTCCACTTGCTTAACAAAGTGTACATGTCGAGAGTTGTTTTTTAGGTTAACGAGTAGCTCGGGAATCACCGCCACAAGCTTGCATCCCGTGCACGAGTGAATGCCACGTGAAACGACGTGGACGACGCACCGCCCCTGGAACCGCAAGTCGGCGACCACTCGCTGCCGGGAAGAGATGGTTGATTGCTATGGTCGGGGAAAGGGAAAGGTTTTGTTTGCTGCCGTACGTGATGGATTCGTTCTCGAACCATCGAGGGGCGTCCCGGTCCGGCACACGGAGTTGAAGAGACGAGCACCGAAACCACGGTAGGCAAGCATGCCGGATCCAAAGTGCAGAACACGCCAAGTTTGCAATACTCAACAGTAATCCAAAACGGAAGCAACGCACTACTTTAGGAGTTCTCTCCTTGCCAAGGATGGAAGGCGATTGTTCATGAAACCGGCTACTTCAGGGGCAATTCTTCTAGCAACCTTGTTACTGATTATCAATCGACGGCGATCGTTCATGCAAACAGTTACAAACACTTAGGGGCAATTCTTCTCAAAGTAACTTCATATATGGTCTACAAACTACACAGGATAGACCGGAATGAATTGAAGTGCACACAAATCAAACAGAAGATGAATCCATCCGAAGCATCTCAATGCCACAACAAGAGGATAATTTCTGTAATCTACCACTGATATATATAAATCACCACTATGACGAACGACTGATACAAACTTGATAAGACAATCTTACACACGGCCCTGAACACAGAAATTTCAGTAATCTACCACTGATATATATATATCACCACTATGACGAACGACTGATACAAACTTGATAAGACAATCTTACACACGGCCCTGGACACTACCTCACATAACTTAGTTCATAACTAGACGTAACTTGTAACCCACCCACACCACATAACACAGATCACACCCACACCAAACCTTGAATTATTCTAATAACCAAATCTGAAACCATATTCGGAACTCCTACCAGGTCACCTAAACCAGCCAGCCTAATCCAATTCTCCACCAAAAACCCTCGATCCACCAGTCTTGACTAATAATTAACCAACCTAATGACATCGTAGAGGCAAACCAAACTTGTGAACCTAACCACCACCAAATCCAACCACCGGATGTTCGTTCCCCCAACCCTTCCTCTGAAAAAATACCGGAAGAGGTTGATCGGAACGTCACCGGGATCTGATCCGGACAAGCTTTCAATCTAACCTATCCAGGCACGAACAGTTCCACCGATCCATCGATAAGTCAGGAACCACCTCGTCTTCCAGGGAGACGAGACAAGACGGACAGAGAGAGAGAGAGAGAGAGACGAGACGAAGTGAAGTAGAACGGTGACCTAGGGGGAGCGCGCACGGCTCCGGTGGCGGCGCGGGGGTCGTCACGAGAGCTCGCCGATGCGGAGGAGGCACCGGAGGCCGCGGGTGGCCTCGGCCTCCGCTCGCCGGAGAAAGACAGCCGGGAAAGGGAGAGAACTCGGCTCCGGCGCGGCGGAAGAGAACGCCGGCCCGGCGTAGCCGGCCGGGTTAGCGACGGCTACGATCTTGGTGGGAACAACGGCCGGCTCCAGCGGCCCGATGCGGCTCGTGGAGCAGAGCACCCGCTGGTCAACCGGAGCGGGGCCCCGAGCCGGCGCCGGCACCTCGCCGCGCTTGAGGATTCTGACCTCCTCCATCACAAGCCATTGCTTCGACTTCTCCTTGGTCGGGGAAGGCTGCTTAGGGCCGGTCTCGCCGGTGGGGAACGGCGGCCCCGGCCCGGGATCGTCGTCTTAGGGGACGGTGACGCTACTGCCGCCATCTTAGGAGGCGGTGAGGCCGCGGTCGCCGGCTTTGGCGCCGGTGAAGTTACCGCCGCCATCTTGGGAGGCGGTAAGGCCGCGGCCGCCGGCTTCGGGTGCCGGCGGCGGCGCGACCTCGGGGGATGGGGCGAACGCGTCCAGATGCATCCGGTTGTCGAGGGCGTTGTTGGATCTGAGCACCGCCGTAGACATGGACGCAGAACCAGAAGACGATTCGAGAATAACAGGATCAAGGTGGAGGAAAAGAAGGCGGTGAGGTTACCGCCTCAAGACCCAATCCAAACAAGAGAGAAGAGGAGGTCGTGTTGGGAGGGAAATGCGAGCTAACGGGCGACGACGACGAGGCGTCTTTTATAGATCCGAGAGGGATGCGTACGTGGCTCAATTTCCTTTTTAAAAACCCAATTTTTATTTTTTATTTTTAATTTTGTCTCTCGGTCGGGTGCTAGCTTGCCAGTAGGGATGGCAATCGGGTGGGTACCTCCGGGTACCACTGCCTTAAATCCAAACTCAAACCCGAACAAAGTCCCGTCTACCCAAACCCATTAAGTTTTACGGGTACAGATCTGTGCCCATACCCAAACCCAATGGGTACCCAATACCCAATGGGTACCCATGGGCACTGATCTGTCTTGTGAGCACCGAAGGGCGAAAGCGGAGGGTGGGGCGCTTCGGCGCAAGCATGCTCCTCCCCCCTCGCAGATGCCAAGGCCATGGCTCGTCCGCCAAAACACTAGACCTCGGGGTACGCGTGGGGAGCAGTGCCTTTCGGGTGAGTAGGGGTCACCTCTACTTCTATCTCCTTCTCACCTCTCCTTTCTCTCTATTCTTTGGGCACCATGTGCGCCGGTAGGAGGGAGGCGGATGGGAGTCGGCGAGGAGGAGGCGGCGTCGGCCTGAGGAGGCAAAGGCGAGGAGGAGGCCAGCAATCGAGGCAATGGGGGCAAGGAGGAGGTGATGGGGACGAGGAATCGGGAGGAGCCAGACTCAGTAGAAGCGGTCGGTGAGTTTGTTTTTCTAATATACCTTTAAAAAAGTGGGCCCATATGTCATAGGATACCCATTAGGTACCCATGGGTATAAATCGACACCCACACCCATCCTATAGCTTATCGGTCTCCAAACCCGTAAACCCACGGCCTCTAAATTCTTCTACATCCCACTTCTTATCGGGTCAGACTCCTGGATATCAAACCCAATTAAACCGCCATCCCTACTTGCCAGGAGGAGAGAATACCCTCCTTTTTTTTATATATTTTACGTGGCCCGCACCGCCCGCCTTTGTGAAGTGGGCCCCGCACGCGGGTCGGGTCACGAGTCACGGCCGACATGGGCGGCTCAATTGTTGGCAAGGCTAGCGTCGTGGCCTTGATTTTTCCTGAAATTACGAGGCATGCCATCGCGGTCAGTGCTACTGCTTCCTGTATCTGACGACTAAAGCTGGTTGGGATGTAAATAATATCGGAAGTATAGGGGTAAGGATTTTTTTCTTTCACGAAAGAAAGGGTCGAAAGCAACATGAGAGGAGAAAATAAAGAAAAAGAAGGGCAAATAGTTCACGTGGGAGCCACGGCAGCCGAGGAGGTGGTGGTGGGCCCAAATGAAGCTATCAATAGCTGTGCGCCGTTCCAGCGGCCTTCAAGGCGGTTTCCCAGCCAGGCCCGCGAGTCCTATTTATATTTATTTATTATCCCATCTACCGAAATAATTCGTCCCATGCAAAATATAACAATCATAACGCATTATTTGGTCTCTCCAAACAAAATATAATACTAGCTTATTTTTTGAGCATGGTTTTCCGTGTATACATGCGATGCATGTACTATCGTTACTGTAAATAGTTTCTTAAGATTGATGTAAACTTTTTAAATTTAAATCATATTCCCGTCTTCTGATAATTGAATACTCCTCGAATAAATCTTGAGGGTGTTTTGATTAGGAATTTAGGATAGTGTATGTAATTTTGTATTTGTTATTTTCGTCTTTTAATGGGGTTTTTTTGCTCTCTCACCCTTTTTAACTTTTCTTTAATTGTCTTCTGGTTTACCGCATTATAGAAAACAACTCATAGTTAGACTCGTCATTATACGTTGGCGGGCCCACTCGAAGGACCTTTTTCTTCTCTCACCTTTCGCATCGATCTTTTGCATTGTGGTGGGCCTGCCCTTCCGGGCGGCCCACCTGTCCTAAGAACGTGTGGGCACAAAGGGTGCGCAAGGAGGGGTATCAATGTAAGACCATCTCCAATCGTTTCCAGCATTCCATTCTCTTTCTCACTTCTGAAGAAAATCTCTTCACAGATTCTATTCTCTTTTCAGAAAAACACTCTAACAACATTCCTTTCCCCATTCTCTTTCTATATAAAAAATGCTTATTTTATCATCCTCTTCTAAGACCATCCATAACCATTTCCCGTCTCGACTCCCTTCCCTGTTTCCATGGGAAAGCAAACGCGAGAGGAAGCCGAGCAGCACTCCAACGGTGCCCCTTCCTGGCGAGGAACCACAAACGATAGGAGAGAGAATCCCGCCCCCGCCGACTCCTTTGTGCATTCCTTTCGCCCTCTCTCGCTGCTGGGAGGAGAAACGACCTGGGGTTCGCGTGCCGGCTCAGATTCGGGGAGTGGTGGTGCAGCAGGGGAAGGGTTCAGGCGAAGCGGCGACGCTCGACAATCGGAACGCAGTCGCTCATCACCACCCATCGGAGACGACGACGAGGCGAGCAGCATCGGCGGCGGCAAGAACTCCCCTTCCACCCCCGTATTTGTGGTATTACGCTGGATCAAACTGAGTTGGATTGGTTCAGGGGAAGGGTATTGCGGATTTGCGTTCGATTTGGATTAGGGTTTCGATTTGGTTTGTTGTACAGATGGGGAGATGCGGATTTGGGGTGAAATCCACACTTGAAGATGGCTGGTCAAATTTGGATGAAAATTTGATGCGGATCATAGTGGTTTTTTAGATGGGAAAATACTGCTATTGAACTGTGTATTAACATGGATTTCTAGCTGAACTTGATTTCACCGTTAACATTTAGGCTTTAGAATTCAGAGCTGCTTGTTCTGTCATATGGGCTAGTTTTTTTTGTGTTATGAAATTAATGATAGGCATCAAGAGGCAAATTAAGTATATTTGCGTTCAGAAGAATGCTTAACTCTTTCAAGTTTTTAAGGGCCTCTTTCATTCTTAAAATTGTAAGAACGCAGGAATATGAAAAAGAAAGCAGCATTGGAATGTCACGACTCGTTGAATCCCTGTCCCAAATCTGAGATGCTTCTGCATTTAGTTGGTTCTAGTCTAAATTGCTGGTCTAGTCTAAATTGCCTTTATCCAGATTTGAGCAGCGGTGATCCAGAGTATAGGAGTTGCGTGGTTGGTTTATGTTAATCAAGCTCAAATCCTGCCGATCTGCTCGAGCGGCGACGCCGAAAGTATACTCGGTCCGGCGTATTCATACCATCATGGTCCAGCGTATTCATATGGTCCGGCGTATGCATATCATAGTCCGACGTATTCATACCATCATGGTCCGGCGTATTCATATGGTCCAACGTACGTATGCATAACATCATGGTCCGGCGTATTCATATCAGCACAGCAATGCGTTCAAATTTGATTTGGATTTTCTAGATTCAGAGTAGGGGTGAAAACAGATCGGATACGGTCGGATAGTAGGTCATCCTATATTCTACCCTAATTATTTTTTTTGCGGATACGGATATGGGTACGGATAGTGGAAAATCAGATAGGATACGGATACGGATACCGGGTATTTACGAATGGGTAGAAAATGAATACCGGATATTATACGGACAGGTAAAATACAGATAACGGGTACTTAATCGAATAGTACGCAAACTACCTAGGATCAAAGTATGTGATAAAAATAATTTAACTAACACACATGGTCCAATTATCACACATAATTCAACACATGCTCAAAATAAAGAATTCTAGCATTTGAGGTTCAGTTGCAAGCTGCAACGCAAAATAACATTGAACTGAAAGTACCCTTAGACTTTGTAAGCATCAGAATATTAATCTTAACTAGCCATAATAGCGCGCTACGTCGCGCCGCTGCGGATATGATCTATTGTTATGCACATATCATTTAAAATAACGGGTTGGAAGTTTTGAATTTGGGTTAAAAGTTTGGATAGACAAAACGAAGATGAATGTCAGAAGCAAAGCGGGTGCTAAATTTTTTGGTTTGCCAACAGGTGTAGTTGAGTGTATATATGTTTACGCTGGTATTTTGAATCTACACGTTAAAAGTTTGGATAGACAAAACAAAGATGAATGTCGGAAGCAGCCGATGCTAATTGTTCATAATTGGTATCTTGAATCTCCACGTTTCTTTGTGTCTGAAGATGGAGGATGGCTGTATGAGCTATATTTTTCAGTGCGCCCTAACTTGTGTGAGCTAATTCTCCATAGAATGTTCTCTCTTCCCTGTGAGCATGCTAAACATGAACGGGCCAGTAGAAGTAAACAACAGAGTTGTCTGACTGTGAGATTAACATTACAAAGACATATAGTACAAGCATGAAGCACAGACTATAATATACAAGCAGCTAGAAGAAGGCAACGACTGTGGTGCAATCAGCCCTCCCGTGCAATCACCGTGCAATCCAACTAAGAAAAGTTTCGAAAAATTCTGAAAAAAATCATGGATGTACATCTCATCTTACCCCATCTACATATAAAATTTCATGATCAAATTCGTCCTATGCTAGAAGTTACAAAAAAGACAAATTTCTGACAAACTTAAAAAGTTGAAATGCACCTCAAATTTGTCTTTTTGTAACTTCTAGCATAGGACGAATTTGATCATGAAATTTTATATGTAGATGGGGTAAGATGAGATGTACATCCATAGAATTTTTTTTCTTAGTTGGGCACGGTGATTGCACGGGAGGGCACAATGATCGAGCTTTTGGGGAGCGAGGGGCACAATGATCGGCTGATATATATAGTGACCAAAAGTAGACCTTAGATATAGATTGGCACATATAGGTCTAGAAATAGGAAAATACTAATAAGATGAGATGATCGGCCTTCTGTAGTACGGTGATGGTCAGCATTCAGCATTCACTAACAGGAAACGTTGAGAATAGTCTTTGTTAATGAAAACTGGCCATAGTCGTTGGGTAGTACTCTGACGGCTCGTTACCTGTGGAAAGAAGCTATTTCGGTTAAGCTGTCATCGGATTTTAACCGTCAGGATAGCAGTAAATAGGAAGTGCCTTACCTGTCTTTAATCAGTTCCGCTCTGTGCAAATAGCCTTTTCTTTGTTGATGGCTTTCCTTCAATGCATTGTTCGGTGCTAGACGAAGTGAAAACAGCCTGTCAGTATTACATTATAGATGGCGACAAGCAAAATCACAATATAGGAACATCTAAAGATATAACCTTGTGCCGCTGTCAGGAATAGTCAGGTCACCAGTAGTAGCCTACAGTGGGCGTTTAAGCCCAAAGCCTGGTGTCACCAGTGTCTAGAGGTGGAGAAGAAACATAATTAGTAAATATCTGCTTTGTAACTATATAATGTGAAAAGCTATGTATGCAGCGATCAATGAAGCGAACCTTCGGTGATGGGGGTGTTCCTTCATGAATAACAATGTGAGGTAACTCGCTCCCCTGCCAACACAATGAGACAAAGATTAGGAAGCATATAAGCAAACATAAACAGGCTTTCAGTGTTTTTCTTTGTCAGCCAGCCAAACATAGGAACATATACGGAAGGCACGAAGTGTCTCTATTGATCAATCGGTTCTTAGCTCAATATAAATTACTCAATTAATATTTTCTATCCAGGCAAGTAAATGACACTAAGCATTGGATACATAGGGACTTAAAATACAATACGTGGGTATAACATAGAACATCAGGTTGTGCAAACGTGTAGGCATGAAAAGAAAATGTATCGAGCGTCTGTTGTCAGGTACAGGGAAGTTAACATCCTACAGGCTCTATGTAGAAACCGTAGGAATATTGTTGTTAACAAGAGATGGGGAAAAACAGGCTTTTCTCGGTAACAATATGCACAGACAAGTAATCATATTTGTGGTTAAGAGCCCAGGCTGGAAGCACCGATGCTAAGGCAGCAGGAGGGAGGAGAGCAGCCGACGCAGTTCCAGGAAGCAACGCAGGACGACAGAGCATAGAGCAACAACACAAAAAAAATATAGAGCAAGCTACGATCAGCAAGCCGCAATGAGGAATAATGAAACCGTAAAAGATAGAACAGCGCAATCGGCAAAACGAAGCATGATTGGAAAGGCGCTCCACAGATGAACAACAAGACCAACACTGAATTCGTTCCTACGAATAACAAATCAAGAGTGCGCTCCACAGATGAACAATGCCAATGACGGGCACCGTCCCTGTGCACAGAAAACCGGTAGCACAGATAAAATGGCGACGAAACAAGAGAAAGGGCAACGCAGCAAAATCGAACTAAAAATAACAACCCAGGTTGGAAGCACCCACGCTAAGGCACCAGGAGGATGGAGAGCAACCGACACAAACACGCCAAACGCAGCAGTACTACAGAGCACAGAGCAGTGGCAAAAAACAAACAACAAGCGCACCAGGATGGGCAATAAACCAATCGCAAAATGCAAAACGAAGCAAACTTTGAATAGAAAAACACTATCAGAATGGTAAGAACAAGAGGAACCAAGCCAATAGAATCGGCTGCAATCGACCGTGTATGTCCGCGTCGGCCACCCAAATCAACAGCAAAAAAGAAACAACAAGCGCACCAAGATGGGGAATAATCCAATCACCAAACGTAGAGCGAAGCAATCGTCGAGTAGAAAAGCACAATCAGAACAGTAAGAACAGGAGGAACTAAGCGAGTAGAATCGGTGGTAATCGATTGTGTATGGCCAAGCCGGTCACCCAAATCAGGAAACCAATAGCTCAAACCAAGCAGTTTTGGAACCAGAAACACCGACCATCGGTCGAAATCAGGAGACGGCGTGATCAGAATCGAATGGGGGAAAAACACGATCAAAATGGGAAGAATAAGAGGAACCAAGCTAGTAGAATCAGCTGCAATCGATTACGCATGGGTGAGCCGGTTACCCAAATCAACATCAAAAAAGAAACAACCAGCGCACCAGCATGGGAAATAACCCAATCGCCAAACACAAAACGAAGCAATCGTTCAATAGAAAAATATGATCAGAACGGTAAGAACAAGAGGAACCAAGGCAGTAGAATCAACCGCAATCGATCGTGTACGGCCGAACCGTTCACCCAAATCAAGAAGTCAAGGGCTCAAACCAGGCCATCCTGGAACCAGGAAGACTGACCGTCGGGCGAAACCAGGAGACAACGTGATCGAAATCGAATGGGGAAAACCAAGAGACGCCTTGACCGGAACCGAACGGGGAAACAAGTGGAAACCAAAAGAACCCCTCGCGAAGAAATAGGCTACGGGAACTCTCTCTCTCTAGCAGCGGTGAGGCGATACACGCAGAAGAAAGGCACCGGCAACACTAAGAAGAAATACACGGCCTCGGGATAGGAGCCACTGGCGGAACGCGCGAGGTGGATTAACGGCGGGCGAACCCACCGGACGGCGCACAACGACAGGATAAATGCGGGAACAAAGGTGACGTGGGGGCAACTAACGAAGAACAGTCGTAGAAGCAACGAGCGAAAAGCAAAATAACGGAGCGTTATCAATCGTCACCATCTCAGTTAGCGTGAGACAACGGACACGAGCAACGAACGGACAGATGGACCGAACAGTAGCGACCGAGATTTTTTTTGTCGTGGCGATGCAGACGGAAGCGCGAGCGCTTCAAGAAATCTCACCGCTTTAATATATAGTACTAGATAATGACCCGCGCTACGCCGCGGCGTATGTAATTTGTTTGCTGCCCCACGCGAAATTTTGATCGCTTGATATTTATGGGGAAAACTGTGTAATCTCGGTTTTTCTGCTTTTTCTAGAAAAAACGTGTCAAAAATAGTATAGAGGAAAAAAGAACGAAAAACTATTAGAGACGACAACCTTCTTTTGTCGATCCTAATACCCTACGCATTCACCGAGTAATAATACATGTTCGCAAATCCACCCACCGGTGAAAAATAGTTTAGAGGAAAAAGGGCGAAAAATTATTAGAGATGACAACCTTCTTTTGTCGAGCCTAATACTCTACGCGTTCACCGAGTAATAATACATGTCTAAAAAAATATCAGATATCGAGATGGAAAATCGAGTTGGGCAAAAAGTCTAGAGATAGAGCTGCACACATATCTCTGGTGACGAAAACTTTTTTTCCAGGAAAAACGGAGAACACAACCGTGAATAAAAAAACTACGGATTTTTTTTTGGAAATGGGAAAATAAAAGCGAATGATCCGTACACGAATATGAGGAAAAAGGGCGAAAAACTATTAGAAATGACAACCTTCTTTTGTCAAGCCTAACACTCTACGCGTTCATCGAGTAATAATACATGTTCGCAAAACTACCCGCCGGTGAAAAATAGTCTAGAGGGAGAAGGGCGAAAAATTATTAGAGCTGACAACCTTCTTTTATCGAGTCTAACACTCTACGCGTTCACCGAGTAATAATATATGTTTAAAAAATATCAGAGATCGAGATGGAAAATCGAGTCGGCGAAAACGTCTAGAGATAGAGTTGTACACATATCTCTGGTGACGAAAACTTTTTTCTGGGAAAAACGGAGAATACAACCGTGAATAAAAAAACTACGAGTT
The DNA here is from genome assembly GCA_036346375.1 of Guadua angustifolia. Lineage (NCBI taxonomy): Eukaryota > Viridiplantae > Streptophyta > Magnoliopsida > Poales > Poaceae > Guadua > Guadua angustifolia. The sequence goes on from CM070503.1 coordinate 4,034,257, forward strand.
TTATTTGTAAACGAAAAAATAAAGGCGAATGACCCGTACGCGAATATACTAAACGGTAGGGCCCTTTTTGCAGAACCACCAATCGAAGGAATTTGGATGTATTTTTTATTTTCGCAAAACCACCCACCTTAAAAATAGTCTAGAAGAAAAGGGCAAAAATTATTAGAGACAAAAACTTCTTTTGTCGAGTCTAACACTCTACGCGAGTAATAATACATGTTTAAAAAATATCGAGATCGAGATGAAAAATCGAAGTTAGGAAAAAGCCTAGAGATAGAGCTGTACACATTTCTCTGGTGCCGAAAACATTTCTCTGGTTGGCCGCGCTTTCTTCCGCAAGTAATAGAGTTGATATTAGCATTGATCAAGTACTGATCCAATGGTTAAAACAATGTATGTAGTAAAGTACACGGAGAAACATGGATAGTTTGCTACACAAACTTCACATCTAAAGAAAAACTGAAGAAATTTAATATGGTTTTTCTTTTGGTAAATACACGGCATCATTGCATGCCTATTCTTAACATTACACCAATAGACTGCATAGTTACTTACATTCTTAGCTGCCACCAGAGGAGAGGTAATGTGACCGCAACTTAGCAGCCCGTGTCATAAGACAACAGCGCCAGATCTGGCTAGGAAATGGCAGGTACAGACAGGATTGGGCTCAAATTCTCAGCTACTAAAACAAAACCAATCAACCAGCTCACAAGAAGTGCAGAAGGTCCGTCATAGCGAACCAACAAGGAAGCTACCAGACATTTCTAGTTAAACTTGTCCCCATCCTTATGAGCCTGATGTGTATGTATATCGTGTCTGAGCCCCCTCTAATAGCTCCACAAGTTTGCCTGAAATGAATTGAGCACGTAAAGTTTATTACAAAGTGCTTCCTCTTGAGTTTATGCAGGAAAGATATCCATAGAAATGGGGAAGGTTTACATACCCGTAAGGAAACCAATAAATGGCACTGGATTCAACACTTTCTCAGCCTTCTCGAGCTGACGCCTGTCAGGACAAGTGTAATCATGGGTACAGTGGACAAAAAAGGATCAAATCAAGAATAGAGACATTATCATCAAAGGGCGTCATATTCATTACTTGGTATATTTGGCGAGGAATGAATCTGTCATGACATAAAGGGCTCACATCATCTTTCGCCTTTTCAACTGATGGAATTGAACCAAAGAAGATTAACTAATTCAGCACCAGAGAGAATATGATCAAACAAAATTGACCACATTAGAAAACTGAAAGCATCTTGCCTCATCCCTCTCAGCAGATGAGAGCTGATGAACTTTCCCCGCTCTATGATTCAGATCTGTCGCGTGTGAATGGATGCCAAGACTCGTGAGCTCCACAGCCAATGACACTAACCATGGGGTCCAAGATCTGATTCCAAACTTTCTGATCAAAAGTACATATACAAATGGTCTGAATATGTGGACGACCTCCCCAAGGAAAAATAAGCGCCCTGAAAACCCTATAGAAGACCAAATACTTGCTAAAGTTGGCTTCTCAACCACCATCACTGCATGGCACAGAACAAATAACTCACTGAAAAAGGAAATACGATTCAAAAAGTAAACATAAGAACGCCCCAATGGGGAGCCATACTAAGATTTTAATGAGGAAAAAAATGTTACCAAGAGGATCAGGAGTAGGTTGGAGCCTCCTCATTCGCATAGGATCTGACATCATCTTTGCGTTCTGGCCAAACTTGTTCAAAGCAGCTACCGCTCTTCCCTCCAGACTCTTAGATATAAATCCAGCTTTTCCATCCAGACCATTAGGAACCCCATGACCATTTTGGAAGTGCCCATTCATCGGATAGATGACTGGCAGTCCGTTACTTTTGACTCCATAATTGTCTGCAAGAACATTCACCTCTTCTTCATTTGCCACCTGCATCTTGTAGCCACTCTCCCTGAAAGCTGCTAGCCTGACACCTGCTCCGAAATGTCGCACAAAAAATATCATTGGTCTGAACAAAGCCAGAAATACAGGCCAATATCAGATATGTGACTGAGAGAAATAATACATAAGAAATCATCTTACTTCACCGCTTCTGTAATAGCAAGGAAGTTCCATTTACGATCATCTCCAACAAAGCGCTGGGCAGCAACCTCAACAACTGCCTCCACATCCTTTAGTACAGATACAACAAGAGCCCATGGGATAGATTGCTCCTTGGAGGCCAGCGACTGACCTTCGGTTGGTGTGTCAATTATATGCTGGTTGACAGAACTCACAATGCCCAAAAATGCATACTGTTCAGAAAAAGAAAAGACGCCTTAATGTCAAATCATAGAGCTCAATAGCTCATACTACGCCTTAATGTCAAAACATTCGTCAATAATGATTCTTTCTCTTACAGGGAAACTTCTATAGATAAAGTCTGATAGATCCTTCTTTAAAATCTGTTGTTTGTCCAACTGATTCAGCTTCCCATTCAAAAAACGCCCTGTAAAGAAATTCATCACGCAACTCTTTAGCTACTAAAGGAAGAAGCAATAGGCAATATTCCACTATTGTAAACTGAAAAGAAACAAAATAAAGGTGCAGTTGACCTCATTGTAGTCCCAAGCCTTCCATCCCAAGCGTCCTTCCTTTTTTTTCCCGGTTCACCAACCGCTCATTAGAGTGGCTACGTCCGGGGGGCTTACTTATCGACCACATACCCACTATTCTTTCGCTTTCCTTTTTCTGCAACACCAATCAACCTAGATCCCAGAACTCGCACACACTTCCGGAAACCACTGAATTTAAAGAAAGTGAGCAAAACGAATGAAATCTCTAATCATTTTCTCACTGAACAGAATGCGCCTCTTCTTTTCCGGTGCCCAAAAGCGAGGTTACTTCAAGAAATTTGGAAAGGGTTCGGAAAACACTTCTTGGTGGTTTTCAAGGTCTACCTCCAATCGTGTTTTGACTTCGTCTGTCGCATTTGTATTGCGATTGTGTTAGCAGTGACCTTTCAGAGAAACCTGGCCCTATTTTTAGAAGAATTTCAGACTGTGTAAATAAATAAAGATCACGAATCGAGACTCACCAAAATTGAAACAATAATTCTATTAACACCAGATGAAAATACAAACTTCTGTATGCTAGATTTTCCAGCTTCTTCAATTATTGTGCTTACAAAGAAAAGCGGCTTAAATTCTGAGTCATCCGTAGTTCATCACAAAGAAATTCTGCATCGGCGATATTTATTCAATGGTAGATAGAACTCCAAATCGTCTTCGGAGTAATAAAATGACAGGCGTTGCTTTAAGTTGTGTTGTAAAAATATCAAAAGAAATGGAAACATTATGTTAATACTTACGATGCAGAGTTCATCAATGTCAAAACTATCTAGATGTCTTGACTCATGGAAGAAACATTCAATCAATGATGATTCTTTCTCTTACAGGAAACTTCTATAATCTGGTATAAAGCGTCCATAATATTGTGTGAGATCTGCAATTTCCATAACACGCAAAGAAATGGGAAGGTAATAAACAGATCCTGTTTTCCGTGATAGGTACTTGATAGCACATGAGAAGTCAGCGTAGCTCAAACGGGGGGCGGGGGGAGCATAGTAATAATACACTTACATTTGAGAAAAGGAAGGAATTGTAAGGCGCACTAACCTACACATCAAGACGCATGAAATGAATTAAACAATGTAGTTTACGAAAAAAATCAAGACAAGCAAGAGAGATTTCGTCACCTGATCTTTATTTCTTGAATATTTTTATCAGATATGGTATACAACAGTGTGGAGTTTTTCAAGCCAAACACCTTATAAGTACTGTTTGAAATGAGAAAATAATGTCATCATTTGGATTAAGTAAATTGCCTTGCCCTAAAAAAAGCATGGAGATCTGGTACCTGTCTTGGGCAGAGTAAGTCAGCACCTTTCTGTTTATATCATCAAATTCCACGAAACCTGGCCACTTCAAGGATTCTGTCTGAAAAAGAGGGAAACCAGAATCTGGCTTTGCATGCCGTATATACCTTAAAAGACTAAAATACTACGTAAGCAATTAGCAATATGAGAAAGCTAGAACCTAGTACTATAACAGGAATATAGAAAGTCAAGCTCACTCAACTCGGGTTGTTCTGTATCTTAAAGCACTGAAATTTTCAGAACCACAAACTGATACAGTTATTAGTGAGTCACTGTTCTTGTTATAAAATAAACTGCGAATGACTTCATCTGGACTTACATTCAGAAAGCAAATTCGTTGGTCTGTCACTGGGGGAAAAAAGAGAATATCGGAATGGTTATTTTAAACAGGATCAGCCATTACCAAGACAGTTGTACCTCTACCGAACACAGCACAGACTCCCGACTGCGATTCATGACGTATATACCTTAAAAGACTAAAATATTACGTAAGGAATTAGCAATATGAGAAAGCTAGAACCTAGTACTATAACAGGAATATAGAAAGTCAAGCTCACTCAACTCGGGTTGTTCTGTATCTTAAAGCACTGAAATTTTCAGAACCACAAACTGATACAGTTATCAGTGAGTCACTGTTCTTGCTATAAAATAAACTGCGAATGACTTCATCTGGACTTACATTCAGAAAGCAAATTCGCTGGTCTGTCACTGGGGGGGAAAAGAGAATATCGGAATGGCTATTTTAAACAGGATCAGCCATTACCAAGACAGTTGTACCTCTACTGAACACAGCACAGACTCCCGACTGTGATAAAGCAAAGATAATATCACAGGCACCAACTATCTCAATAATCTCAGACCGTTTCCTGGACACAAATTCAAAAAAGGAAGTGTAATTATTAAGGGCTGAGGTTCAGACAACACTTCAGCCTATGTTCTCTCCCTTCTATATTGATTTGGGGCACAACCTATCCAATACACTACATTCAACAATAATCAAATTATATGTTAAAAAAACACCTAAGCTTGTCCTAAACCCTGAGGTGTGAAAACGGCAACTACCATACAGATTGCTGAAAATTCTATGTTTCTAGGTATTCCATCCAAGAGAAAAAAGAGGTGCAAAAGATATACTGCCACAAAACAGAATGCGGAATTGGATTCAAGAAGCTAGAAGTAGTTGTAGCACAAGTAACCGAAGTTTTTTGGAAACCAAAAGAAGAGCAGCAGAAAAGCATGGAAGCACCTCTCCCAAAAGAAATGGATACGCTACAATTTGCAAAAATATAAAACGAAGCTATGAGTATATAGCGAGAAATATGAAAGATTGATTGAAGACAAATAATTGAATGTCAGGAAAGAACATTAGTAAACACAAAAGGAAAAAACTTTGTATTGGGGCCTCGCATTGATTACTACATCTATGAGGAATATGTGGGGCTACTATAAGTTCAAGGTTCCATACATGTAATGATGAAAGGAAATTTTGAAACGAAGGGTTTTTCTTACCTGGTATTCTGGTAAGTTGAAGAAGCAGCGCCAAAGATAAAATTGGGAGGAAGCCTGCTCTCCTATAGCTTCAGCAAAAGCAGCAAAAGCAGCAAAGCTGATAAGGATACGAAGTAGTGTTAAGACACTCATGGTGTTTCCTTCAGTTTGCAGCACTAACCACAAACGTCCTCATTCTATGAATAAGTGGAATAAGTACCAGATAGGATCATAAGATTATACATAAACCTGGCTAGCTTGACCAGTTGGTGGAGCGCGGAAAGCTACCGAAGGCTGAGCTTTGCTTGTCTTCGAAGCCCTTTGAACGTGTGTTTGTGCTAAGTAACTATTGTGGAGGGCACAGGGTGTGATACCTCTATCAATTGGATATCTGATCAAGAAGAGAAGCAAATCCCTTGACATGTCCAACTCAAGTGTCATGAGTGAAGCAGAGTAAAGCTTTGCTTCTGCACAACAATTTGACTGGTTAGGGATTTCCCAGCACTCCAGCATTCATTCATGGATCGTATCTGCATAGCTAAGCCTTAGTTTCTTTGCAAGATATTCCAGTTTGAGAGGAGCGTTAACTTCAGTCCTTATATAAAGAATGGACAAATTAAAGAAGGGAGGAAAAGAGCCAGGATTCTAATACAGGATTAGGGACTCATCTTGTGCCGAGACTCGCATACACCTGGAGGGTGTGGTCGAGGCGGAGCCTGCGGTAGTAGGGAGCTGGTCAAAGGCACAGTTGATGAGGCCGGTGACACCGCCGAGCTGCCCGCCCTCGCAGCTGTGGAGGAGCCCCATCGCTTGTTAGTTGAAGCAGTCGCCAAACCCCATTGAGAAGAGCGTGCAGACAGCCAGCGCCGACCCAGCCGATACCATGGACAGCCACAACAGCAGTGGCGGCCGACACTGCTCCATCGATCAAACGTCAGGCACAACAAAATAATCGGGAAAGGCGACAACGGCAAACACGGATGCTACGAGATGCGGAAAAAGCAGAGGAGAAGGGGAGTAGCTGCAGGTAGCAGGACGCAGGACCCAAAGGAAACCCTTCTTCTCCTCCTCTTTGCCTTCTTCGCAGCGGGCATGAAACGGATGGGGAACGACAGGCCACCAAGATGAAACGGCAAAGGACGATCGCCAAGAAGGCCTCACGCTTCGCAGCGGGCATGAAACGGATGGGGAACGACAGGCCACCAAGATGAAACGCAGAAGGACGATCGCCAAGAAGGCCTCACGCCGACGAAGCGCCGAGGCGATGACCAATGACCAATGCACGGAAGGCATGGCATCACCGAAGGAGAAGAACAACAGCGTACTTCTAACAGAGAAAGCACGCGAGAGAAGACGAAAGCGCACGAGGAAGGAAGGGGCGGACGGAAGAACACACCGCCGAGACGCAAGAGAAGGGGAGGCGACCGGAAGGAACAAGGAGAGAGGTGGGACGGAGCGAGGGCGCCGCGCGGGGCGCGAGAGGATTGGGAGAGAACGGAGGGAGGAAGGAGTGGGTGGCATGGCGAGGCGGCGGGTCTGCGATGGAAACGAAGGGCTAGGCGTCGGTCTGGAAGCCTTGGCGAGTGACGGCCAGGAGCGGGTGACGGCTAGATCGCATCGTCTCCGAGATCGAACGCTCTAAAATCCGGTGACGTGGCACCGGGTGAGCCTCAAATCTCCGCTTTAATAGATTAGTTATATACTAGGTAGAATGGCGCGCGATGCCACGCCCGTGAAAAAAATCGACCCAAATTTTTCTATAAAAATAAAATTCAGTTTTATTTTCGCCATTGAATTCGATAGCATGCGCTTCGGAAAAATAATAATTTTTTTTCATAAAACCACCCACGGTCAAAAATAGTCTAGAGGAAAAAGGGCAAAAATTATTAGAGATGACAACCTTCTTTTGTCGAGCCTAATACTCTACGCTGCTCATCGAGTAATAATCCATGTTCGTAAAACCACTCACCGGTGAAAAATAGTCTAGAGCAAAAAGGGCGAAAAATCTTCGATGAATCTGTGGGTCGCTATAAATCTTCGGGCGAATCTACATTTTTTAAAAAAAAACCCGCGGTTATGACCCGTTGACAAATCTATAAGTTGCTATAAACCTTCGACGAATATGTGTTTTTTTGTGACGAAAACATTTTTTCCGGGTTTTTTGTTGCGTTTGTTAAATAAAATGGGTCGTCAGGACCCGCCGGCGAATCCACGGGTCGCTATCAATCTTCGAACGAATCTACGTTTTCTTTTTAAAAACCCGCGGTTATGACCCGTTGGCAAATCCATAAGTCGCTATAAACCTTCAATGAATCATGTTTTTCTCTGACGAAAACATTTTTCGGTTTTTGGTGTGAAAACATTTTTCCGGGTTTTTGGTGACGAAAACATTTTTCCGGAAAAACGGAGAAAGGACTCGAACGTAAAAGCGAGGACTTGTTTGTTATTTTTGGACCTGCTCGCTATCTGAAAAATTAGAAAAGGGTTTATTCGCGATTTGAACTTAACGGAGACTTTTAGTAAAATACTGTGCGGGGACCCAAACGCGAAGAAAAAAATATTTTCATCTCACAAAAATCACAAAGGACCTATCCGTAATTTCAAAAAACAGAGGACTTTTTCGCAAATCGGTAGCGACGACACGCGGGCTTTGGTTGGTCAGCGATTCTTCCGCTCATAAGGGTGTTATTATTAGAAAAGGGTTTATTCGCGATTTGAACTTAACGGGAGGTTTTTCCGTAAAATATCGTGCCAGGGACCCAAACGCGAAGAAAAAAAAATTCATCTCACAAAAAATCACAAAGGACCTATCCGTAATTTCGAAAAAACGGAGGGACTTTTTCGCAAATCGTATGACGACACGTGGGTCGGCTTGGTTGGTCAGCCGATTCTTCCGCCACAAGGGTGTTACTAGGATGAAAAGCGCTCTGTCACTTGACGGCACGTGTGACCGCTGAATTCGTACAGACTGGAAGCATAGTTAGTAAAGAATCTACAGGTATCTAAAACCATAGAACGAAGAGGACGGCGATATCTACAGACAGAACAGTACAAAGAGTAGTACAATGATACAGCGACATCTACCGCCAAAACAGTACAAAGAGTAGTACAATACTATCTTTTAAGAATACCAATGCATGACACATAAGAACTGCAATGAAATAGCAAAAGCAATGTACCTAGCCACATGTATGTTCGCAAATTTGACTAAAGTGCTATAATATTTGATTGGGAATATACCTGATAAAGGATCACAGGTACAGTCTATATAGTCATGAACTTATGAACAACACCCTGATGCTAAAATCCAATTTAATTAGCAAATGGTCAACCTGCAAAACAAAAGCATTGCATCATCAGATTGTGCAACTTAACTGCCTTGCTTCTTCACGTAGCCACATTATTTGGATTTAGTATAGACTAAAAAAATTATTTATTAATTGTAGAACAAACACCTGTATATATGCCTTATATCAGTTCTTTTCAAGAAAATAACTATATGAAAGTATAGCTCTCATATTTCATCGTAGTAAATTTGATCTAAGAAGCGCAAGTTGATCTTGCGTGACGGTAGATATAGCAAAGACACTCTAGTATGAATCTCAAGTTAGCTGCATCACATGAAATTAGAGATCAATATAGAGAAGGTTGCGTTGCTGGACTTCCTGTTGGATAGTTGGCAACTTGCAGATCAGTTGGCCAAAACATTTAAGGAAACAATTACTTAGGAACAGATATAACATCTATAACAAGCGGATCAAAAAGCAAGGCCGAAATTAAACACCAAATTTTTATTTTGCTACAGGAAAATAAAATAAACTAACAGCAAAAGACACATAATCAAAGATCAGGGAAAATCGGTCGAAGGTATTTCCTCCATATTTTTTTATCGTTCAGCCTAACTGAACCTAGTATAAATTGTTTTTGTGGCTAAGGTACTTGCATCGCTTCTCATAATTCTCAAATGGCTTTTTCATTACAGCATCGATCCAGCGCTCGGTCATCCAACTGGGAAACAACACCCCAATACATCTAAATTCAATTAGTGGTAAATAAACAAAAAGGGAGAAAGTTCTAAGAACTGTAAATAATAGGAAGGAAAAAAGGATATCGTTCATAGTAGATTTCTCTTTTTTGTGTTACTCGTAGTGCCAATTGAATTTAAACTTTAAAATTTATATGATGGTAGATCACTTTGAGAACTATCTCTAAATTATTTTGGATTTTTTCTGTATTCATTTTATGCCCAAAAATGATAGCACCAAGTAGGTCATGGCTTGCATTAGATATGTTCCATCTTTTTAGATTTCTAAATACTTCCAATATGAAGCCGCAATAAAATAGGATAGAAAGACAAAACGCAACACAGGACTCGCAAGCGCCTGTCTAATTTTATGTTGAATTGTAGAATTCTTTTCTTTGATCAACATGGAAATCATAGCTCTATCCTACAATATAAATTGTTGAGAGCATCCAAATACAAATATAAAATAGTATGGAGTGACATCCTGTAGAGAATAATAACAACTGACCTTTAAAGATTTTTTTGAGGCTCAATGTGTTATTCCAGTGCCTACAGTAATTTCATAGTCAAGTATAGTATTATTTTTCAATCCAGTGTCAGATTCTGCAGTCTCTCAAGTATGGAATCGTTGATATCAAAATCTAGTGTGCAATGTTCATTTGATTCACTGCGACTGCTGGAGCCATTAACAGAAGAACTCCTCATATAGTGGATGTCAATTTTACCAAGTACAGTACCACCAATTAGTGTGTTAGGTCAGATAATTAGTAGAAGCTTGAGAAATCAATTTTCATATAAATGGCATTATTCAGCTGGGTAAGGCTACTCTACGTGATAGTACCATTGAAGATATCATTGTTATAAACTTCAACATCAGATCTTATTTCATTAAATGTTTCGTGTTTTCAAAGTAACAACTGTTCCTAATTATCTTCGCATCTATTGCCATTGTTCTTGATTTCAGAAGTCATTGAATAGGAAAAAGTGAAATAATCCACATTAATTTGAGCAGGAGATAGGGTCCATGTTTAAATTAGATTGACACACGGTGCTATTTTTCTGGTTGGCAATATTTTCAACCTTAGAAGCACTATTCTGCTGGTGCTCTGCCTGGAGCACGACCGCGGCCGCTAGGGACGATTGCTCGGTCGGACACCATTATCTCTCAAACATGACAGCACAGAACACATAAGAACTAAAATGAAACAGCAGAGGCAATATACCTGGCCATGTCGATGCTCTTTGGCCTAGTCACGTGAATTCCTCTTCACTCAATGAATGCAGGAACTTCTAGTCTACCACATCATGAATTAGTGCTGTTGAACAATGTGAATCCCTTTTTCAGATGAACCAGCATTGGCCTCAGGTGTCACATGGATAAACAGATAATAATTTGATATATTACTATTAGTTCTTTCTCAAGGTGAGAAGACTGCACAAACGGAATTGATTATGGACAAACCATAGGGTGCAAAAATAACAGTTGCACAAAATGATTCACTGTATTTGTATCTCATAGTATCGATGCCAAGCAAATGCAGAATGCCTGGTAACCAGTCAAGGGCTATCTAAAGAAGATATCTTCCCATTATAAGACATTGCTCGTTATATACATAGTGAATGGCGATGAACAATCAGGATGATTTATAAGACATTGCTTGTTATATACATAGCAAACGATGATGAATAACTAAGATGATCGATGGCTCACCTGAAGTCCATTATGTACTTGTACTTTCTAATCCTACCAAGTTGCAGAACTGTCTGCCTTCCATTCTCCTCTTAAACAAAAGTTGTTGATTTGTTACTTATACTTCCAGCCTGGGGCCGATCCAACTCCTACAATGAAAGCTCACATATCGGATATTTTGAAAATAGAAGGAATGTTACCTCCAAAGTCATCTGTAAGCTCTTACACTCATGTCTGCACCTCGTATCTCATCCTCCCTTACACTCTTGTCTGCACCTTGTATCTCATCCTCCCTGCCCTCTCACCGAATTCTAGTTCCTAGCGCTTTGCCACATGTTATAAATACAGGAAAAGGAAACATATTAGTAGCAGCCTAAATCTTTTTTGTCTTGGCTATAGAGAGGACGTCTTCCCCTGCCAATCCTTTGGAAGGTCAGTGATGTGCTGAATCTATAATACTTTCACAATTCACCTCCATGTTACTCCACCGAATCTACCAGTGCGCCAACTGATTTTACCTGAGCAGAATTGTTGGTCTTCAGTTCAATGGACTGGTTCTTGGGGATCCATGCCCTCATGCTTCTGAGACTCCCGGTAAGGGTAGTAATGGTAGGGCCAAAACTGCAGAAAGCCAAACCTAGTCAAGAAAAACCATATCACTCCTGGACTTGTCACATATGGAGACTGAACCTTACACGACAACACCAAGGAGTCGCTTCGACTGGCATAGCTACGGAATAAAACGAAGATAACTCCGGTGCACAGGGCTAGTTCAAGGGAAAAGTAACGACGAAGAAGAAGAGAGCGAAGTGACGGAAGATTTACCATAAACCGAATGCGAAGCAACGATGGCTGGCACGGCGCAAGTAGGACGATCGGCCGATCACGCAGAACCGGACGACAGTAACCATGAACGCCATATGAGGAAGGCAACCGGCGAAAGGTGTACCATTAAACGGAATCTGCAGGCTGGCGGCGCGGCCGAATCGACGCACGCGAAACAAGCAAAATAGCGAAAATCTGCAGGGAAAAGGCAGAGCAAGATCAGCAAACACATACAAGATCAGTAAACACATGTATGTATAACAGCTAGACCCTAGGAAACCATAGACCATAACCTGGCTCCAGGAGGCTCAATCAAAGGAAAAGCAACTACATTGCCCAAGAAGGAAGGCAAAGGGCGAAAGGCGTACCATCAAACGGAACCTCGCAGCCGAGGCGAAGGAAAGAAGATCGATGGAAGGTCGAGGCGCAATGTCGGAGGAACCAGGCGATACTTTCGGAGAGGAAAAGCGAAGAAGCCGGGAGGAGAACTGGGGAGGGGCGCGACCGAGGAAACAGCGACGCAAGAAGAATCGCGAAGGCAGACCGAAAGAAGGCTCGTGGCACGAGGCGGGCGAACGGCAAGCACAGCGCCTCCCGAATCCGTCCCGTCGCAAGCGTAACCACGCGGACGGCGGGATGACGACCGACGCAAGGATGGACGGGCGGCGAAATCCGGACGACGTGGCCACCATGGCGGGGCGGCGAAATTCGATGAAAGGTGTACCATTAAACGGAATCTGCAGGCTGGCGGCGCGGCCGAATCGACGCACGCGAAACAAGCAAAATAGCGAAAATCTGCAGGGAAAAGGCAGAGCAAGATCAGCAAACACATACAAGATCAGTAAACACATGTATGTATAACAGCTAGACCCTAGGAAACCATAGACCATAACCTGGCTCCAGGAGGCTCAATCAAAGGAAAAGCAACTACATTGCCCAAGAAGGAAGGCAAAGGGCGAAAGGCGTACCATCAAACGGAACCCTGCAGGCTGAGGCGCGAAGGAAAGAAGATCGATGGAAGGCTGAGGCGCAGCGGCTGGAGGAACCAGGGGCGATACTTTCGGAGAGGAAAAGCGGAAGAAGCCGGGAGGAGAACTGGGGAGGGGCGCGACCGAGGAAACAGCGACGCAAGAAGAATCGCGAAGGCAGACCGAAAGAAGGCTCGTGGCACGAGGCGGGCGAACGGCAAGCACAGCGCCTCCCGAATCCGTCCCGTCGCAAGCGTAACCACGCGGACGGCGGGATGACGACCGACGCAAGGATGGACGGGCGGCGAAATCCGGACGACGTGGCCACCATGGCGGGGCGCCGATTCCTTCCGCTTTAATAGAGTAGTTATTATTTGTAAGATATAGAAACTTGTACCGCGCACGCGCGCACACATATATATATCATGTGAAATAAGCAGTCTACAATTACAAATACTACAATCCTGGTGCTCTTTTCTCTAGAAAAACATATTCGTGAATCCTTTAATTTGCCCGTTGTAACCATCTACAACGCAACTGTGCAACAATTTGTGCAAATAAAACCGTACAATTTAACGCTCGCTCGTTGGCGGAATGCTGAACGCACCAACAGCAGAATACCAAGGGCTGCATTACCAGCATCGGAGCAGAACCCCGGCTATCTACAAATGTACAATAATTGAGGCCGTTCAAGAAGCAAGTAATCTTCTCCAGCTTAACCTCAGATGCCACCCCCAAGTACTTAGCAAAGGTAAGAAACTAGTTTTTTTTTTCCTACCCCATAATTGTTATTAGGAGATTACGGTAGCAAATGATCTCCATGAAGAAATTAAATGGAAGTACTAAATCTATCACCTTGTTGTAATCAAACTAAAAGAAGCACGGAATCAGCTTCATGACCAATTAAAGCTATTCAGGAAAGGAGTGATTAAACAAAAGACATGGATTTATAGTTTGATTAACTTAGCAGTTGATTCCTAACGTTGAAGCCTATAATCAGCTTCATGGCCAATTACACCATCAACATAATTCTCGGAACTAAAGGAGCAATTAAACAAAACTATCAATTCAACCCCTTCGTGGAGGATTTAACACAACCGATTCTTACAAGAACAATAGAAGAAAGAACAGATCTTCTCCAAGTCAATTAAAAAGTTCCAAAACACCACCAAATTATTATTTAATCACACTTGACTGACTAGCAAACAAAAAAATCCAATTAAATCCCCTTCTAACCCAAGCAGCATGTCGTACAGCGAGGAAAATAACTCCATATATGGAACGTTATGAAGAAAAAAACGAACAGCCAGCCAAATACAACCGGACGGAACTTCTACAAAAGTGTTGAAACAACCTTCTTCAGATTGCCTCAAATCCTTTACTGAAGACGCCAGAACAATACTGCGTATTGTCGGACGTATTAATCGTGTCGCCGAGATACAGCACAGGAGTATTCTTCTCGCCTCCTGAACTTTCGCCGGTCCTTCTGAATATTGCCGGTTCTTCACCTCCTGCAACACAAGGTAGCAGTGCAACAAGGAGAACAGCAGCGAACGACAGGAAACAGCAAAGATACAGAAACAGAGTTTGGTGCTGCTCAAAACTACCCTGCAGCTTTTCTGATTTTCTCTTCTATTGCTTATATAGTCAGAGAATACAAAGACATAAACCGAATTCAGTTATGACTCCCTATCCAGATTACTTACACTAATTTGACTCCAATTCAAACTCTAGAGCTTCAACCGAAACAGGTTCCTATTGCCCTGTCCGAGAATACTCAAAGCAACCAATAATAAAACTCTGCTAGCAGACAACTCCGAATCAAAATACAAGACCAAACCAACCTGGACTCTGAACTTTAACAGAGGACTCCGATCACAACCAGAAAACAACCGGACTGCTGACCATAACCGAAACTGATATTTTTCTTGTGCACAAGATTAATCTCAACAAAAAGTACTAGAAAATGAACCTGAAGATATTGATTGATTGACTAAAAACCCATGCAGGATAGAGAACATACACGCAACAACACATCACCAAGAAAGAAAGAACACCAGTAGACTGCACCACTAACTCGAACCCAGGAGGAAACAAGTAGCGGAAGCAATGGAGACTATGGCGTGTGCGTGCGAAGCTACAACCTACAAGCTCCCTGACCAACCTCATGATGTTGACGCGGAGCTCTAGGAAGAGGCTGAGCATCTGTCCGAGGTCGGCGGCGTTGCCGTGGGAGTACAGCAGCGTGAGGCGCGCGGAGGGGTGGCGCCAGAAGGCGGCAACGACGCGCGTGCACCTCAACACCGGCGTCGCAGACACCCCGTCATCCGTAGCCTGCCGCCGCATCTACCACCACCTCGTAGGATGCCGGTTCCGGCGGGAAAAAGGCCAGCCACGCCGCCACCGACGACATCACGTTCCCCATTCTCCACCTTACCCTCCAAGCGGGGCTAATGGCTGCTGCTAGTGATGCCTGATAGAATATATTTTGTACTCCCAGGTACCCATATCCGCCCGAGATCCTCGGGTAATTGTCGGGTAGTGCTGGCTCCGAATCCGCCCCGAATCCGATGCTCAGCTATCCGGATACTATCCGTATCCGACCCAAGAAAAAAAATACCCGTATTCGTATCTGAAAAAAGGGGTAAAAATACTATCCGTATCTGATACCCGCCGGGTAATACCCGACCCATTTTCACCCCTAATCCAGAGTATGGCTGGATTGAGCTTAAAATAACCCTTCAGTCTTAACGGGCAGGCACTATGGACCAAATCAAATTCTGTAGTCCACCATATTTTTATCTTGTTTGGAACTCTTGGGTTTCCATTCGTACCTATATATGTATGTCAAATGTTGTCTTTTGAATGCATATGTAACAATAAAAAGTGGTGACATCCATACTAGATAAAATTCCAGAATTGTTACGGTACCTTAAGAATTATAAATTATTTGTCTTACTGCTTCTATAAGAAAAGCTTTAAAAGCATCTTTCTTCCAATGCTCATGAACGCAGTGGTTTTTTAGATGGAGGCGCAGGCCCTACGACACGTCATCTCGAAGCTCCGAGAGATGCTCGAGGATAAGGCCGAGGACCTCAGGAAGGTCGTTCGGGATAAGTTGAGTCACAGTGATGCTAGTTGGGCCATAGACATGAACACGACACTTCTACAGGTTGAGGCCATAGCCGACAGCTTGAAGCAGATGTCGTTGGACACGATAGACTTTGGAAATGCACCTCCTACCACTGTCGTTGATGAAAATCCAGCTAAGAACGTTGATCCGGATGACATACTACCTGCCGACTACGAAAGCCCCGAGTACTCTCCACTTAGCAACTGCTCCATCGAGTCCGATCGTTCGTGGCTCCTTCGCTAGGTCTTGAGTTAAGACGTTGGTTCCGTATGTTGTAGTTTAATTTGAACCCTATGTCTTTGAACTTGTAATGCATTGTTAATGTGAACCTTATTATGAATCAATGTGATGTATGGTCTATTATGGTGTATCAGTTTGACTTGTCAATATTGAGACATTCTATTGGCATGCTATCATTTGACTGCAACCCTACGCTTGCAATGCTTCCATGACAAGATCCTCCTGCAAGCGATGATGGATTTGCCTGTCCCTTCGCCTTTGTGTTACTTCAATACAGTGCAACACCGACCCGTTGGGATCCCTAGCGATGACAGCCAGAGTTCCCATGTAGTCGAAGTATTCCTCCTGAGGTGGACCATCTCTCTCGTCCTCGACAATCATGTTATGCAGTATGATGCATGCAGTCATGATTTACCTGAGCGTACTCTGCTTCCAACAATGACAAGGCCCCCATACAATGGCAAACCTCGCCTGCAGCACTCCGAAAGCTCTCACCACATCCTTCCTTGCGACCGCCTGCATGTTCGAGAAGTACATTCTCTTGTTTCCTATGGGCGCTGAAATCGCCTTGACGAAGGTTGCCCGCTCAAGATAAATGCCATCGGCGAGGTAGTATCCCATGTCGTACTGATTCCCATTGACGGAGTAGTTGACCTCTAGGGTTGAACGGTCATTTTCCTTGGAAAAGAGAATAGAACGGTGCAGCACATTGATGTCGTTCAAGCTACCTGGCATCCCAAAGAAAACATGCCAAATCCATATGTTATACGAAGCAACTGCCTCAAGGACTATAGATGGCTTGCGAGTATGGCTTGTGAAAGCCCCCTGCCATGCTTTCGGGAAGTTCTTCCAGGTCCAGTGCATGCAGTCGATGCTACCAAGCATCCCCGAGAAACCTCTCTGCTCACCAACAGCTAGAAGTCTAGCCGTGTCTTGTGCGTTTCAAGCACGAAGATATTCGGCACTGAATACCTCCACCACGGCCTTGATGAACTTCTTCAGATCTAGAAGCGTTGTACTTTCGCCGATACGGACGTACTCGTCCACAGCATCAACATGGACACCATAAGCTAGTCAAGCGGATAGTCACGCCATCTTTTGAAGCGGTGCCAAACCACGCTTGCGATGGCATCCCTTTTTGTGGAATTATATGAACAGAACAAACATTAGCATTGCATCATGGAACTATATGAGGTTTTCGCTTTAGTATCTCCTTTGAAAAATGTGAGGTCCGTGAAGGGGAACTAGCGAAATGTCGGCATAAAGCCTAGCCGCACCTTCAGATGACCTCGTTGATAACCGCGTGTCCTTAACCGAGCCCGACGATGGATGGTAGCTCATGGCGGCTATCTCCTCAAGGATAGCGGCGAAGGTGGTTAGAAGAGGATGATAAAATAAGCATTTTTATATGGGAAGAGAATGGGGAAGGGAATGCTATTAG
The DNA here is from genome assembly GCA_036346375.1 of Guadua angustifolia. Taxonomy (NCBI): domain Eukaryota; kingdom Viridiplantae; phylum Streptophyta; class Magnoliopsida; order Poales; family Poaceae; genus Guadua; species Guadua angustifolia. The sequence continues at coordinate 4,051,955 of CM070503.1, forward strand.
AGTGGTTTTTTTGGAAGTGAATAGAATCTAATCCTTCAAAGGGGGAGGGAATGAAATGTTGGGAAACGGTTGGAGATGATCTAACCACTAATTTCTAAACCAAGCAAGCCAGCCTATATATTAAGGAGTAGCAGTTATTTACTTGTCCTGTTCATTAATGGAATTATAATTGCATTATGGAATTATATGAGGTTTTCGCTTTAGTACCTCTGCGTGAAAAATGTGTGGCCGTAGATAGGGGAACTAGCGAAGTAATCGGCATAAAGCCTAGCCGCACCTTCAGGGTGACCTCTATTGATAACTGCATTTCCCGGAACCGAGCCCCGACGATGGATGGTAGCTCGCGCAGCTATCTCCTCCTCGGCGATAGCGAAGAAAAGGGAGTCCTTGTCATCATCACTTGAGGATGAGAGGTACAAAGTACTGGATAGGTTGGAAGAACTCATGGTGAGGTTGGCAATGAGCTGTGGGTGAGCAAGTAAATAACTGCTACTCCTTAATATATAGGCTGGCTTGCTTGGTTTAGAAATTAGTGGTTAGATCATCTCCAACCGTTTCCCAACATTTCATTCCCTTCCCCACCCCTGAAGGGATTAGATTCTATTCACTTCCAAAAAAAAAACCACTCTAATAGCATTCCCTTCCCCATTCTCTTCCCATATAAAAAATGCTTATTTTATCATCCTCTTCTAACCACCTTCGCTTCGCTATCGCCGAGGAGATAGCCGCGCGAGCTACCATCCATCGTCGGGGCTCGGTTCCGGGACACGCGGTTATCAACAGAGGTCATCCTGAAGGTGCGGCTAGGCTTTATGCCGATTACTTCGCTAGTTCCCCTGTCTACGGCCTCACATTTTTCAGGCGGAGATACTAAAGCCGAAAACCTCATATAGTTCCATGATGCAATGCTAATGTTTGTTCTGTTCATATAATTCCACAAAAAAGGGATGCCATCGGCAAGCGTGGTTTGGCACCGCTTCAAAAGATGGCAGCAGCTATCCGCCAGCTAGCTTATGGTGTCCATGTTGATGCTGTGGACGAGTACGTCCGTATCGGCGAAAGTACAACGCTTCTAGATCTGAAGAAGTTCATCAAGGCCGTGGTGGAGGTATTCAGTGCCGAATATCTTCGTGCTTGAAACGCACAAGACACGGCTAGACTTCTAGTGCTGGTGAAGCAGAGAGGTTTCTCGGGGATGCTTGGTAGCATCGACTGCATGCACTGGACCTGGAAGAACTTCCCGAAAGCATGGCAGGGGGCTTTCACAAGCCATACTCGCAAGCCATCTATAGTCCTTGAGGCAGTTGCTTCGTATAACATATGGATTTGGCATGTTTTCTTTGGGATGCCAGGTAGCTTGAACGACATCAATGTGCTGCACCGTTCTATTCTCTTTTCCAAGGAAAATGACCGTTCAACCCTAGAGGTCAACTACTCCGTCAATGGGAATCAGTACGACATGGGATACTACCTCGCCGATGGCATTTATCTTGAGCGGGCAACCTTCGCAAGGCGATTTCAATACCATAGGAAACAAGAGAATGTACTTCTAACATGCAAAGGTCGCAAGGAAGGATGTGCGAGAGCTTTGAGTGTCAAGAAAGCAGGTTTGCCATTGTATGGGGGCCTTGTCATTGTTGGAAGCGAGAGTACGCCAGGTAAATCATGACTGCATGCATCATACTGCATAACATGATTGTCGAGGACGAGAGAGATGGTCCACCTCAGGAGGAATACTTCGACTACATGGGAACTCGTCACATCGCTAGGATCCCAACGCCTGTTGCAATCATTGAAGTAACACAAAGGCGAAGGGACAGTCAAATCCATCATCGCTTGCAGGAGGATCTTGTCATGGAAGCATTGCAAGCGTAGGGTTGCAGTCAAATGATAGCATGCCAATAGAATGTCTCAATATTGACAAGTCAAACTGATACACCATAATAGACCATACATCACATTGATTCATAATAAGGTTCACATTAACAATGCATTACAAGTTCAAAGACATAGGGTTCAAATTAAACTACAACATACGGAACCAACGCCTTAACTCAAGACTCTAGCGAAGGAGCCACTTAACGATCGGACTCGATGGAAGCGCCTAAGTGGAGAGTACTCTGGCTTTCAGAGTTGCCTGCAGTAGTATGTCATCCCGGATCAACGTTTAGCTGGATTTTCATCAACGACAAGTGGTAGGAGGTGCATTTCCAAAGTCTATCGTGTCCAACGACATCTCGCTTCAAGCCGCTTGGCCATGGCCTCAACCTCGTAGAAGTGTCGTGTTCATGTCTATGGCCCAACTAGCATCACTGTGACTCAACTTATCCCGAACGACCTTCCCGAGGTCCTCGGCCTTATCTCGAGCATCTCTGAGCTTCGAGATGACGCGTCGTAGGGCCTCGCGCCCATCTAAAAAAACCATCGCTGCTCATGAGCATTGGAAGAAAGATGCTTTTAAAGCTTTTCTTATAGAAGCAAGAAGACAAATAATTTATAATTTTAAGGTACCGTGAATAATTTCGAATTTTATCTAGTATGGATGTCACCACTTTTTATTGTTACATATGCATTCAAAAGACAACATTTGACATACATATATAGGTACGAATGGAAACCCAAGAGTTCCAAACAAGATAAAAATATGGTGGACTACAGAATTTGATTTGGTCCATAGTGCCTGCCCGTTAAGACTGAAGGGTTATTTTAAGCTCAATCCAGCCATACTCTGAATCTAGAAAATCCAAATCAAATTTGGACGCATTGCTGATATGAATACGCCAGACCATGATGTTATGCATACGCTGGACCATATGAATACGCCGGACCATGATGGTATGAATACGCCGGACCGAGTATACTTCCGACGTCGCCACTCAAGCAGATCAGCAGGATTTGAGCTTGATTAACATAAACCAACCACTCAACTCCTATACTCTGGATCACTGGCTGCTCAAATCTGGATAAAGGCAATTTAGACTAGACCAGCAATTTAGACTAGAACCAACTACATGCAGAAGCATCTCAGATTTGGGACAGGGATTCAACGAGTCGTGACATTCCAATCCTATTTTCTTTTTCATATTCCTGCGTTCTTACAATTTTAAGAATGAAAGAGGCCCTTAAAAGCTTGGAAGACATAAGCATTCTTCTGAACGCAAATACGCTTAATTTGCCTCTTGATGCCTATCATTAATTTCATAACACAAAAAAAACTAGCCCATATGACATAACAACTAAAGGTCTAATTTACACTTGTAGGTTTCAGCCACGCAAGGGGTCAGACGCTCAGAGAAGTTCTGAATTATAAAGCCTAAATGTTAACGGTGAAATCAAGTTCAGCTAGAAATCAATGTTAATACATAGTTCAATAGCAATATTTTCCCATCTAAAAAAACACTATGATCCGCATCAAATTTTCACCCAAATTTGACCAGCCATCTTCAAGTGTAGATTTTCCATCTTCAAGTGTGGATTTCACCCAAATCTGCATCTCCCCATCTATACAACAAACCAAATCGAAACCCTAATCCAAATCAAACGCAAATCTGCAATACCCTTCCCCTGACCCAATCCAACTCGGTCTGATCCAGCACAATACCGCAAATACAGGGGTGGAAGGGGAATACCTGCCGCCGTCGATGTTGCTCACCTCGTCGTCTCCAATGGGTGGTGATGAGCGGCTATGTTCCAGTCGTCGAGCGCCGCCGCTTCGCCTGAACCCTTTCCCTACTGCACCACCACTCCCCGGATCCAAGCCGGCGCGCGAACCCCAAGTCGTTTCTCCTCCCAGCTGCGGGAGAGGGCGAAAGGAATGCACAGAGGAGCCGGCGGGGACGGGATTCTCTCTCCTATCGCTTGCGGTTCCCGGCTAGGAAGGGGCACCGTTGGAGCGCTGCTCGGCTTCCCCCTGCATTTGCTTTCCCATGGAGGCGGGTAAGGGAGTTGGGACGGGAAATAGTTGCGGATGGTCTAACTAGACCATTCGGTGCGCGTTGCACGCCCTACTAAGAAATCCAAGAGGTCAAAGTGTGAGTGCAAACCCACTAGGACAAACTAAATCCCCCCGCCAGTGCTGTAGATACTACTTCTAAACAATATGACTTTCATCTTAAAGTGGCAGCAAGTATGACAGAACAATAAAAAGAAAATACAGATGGTCCTTTTTCAGTAATCAAACTCAAAAGAGAACATACCTTTTTTTTGGATTAACACTATGTATCCGCTAAACATCTTATCTCATACTATGGTTTTATAAGGCTCAACATCTACATAGGAGCCTTCGAGTTGCTCGTTGCTTACCATGCCGCCAAACAAGGACCACCTTCTATGACTCGTTGAGCCGTCGTGGGGTACTGAAAGGGAGGGATGGAAGACAGGAATAAAGGTAAGCAGCATCATCAGTAGTAGACTGATTCATTTCATCAGCTAGCACAAAATAAGTAAAATGTCACATGTGAAGAACTAATGTTTTGGTGCTCAACAATTCAATACTGATCGGGCAGTGCTAATCAATATCAAAGCATTGAGCATAATTTTACGAAGCTCTACAGTTCATACCACGAAGAATTAGAAATCCTTACCCTTCCCACATCATTCTTACCGTCCTGCTAGCGAGCTAAAAAATTCATATCACTGTATATAATTCAGAATCAAGAATAGAACTACTGGAATATTCATTGTAGTGAGCATTGGCCCAGGATGGGGTAAGAGATGAGTAGGATTGACACTCCATTGAATTCATTACATGTTGGTTATCATGCATACGTTGAAAGGAAATGTGGTGAATATGCTCTGGCATAAATCAGGATATATCATCACAATTCTTAAATAAGGAACTTAGCAGCGCCTTTAGAAGCAACCTCCAAATCATACAACATAAATCCATAAAAAGACAATGATACAAAATATATTTAACACTTCCATACCCCTATAATTTGTAATCAAAAGCTAGATATCTACAAAAAGCCCAATTTGAGTAAAAAAACATTCATAAATTATCATAACGGTTTCCAAAGAACATCACACTAATTGCCACCTATTATTTCCAAAGAAAGCAATGAACTTAAAATACTGTTACGTGCACGATCCGCACACGCAACGGGGATGAGATAGGGCCCTTAACGTGGGCGAAACGAGTTGTTGTCGGTTAGCGCCTTGGTCGCATTGAGCCACCGGCCAGTTATCGATGGCAGCGCCTGATCTGCTAGAGACTTGGTTTACTCATTGCTTGGATGATAATACATACGGTGTTGTCCCTTTTATAGGAATGGCTAGACTTGACCCCTAAGAAACCTATTCTTGTATTAAGGAAACTAATCCCTATTACATGGAAATAATTTAAAAGGAAACAAACCCAAATAATAAGGAAACTAATTATTCTAATCCTAATTAATGACATGCTGCCATGCACCACGTCCTGGCTGTTATGGCTCGCTCGACCCATAACATTATCCCCCCCTTGCGAATCAACCTTGTCCTCAAGGTTGAAGTTTGGAAAATTCGCACGAGATGAAGCGTTGGGCCTTCGGTCGGCGCGGCGCGGAGGTTGGAGATGCGATCTTCGATGGTCACCGTGGTAGGAGGATCGTCGGCTCTGATACCAAATTGTTACGTGCACGATCCGCACACGCAACGGGGATGAGATAGGGCCCTTAACGTGGGTAAACGAATGTTGTCGGCTTAGCGCCTTAGTATGCATTTGAGCCACCGGCCAGTTATCGATGGCAGCGCCTGATCTGCTAGAGACTTGGTTTACTCATTGCTTGGATGATAATACATACGGTGTTGTCCCTTTTATAGGGATGGCTAGACTTGACCCCTAAGAAACCTATTCTTGTATTAAGGAAACTAATCCCTATTACATGGAAATAATTTAAAAGGAAACAAACCCAAATAATAAGAAAACTAATTATTCTAATCCTAATTAATGACATGCTGCCATGCACCACGTCCTGGCTGTTATGGCTCGCTCGACCCATAACAAATACCAAGGTTTATCCAGGCACAAAATAATGTCTTACATCTGACAAATAATACTAATACAAATTTTCAATCCATCTATTTCAATCTGCACCTAGATGCAAATGGTAAATGAAACCTCTCAACATATCACTCAGGAGTATGCCTACAACACAAAAAGGACCTAGTCAAAAGTAATTGAATCACTATCATTCAGCATTACTATCAACATTATTGCCTTCAGAGTTTACAAATTTATCCAAATAAAAAAAAGATTTTCAAGTGGCATCAGCAGGAGTTAGGCCTAATGTATTTCAAATCTAAAGCTTCACACACTTTGATACTATGTATGTAAAGTTATGGCCCAATAGAAAAAGAAAAATAGTTAATTCAACAGTGGACCGCAGACACATAGATATTGGGTCAATTCGGTGAGGAAACAATGAAGATAAAATATGTGTAAGGCTAAAGTACGAACTACCACCCAAGCCAAATAATACTTCTGATAATAGCAAGGCATGGTATGTAACTAATACTATATAGTTTATATTCCTTTGTTGAATAAGGGAGACAACATAAACTTTTTTTTTGAAAAGACGAAACAACATAAACTTATCACATGTTCCTTCCCGTATGATTTATTTCAGTCTAAAATCTATTCAATTACTTTGGCAAAAACTTCAATTGTATCTTTAGGCTGTAACAGGTGGATGTGGTGTTTTCTATATCCTATTGTCTTGGAAGTGAACTCTGCCTTCTTCCCTCTCTTGGTCCCCCCAGGCTCTTCTTTATGTTGGGCAGTACATTATGGTACATATAATTTTTATAATCTGAACTGGTTTAATTAGCAAAATAGGTCACGATATTGTAGAAGGTTAATTGCAACATTCGCTAAAATTTGGTTGTAGCTTGCACATTCCACTTGAACCACCCTACATCACATTATCCAAGGCTCTGACCTACGTGAATAAAAACCCATGCCCAATGCAGATCTAAATAAACAGAAGCTTGAACTTGCTCAACTACTCCATGGCGGACTGCTGGCTGCGAACCCTGGGATCAAACGCACGTCAACTCACAGCCAGCCCTTTTACTCAGAAATGAACAAAACTTGGTATGAAAGAAGCCAATAGTGAACTCTGGTTAAAACTACTATATATATGAGTGTTCAAATTTTGACGGAATTGAACTTGAGAAACAACAATGGGTAGATACAGGTGTTTACGAAACAAGACCTTTGCTCCAAAGATGCATTGCTTGGATGAAGGATTCCCTTTGTATTTGGCACTAAACTAAGCCACATCCTCGAAGGGATGACAAATTGACAAGTGTTATGTAGAAGAACAAAAATGAAGTCATGCACATTGCAACAATCACACATTACAGAAGTCATTTCAGGAAATTTGAGGAGTGATTTCAATCAAGCCAACCATCACTAGCAACCGACAGCATTTGCTACTGTAACTACTACTGGTAATTGACCATGGCAGGAAAGCAGATGCTACTGTAACTACTACTGTAGTAGTGGTGGTAGTAGTAGTAGGCCATAATTAGTTAGTAGTAGTAGTAGTAGTTACAGTAGTATCTGTTTTCTATTGCTAAGTGGTCACTCACAAATTGCAACGGTAGAAGTTTACAACAAGACAGTGGAACAGAGAGAACTAACTGTCAACTCTTCCCACAGGCTTTTAGGCTTCCATTCTGAATTCAGCCTAGCCTCCCAGTTCTGAAATTCTGCTTACAGATATTTCAGGAAATCTGCTGCAGAACCAGAACCATAGTGGTGTCAAGAAATGAGCATTTTGTGTTCAATTACTCTTTTTATATCTTCAAATTACTATCTACCAGAAGTTCCAACAAACAAAATCTAAAGGGAATCGCACTAATAGTAGTTTTCTATGGCAGAAACTACGACGGAAATCACTGAAACTATCAAGTGATCAACCATTGATGGAACCTCAGGTCACTCACTGACTAGCACAAATTTCCAGCCCCAGAAATACAAGTTTATTAAAGCAGGCCAGAAGAGGTTTCAGTACCAAACCCATAGAATTGCTCCTCTGCGGCAGTTGATTTGCTCTTCCTAGAGGTCCAAGACGAATCTGGGTTGCTACTTGTGTACTTGGAACGTCTCTCTGAATCCATCAGCGTGCTGTACGCATGCTTGATCCGTAGAAATTTCTCCTGAGCAGCATTGGCCTGCGTTGAGAAAATCACAAACGCAAACATTACAAATCTCCAAAATGGTGAAGCTACCATTGCTCAATTCTCCTACTAATCACGCAGAAAAGAGTGAAACGCAACGGGGTAGTAAGACTTGGCGACGAGCAGCACAATGGCAAGCACCTCCTTGTTGACGTCCGGGTCGCACTTGAGCGCGAACCGACGGCGCGCGCGCTTGATCTTGTCGGACGGCGACACACCGAGCACCAGGAGCGAAGCGGCTGCGCGAGGTGGTGAGAGGGAGAGGGGGACGTCCATGGAGGCGTGGTGGTGTGAGCCGAATCAGCCCGCCTCCATACGTCGCGCCGCCTTCTTATCCCTCTCCCCTATGTCGCTACGGCGAGATCCCGCCAGATCCATGTAGCCGGAGTGTAGATCCTGGCGGATCTGTACCACGCCGGAGCCATGCCGCCCGAGTCGAGATTCGGTGTAGATTTGAGGCATTGGGGCTTCGCTCGATCCGACTGCGGCGGCTCGTGGTTGATGGGAGGGAGTTCGCGAGGGAGGGGCAAGGCGAAAGAGGGGCGTGAGCGTGAGGCGCTGCCGTTCCAGGGTTTCGGCCTTTCGCAGCTCGTGGGTGGATGACCGCAAACGCACATCGAAGGACCCACGACTAACAAGCCAAGCGGGATCAACTGCTACGGGACCACCCGTAAGCTACATTGGTACCCAAGTGTGTAAACCAGGAACAGTTACGAGCCACGGGGGGAGGCGCGCGACTTGGCTGGGCGAAAAAATTGGTAATATGCCCCCCCTGATATTGCGATTCGTTAAAATGCCACCGCCTCAACGATGACGCGACCTTCGCGTTCATGACAAAGGCCCGAGTGGCATTTTAACGAATGGCAATATGAGGAGTGGCAGATAACCAAAACCCCCTGGCTGGGCGGCCTGGCCTGATCTGGGACATCCGCCCGTGATCTAACGGTTGAAGAGCGCACGCGTGGGAGAGCGCGAGCACGGGAGGAGGGCCGAGACACGTGTCGATCAACCAATGCTTCCACGATGCCTCAAAACCCGTGGAGCGTGGGGAGTGCACCAAACCGCACTACCTTTTAAGCTGGGGAAAATATCCTATACAACTATTCATATATGTGTAAATATGCAATCAAATGATCTGAAATATCAAATTTATATCCAACGCTGACTGATGTTTTACGTTTAAACCCTCCCACCTCACCCCCTATCTCTTCTCCCCGAATTTGTCAACACCCTCACATCGCCAAATATGGATATAGATTGGGTGCTCCAGATCGCTTGATTGCACGCTTGCACACATATGAGTGATTGTACAAGATATGCCCCCTTTAAGCTGATTGTTTTAACTTTTGATTCTGACCTTAAAAGTAGAATAAAAATAAATAATCTGATTTTAGAATCTAATTCTCACAATCTAGCCCACCCATACATATACATTAGAATTCACAATCTACTTCATATATGCTTTTGGATTATAACTTTTAGAGAATCAGCTTCTCTACAACCACAATTCAAAATCAGTTTTTAGAGAATCCAAAACTAAAACAAATAAACCCTTAATATCTCTGATGAGTAAAGCAAGAAAAGAAGGGTGTGGAGTGGACTCGTGAGGCTAAAGGGGACAGAGAAATATATCCCATATAATACCGTCTGGGCTAGCCGAGAGAAGCTGATGCCCACGTGTCCCTCTACACATTTTTGCAAAAAACCCCCTGTATTTCTCCAAATTACGGATAGGTCTCTGTGAATTACGAATAGGCCCTTCGCGATTTTTTATGAGGGAAAGATTTTTTAAAAAGATCGCGTTTGGGTCCTCGTGCGCTATTTTACTAAAAATCTCCCGTTAAATTCAAATCACGAACATGCCCTTTTCTAATTTTTCAGATAGCAAATAGGTCCAAAACGTAACAAAATGCACCTCGCTTCCTTACGATAGGTCCTTTCTCCGCTTTTTGCGAAAAATATTTTCGCCACCGTAAATATGTGCACTCGAGAAGGTTGTCATCGTGTCTAGGTCATTTCTCCGCTTTTCCTAAAAATGTTTTCGCCACTGAAATATGTGTGCAACTCTAAAAAGTTGTCATCACTAATAATTTTTCGCCTTTTCTCTCTAGACTATTTTCCCACCTCGCTTTTCCACCCTCGGTCTCCGATATTTCCCAAATAATTCAATCGAAAGAGATATTTCGCAACTCTAACTCTCTATTTTTTCCCCGTAACTTGGTTCCTGTTGTTTTCCGGAGTGAGAAACATGTTGAAAATCGCGTTTACGTCCTTTCGCCGATTTTTTTCCCACGTCCACACAGCACGACGTGCAATAGCACGCTAACGGAAAAAGCTCCCGTTAAATTCAAATCACGAACATTGTCTTTTCTAATTTTTCAGGATAGCGAACAAGTCCAAAAACGTAACAAACAGGCCTTCGCTACTTACGTCTAGGTCCTTTCTCCGTTTTTCGTGGAAAAAATATTTTCGCCATCGTAAATATGTGTGCGACTCTAAGAAGATTGTCATCACATCTAGATCCTTTCTCCGCTTTTTCCCTAAAAATATTTTCGCCACCGTAAATATGTGTGCAACTCTAAAAAGGTTGTCATCACTAATAATATTTCGCCTTTTCCTCTAGACTATTTTCCCACCTCGGTTTTCCACCCTGCCTCCGATATTTCCCAAATAATTAAATCGAAAGAGATATTTCTACATCTCTAACTCTCTATTTTTCCCCAGTAACTCAATTTCATTGCTTTTCTGAGTGAGAAATATGTTGAAAATCGTGTTTACATCCTTTCGTCGATTTTTTCCCACGCCCACACAGCACGGCGTGCAATAGCACGCTACCCTGTCTAGTGAAAGCTAACGCCGACATGGGAGCGCCCTCACGTCACGTGTACCACATCGGCTCTGCTCCACCTCTGTTGCCTTGCTCTTGCTGGTATCAACCAGACGTGCGGGAGGTGGAAACGTAGGGTATACGTAGAAGTCGCCAATTTTCATTTCAATCCAATTATATTTATATATATATATATGAAGCCTTTTTCGTACTCTCGGGAGTACATACTCCCACCTTCAATATACCACTTAAATGAAAGATTATACTTCTTTATCATTTTTGATATACTCTAATAATGATTCTAAGATACTTCAATGTGACATGGTTGAAAAATCATCGAGCCCTATATTTTTTATATATACACTTTATATGTGAAAAATATATAAACAAATTATGCTATAAAGGTGGACTTTGATGAAATTTTTAGAAACTCACTTTGAGTATCTTATAATCGTGTTAGAGTATACTCGATGATAAAGAAGTATAATATCATTTAAGCGTATATTGAAGGTGAGTACTGATTTAGTATAGAACCATTTTCCTATATATATATATATAGAGAGAGAGGAAAATGGTTTCATACTCCTAGAGTACGATTTCACCTCTAGTATACCACTTAAACGATGTTATTATATATTTTTATCCTTTTGAGTATACTCTAATCTGATTATAAGATACTTCAAAGTGAGTCCCATGAAAAATTTCATCAAAATCTACCCTTTGTAGCATAATTTGTTTATATATTCTTTTTACATATGTAAAAGAGTATATAGCAAAAATAAAGAGTTCCAATGAATTTTTTTCAATTATGTCGTATTGGAGTATCTTAGAATTATTATTAGAGTATACAGAAAGTGATAAAGAAGTATAACACCTATATATATATATATAGAGAGAGAGAGAGTCCATCTCCGAACGTAATTATAAAGATAATCTTATCTTCCACCGCACAAACATCGACAGATGACATGTGTTATCTACCGCGCTCCTACGCCGCGGAAGGAATTATTGAGCTCCCATAACTCAGTAGCTCCAGTGACTTGCCGAGCTCATAGAACTCGATAGATCCTTTCATGGCATGAGATAGCAGCTGGTGAAACGTGTTGCCTGTCGGCACTTATGCAGTTAGGGATGTAGCTATTTTTGTAGTTACGTTCAAAAGTAGGCTAAAATTGCAAAAACAAGTTTGTCGATGGACTAGGAAATTGATGATTTTAGGTATGTAGAGTGGTACAGAGGACAATTGTCTATAATATAACTCTATATTATCTATAGACACGACTAAAGATAATTTATACAAAGCATTGTCTTACAGTTGTTTGTAATGGTCTCTCATACAAATATAGATTGTTTATACAGTGGTATACTCAATATAAAGGCGTGTATAAAATTGTCTGTCAAACAGTAGATAGTATCTTTCTCAGCCCTTCACGTTATTCAAAATCATATATGACATTTACCACCGTACATGCTCTTGGGCATGTTTGGTTGGCTTGCTCACCTTTGCCTATCAAGTGGCGAAGCTAGAAAAAAATAAGGAGTTGACTCAAAAGGTTAGACTAAATTGACATAAATATATTAAATACTTTATGTTATGTTATCATTGGTTCGAGTGTTAGTAATGGTACTTTATTATTTGATAAATACTTGTGCAACGCTTTGCTTATCAAGTTTTTGTAAATCTACGAACAAGTTAACACCGACTAATCAAACAAATCAATTATTGTCTCTATTCAACAAATTGACATAATTACAATTAACAAAGAAAAAATCATCAAACCGAAGAGGGTTCGTAATGCCTAATTACTGTTAGGCTAACCTACTCACCGGTCGACACTCGCCCACTAACGCTTGTACTGCCTTCCCTATATGCTCTCTATTGCCACGGTGGGTTGCTTATCACCGCACGCCTACACTCTCGTCGGCTCCTTGGCATCTACTCAACGCTTTCATTGTGCCCTTGCAATCACCAACTCCTCACAACGTGTGTCAAGCATCCTCGACTTAGTGGACTGCCATGTCCTCGCTTGAGAGGCATTGAGCTATGCCCTCTCTATTGTCTCTGTGCGCCTAGGATCTAAGTTGAGTTGTGCAGTAATAAGCAAAATCACTAATTGTCAAATTAGGCATCTAATAAGTAGCAGCTCATCAAACCACATAGCCCGGAAAGTAGCTCACACACCCAATAAAATTTTTTCTTCTTTAGTCATGCCTGAGCGCATATGTATTCGTCGCTACAATGCTAAAAACATAGCGTATGTGCTAAAGTGAGTACTTGGGTTTCAACGGCCGAAGGGTGAGTTCGAGCTTAACAAAACCCACCCGTTGGCTAGGCTTCTAGCCTAGATATCATGGACACTCAGATTGACATTAATTTCGCTATTTGAGTTTATTTTGAACAAATTCGAGGATCGATCAGAGCACCCCCCCTGCGCACGATGCAGTCGAGAGCAACGCGTAAGTAGGCGACGACGGCCCAGGCATAGCTATTTTCGTCGGCAATAGCCTTATTTTCGTGGGCTTCTAGCCCACAAAAATATTCAGGATTCCTGTAGTGGCACTACACCGCATGAAAAATTAAAATCACCAAAATGTTCGTTGTAGCGGTTATTATAGTGATGCACGAGGGCTTATTTGGATCGTCCGATGTCTTGATCGGACGGTCCATTTCTATGGGCTGTAGAGATCAGAAAATTGAAGCAACCATGCAGTGGCTAAACTATAATGGATACTCTCACAACCAGCGCTGTCTAGTAGCAGTATTGTACCACATCGCTCTGCTCCACCTCTGTTGCCTTGCTCTTCTTTGGTATCAACCGACGTGCGGGAGGTGGAAGCGTAGGAATATCGTAGAAATCGCCAATTTTCATTTCAATCCAATTATATTTATATATATATATATGAAGCCTTTTTAGTACTCTAGAATTACATACTCCCTTCAATATACCACTTAAATGAAAGTATTATACTTCTTTATCATTTTGATATACTCTAATAATGATTCTAAGATACTTCAATGTGACATGGTTGAAAAAAATCATCGAGCCCTATATTTTTTATATATACACTTTTACATATGTGAAAAGAATATATAAACAAATTATGCTATAAAGGTGGACTTTGATGAAATTTTTGTGAAACTCACTTTGGAGTATCTTATAATCGATGTTAGAGTATACTCGAAGATAAAGTATATATATCATTTAAGCGGTATAATGAAGGTGAAATCTACTAGAGTATAGAACCATTTTCTATATATATATATATAGAGAGAGAGGAAAATGGTTTCATACTCCTAGAAGTGCGTACTCTCACCTCTAGTATACCACTTAAACGATGTTATTATATATTTTTATCCTTTTGAGTATACTCTATCTGATTATAAGATACTTCAAAGTGAGTCCATGAAAAATTTCATCAAAATCTACCCTTTGTAGCATAATTTGTTTATATATTCTTTTTACATATGTAAAAAGAGTATATAGCAAAAAATAAAGAGTTCAATGAATTTTTTTCAATTATGTAAGTATTGGAGTATCTTAGAATTATTATTAGAGTATCTGAAAAGTGATAAAGTATAACACCTATATATATATATATAGAGAGAGAGAGAGTCCATCTCCGAGCGTAATTATAAAGATAATCTTATCTTCCACACACAAACATCGACGGATGACATGTGTTATCTCTGCGCTCTCTGGCGGAAGGAATTATTGAGCTCCCATAACTCGGTAGCTCCGGTGACTTGCCGAGCTCATAGAACTCGATAGATCCTTTCATGGCATGAGATAGCGGTGGTGAAGCGTGTTGCTGTCGGCACTTATGCGATTAGGGATGTAGCTATTTTTGTAATTACGTTCAAAAGTAGGCTAAAATTGCAAAACAAGTTTGTCGATGGACTAGGAAATTGATGATTTTAGGTATGTAGAGTGGTGCAGAGGACAATTGTCTATAATATAACTCTATATTATCTATAGACACGACTAAAGATAATTTATACAAAGCATTGTCTTCTGATTGTTTGTAATGGTCTCTCATACAAATATAGATTGTTTATACAAGTGGTATACTCAATATAAAGCGTGTATAAAATTGTCATCAAACGATGAATAGTATCTTTCTCATTTCTTCACGTTATTCAAAATCATATATGACATTTACCACCGTACATGCTCTTGGGCATGTTTGGTTGGCTTGCTCACCTTTGCCTATCAAGTGGCGAAGCTAGAAAAAAATAAGGAGTTGACTCAAAAGGTTAGACTAAATTGACATAAATATATTAAATACTTTATGTTATGTTATCATTGGTTCGAGTGTTAGTAATGGTACTTTATTATTTGATAAATACTTGTGCAACGTTTGCTTATCAAGTTTTTGTAAATCTACGAACAAGTTAACACCGACTAATCAAACAAATCAATTATTGTCTCTATTCAACAAATTGACATAATTACAATTAACAGCAAAAAAATCATCAAACCGAAGAGGGGTTCGTAATGCCTAATTACTGTTGTGGCCAACCTACTCAGCTGGTCAGACACTCGCCCACTAACGTTGTACTGCCTTCCCTATATGCTCTCTATTGCCACGGTGGGTTGCTTATCACCGCACGCCTACACTCTCGTCGGCTCCTTGGCATCTACTCAACGCTTTCATTGTGCCCTTGCAATCACCAACTCCTCACAACGTGTGTCAAGCATCCTCGACTTAGTGGACTGCCATGTCCTCGCGTTTGAGAGGCATTGAGCTATGCCCTCTCTCTATTGTCTCTGTGTGCGTCTAGGATCTAAGTTGAGTTGTGCAGGTAATAAGCAAAATCACTAATTGTCAAATTAGGCATCTAATAAGTAGCAGCTCATCAAACCACATAGCCCGGAAAGTAGCTCACACACCCAATAAAATTTTTTCTTCTTTAGTCATGCCTGAGCGCATATGTATTCGTCGCTACAATGCTAAAAACATAGCGTATGTGCTAAAGTGAGTACTTGGGTTTCAACGGCCGAAGGGTGAGTTCGAGCTTAACAAAACCCACCCGTTGGCTAGGCTTCTAGCCTAGATATCATGGACACTCAGATTGACATTAATTTACGCTATTTGAGTTTATTTTGAACAAATTCGAGGATCGATCAGAGCACCCCCCTGCGCCGCGATGCAGTCGAAAACAGCGTAAGTAGGCGACGACGGCCGAGCATAGCTATTTTAAATCGGCAATAGCCTTATTTTCGTGGGCTTCTAGCCCACAAAAATATTCAGGATTCTGTAGTGGCACTACACGCATGAAAAATTAAAATCACCAAAATGTTCGTTGTAGCGGTTATTATAGTGATGCACGAGGGCTTATTTGGATCGTCCGATGTCTTGATCGGACGGTCCATTTCTATGGGCTGTAGAGATCAGAAAATTGAAGCAACCATGCAGTGGCTAAACTATAATGGATACTCTCACAACCAGCGCTGTCTAGTAGCAGTATTACATGATCAGAGCAAAGGACGTACCGGATGAAGGGCTGCTAGGAGGACAGCACACAGCAGCAAGCTTTCGGCCAGGGGAGAGCGAAACGAAGCAGGAATCGAAAGGGAAGACGATCTATATATGGCACTGGCGCATGATATGGCTACCGATCTACCCTGGCTATGGCAGTGTAAGTGAGGTAGTGCTGCAAATACTCAGTGAGAGAGAGAGAGAGAGTTAGCTATGTTTGTACTCCTAACTTGAAGACAAGCTTCTTGGCGATCGAGCTTCGGGAGAAGCAGCGATGCTCAAGCTGATCTCCGATGTCGATGACCGTGCGTGGCGCCCCGTGCTGGTGCAACAATGGTGCATGGCCCGCCCACGTGCAGCAGCAAACTCCCCGCTGCGCCTGCACATGCCGGAAGCACGCGAACGACGATGTAGTCCATCTCTGCCCGGACGCCGCATGCACCTCCACATGGCCTTCCCGGAGCCATCGCCGTCCGCAGCCACAGTGTGCCTCGGACGCTCAGATTCGACACGGCGATGCACAGCGCCTCGCCCACGTTGCCCAGCGTCACATCTTGTCACCTCCGCCCGCACGCGCGGGTCCCGGGCGGCCGGGCGCCACGACGGAACCCGGCCATGGCCCAGCGTGAGGACCTCGACGCCGAGGTTGTACGCCCCCGCCGCGACGTCGTGGGCGCGGTAGTGGTGATGGACGACCTTGAGCGCGCGCGGTCTCGTCTTACCAGAAGCCGAGGCGGTCGACACTCGATACCGCTCCGACGAGCGTTGCAGTTGAGCGTGCCGCGCAGGTGCTGCATCGACTCGCCGGTCGCTGGGTTCCACGCGAACAGCTCCTCCGCGCTGCAGACGACGAGGATGCCATCGCAGTGGTGCACGATGCTGCGGTCGTAGCTCTAGGGACGGTGGAGCAGGATCCAGCACACGAGCTGGGCACGGGCCCGAGCCGGAGCTGCACGACGAGACCATGGCCATCTCCGGCCTCCGCCGCTCCGCCCGCGTGTGCGAGGGCCAAAAAATCCGTCTTCAGCATCTATCAACTGCTCCTAGCCTCAACCATCTCATCCTCTGCCCACACACCTCCACCCATCTTGGCCTCCACCATCTCTACCCACACACCCCCAGCCTCGGTTTCTTTCATCTCTGCCTCTACCATCACCCATTACGTTTGATTCCAATACCAATCCTCTTCCTAATTCTCTTTTCCCTCCTGTAAATTTCCCGATTGTGTGGTCTTCTCCTCTGCCATGGCTGTATTGGCCCTAGTGCCACCTCTTCCTCCACCTAACCTACTTCAACAAACCTATTCTTCCCACTACTATGTCCACTAGGGCGAGATGCCCCACACTTTAACACTTAGCCCTCCTCGCAAAGTTCAAGTTGCCACATCTTGCATTATGGCAAATTGTCGGACCCTGGAAAAACACTTTTGAAATTCTCTGTGTATTTTGTACTAGTCCAGAAAAAGCTATTACACAGTAAAGATGATATCACAACATATGTGTCGTATTTTATTAATATTCAAAGTTTACATAAAAAGTGAAAGTGCATCTAGCCACTTATGTTATTTTGATGATTAATGACAAACGCATATAATGACAATCTATGTAATTGAGTAAATGCTTAACTTAATGCTTAACAAATGACAAACCTCTAATATGATTATATTGCTATGAGACTAACATGTTATTGCCTAGTTGAGTATCAGTCTCATCCATTTAGAGAAAAATCAAGTGGGATGGTTAAGTAAAGATAAGGTATGCAATTTTGGTATCTCTTCTATATTTGTTATTACATTCCTTTTTGTGCAAATGTATAGTGAACTCCAAATAGCATGTTGATTATATATATGCACATTGGTTCATGTCATATTTATTTGTGCATATATATTCATTTGAGTTCATTATGTGCTTTGTTTTTAGTATGCATGTATTAACTAGAGTTAAACTTCATATTGCTATAGATTGACCTAGTGCATGCATGTTTTAGTTGTATATCTTCTCATGCAATTCTCTTAGTGAAGTTTAATCTAGTGTTGGATCATATATTTATTCTTATTCCAAATATTAGTTGCACATGTACAATTCGTGTATATTCTATCATGTGCTTCATTTAAGTAAAGACTGTGATCCTTGCCATGATTTAATTAATTCATCATATCGGCAATTATCTCTCTAGTGCATATAGATCAATTACATATTCATCATGATGCACTTAGTAGAGAACATTTCTTATGTCAAGTGTTTCCATTTATGTTGTGCTTCTTTATATGAAACACTTGTGGTAATTAACTGCTCACAAATATCAATTTCTTCATATCTATTGAGCTTTTGGAACTAATGCTTTTCATGAGTGGTTTGGAAAGAATTAGGTCACGTGTGTGTATGATGACCAAGGTATCGTGGAGGATGATCGTTAAGCCGAGGTCAACAAGACGGCGACGTCACCAAGAGTTGAGGACTAAGTCAAGATTGACTTGGCGTGGAGATCGTCGGAAAGGATGATCAAGTCAAGGTTGATAGGACGAGAGTCTCATGAGGTGAATCAAGTCAAGTTGGACAAAGCGAAGATGTCATCAATTATATGGTGAAGGTCTTCATGCACCGGCATTAAGAAAGAAGACGGCAAGTGACTATTTCTAGACTTTATTATCTTTGATTTAATTTGAGTCTAAGGATTGCCGTACTATTAAGAAGGATGCGACGTCAAATGACTTTTAGATGTGTTAAGTGCTCAAGTGATCCATCATTGTGAAACTTAGAGAGAGAGTGGTGTTGGTGGTACCGGAAAGTGAGAATTGTAGGTCTCCCTTGGATTCTTGGTGAAATCTGTATTTATCTTTTGAGATTTGGGTAGTGAGATCTTATTGGTTGTGTAGCCCTCGTTCTTATCTTTCGGTAGAGTCCAAGATCACTGAAATTGGAGTCCGGAGTCAAAAGTTATGTTCATTTTCGTCGGGCTGCTCAGTTTTACTCGGACTATCCGAAGTGAGCTCGGACTATCCGAAGATTTCGGACTATCCAAATATTTTTTTAGGACTATCCGAGCTAAGTCTCTCTGTTAGCCATTCTTAACTCGTTGATTGTCGAACTTGAACTCGGACTATCCGAATCGACTCGGGGATAAGTTCAAGCGGCTAGTTTTGGGAGCCTCTATTTATACCCCATCCTTCCCCATTTGTGAAATGCAACCCTTTAGATCCGAGAGGTTATCCCCTTGCTCTTGAGCCCCTAAAATCCCTCTCCACTCTTAGATCTAAGTGATCCCCTTAGTGAGAAGGGTTGAGAAGAGTTGGAAGAGGTGTATATTGAGGAAGAGTTGATCTTTGAGCACTTGATTTCATCTTCAAGTTTGTTCTTCGTGAGCATTTGTTACTCTTGGAGGTTGAGGACTCCTAGACGGCTAGGAGGTCGCCTACGAGCCACCGAAGCTTTGTGTGGTTGGCTGTGAGAGTTTGTGAAGGCCGATTCCGCCTCCGCAAGGAAATGAATCAAAGAAGTGAAGTCCGGCGAGTGCATTTGTGCAACACCGGGTGGAAGAGGGTTGAAAGAGACCCCCCGGCTCAAGTGTGACCGAGCCACACCGGCGAGTGCATTTGTCCAACACCGGGAGGAAAAAGGTTGAAAGAGATCCCGGCTCAAGTGTGACCAAGCCGCCTCAATAGAGACGTAGGATCCCCTCAAGGATCCGAACTTCGGGTGAAAAATCTACGTCTACATGTTTGCTTCTTACTCTTGCTTTAGTATTTGATTTTGTATCTTGAAATTGCCCGATCTACTTTTCTATTAAGTTTTCCGCTAGATCTGTACTTGATTAAAGTATTCTAGGCTAACTAGCTTAATTTGGTGTGTTTAATATCCCCAAATAGCCTAGATATATTTTTGCGAGCTGGGTGCTTTGGAGCATTCGGAATATCTGAACTCACCTCGGACTATCTGAATAGAACTCTGGAATATCCGAATCACTCGGACAGTCCGAAGTATATTTCGGATACTCCGAATTGTTAATTTCCGCTGCAATTTTGTTTTAAATTTTAATTCGCCTATTCACCCCCCATCTAGGCGACATCCCCTGTCCTTTCAAAAAGGTAACACACGGGCCAAATAATAAAGCAACGGAAATAAAGGAAATAGTACTAACGCCTAATAGATTTGCCGCAGGCAATCGACTAGAAAGTGGCCTAGTCCATCTTATCCTCATCGTCATAGAACTCTTCTTTTGAGCAAAGTAAGCAAGGGTGAGTACAATAGTACTTAGCAAGTCACACAATAAATGCAGTATTAATGCAATAGATATAAAGGAAGGTTATATGGTTGAGTTTAACGTAAAGCAACAAGTTGTTACAATAACTTAGTATTTTTTTAAAAAAGGCATAATTTTAAGAAAGATATTCTTTTAACAAAATTTCGGCACAGGAATCCCTCCTAGAGTTAACCCAATTTTTTCTAAACAATTGAATCACTCTAATAAAAGAATCATTCCATCCAAAAACACCTTTTAAAAGTTATTTTAAAAAACATTAAAATCTAGTCCGTGAAAGGCTTGCTCGGTATGCCTACGACCGTGGACGTGGCTAATCGATTAGTTTTATACTTTGTAGAGGTTGTACAACTTTACCCACAAGATATGATTGTCTCCTTTTGCAAATACATACTTCCTTTGATGTGTTGGCAGAGAAAATCATAATAAGGCCTCTATAAAACTCCATCCACGTAGTCATGCCCGCTAAGATTTCACCGCTGGTAAAAGTTAAACCGCTTAGTCCAGAAGCTACCTCTTGCGCCGAGTGGCAACCTTTACACTCGCTACCACTTTTAACCTAATGGCACAACTATCCATGGTATGTCGCAATGCGGATAACCAGATCCATCCCATTCTAGACTTGTGGTAATACGGTAACGCTTTATATTCAACAACTCACAGACCGGTCCTTAATTGACTAGGCAAGTTTTCCACAACCCTCGTGCCTCACGCACCCACCAGACAATCATTCTCGCCCGGTCCAAACCAAAAGTCATAATCTCAATTCTAAGCATGTCTAAGCATATATCTAATCATTATAATATCTTATATATGTCTTAGGGTTATAATAGAATAAGGTATTCAAATTGTCAAGGTGGTCTTAATCAATTTGGAGATTAGCTACTTTAAAACTAGGACTGAAATTATGTTGCTAAAATTATGCACGCAATAACTTAAATTCAAAATATAACTTAAAAACTGAGATCAACATGTTCAAAGATGTGCAATTTGCCTTGGTCGTAGAATTGAAGCTCGAGATTGTCAGCTACAAACTCCTTTGGCTCTTCGTAATCTTTCTGCGAAGAACAACCCAAAATCAAATAAAATGCCAAACTAGCATCAAAGTAAAATTTAGGATTTTAGATGAATTTAGAAAGAAAAACGAAACCAAACAAAGTTTGAATGGGCAAAAACAGGCTCTTGAAAGATTTAAAACACAAGGAAAAGAAAAGGCACTTAGCATCGTGCTACTGTTCATGCAAAGAATAGAGAGCATCTGCAACCAGCCATGGCACAAGGAAAAAGAAAGAAAGGGGCCAGGGGGCAGGTGGCTAGGCCCTATGAGCGGCGGAGTCATCGCCGACGGTCGAAAAATGGGCGATGGCTGGAAAAAATGGGGGCATAGCCAGAGTTCATTACCTCGCGAAAAGCGACGAAACGAAGACACAATAACTTGAGAGGAGTGGCAAAATGGATTGGAGACGAGGAGAGGCACCTAGTGCTCCCTTTTATAGGGCGGGAGGAGGACTAGGGAGGGCGCAATCGCGGTGAGAACAACGGCAGCTGAAAAAGGAAGGTCATGATTTTCACGAAATTAGGGCAAATTTGTGGGGAATTTGACCGAAAATTGCTTTGGAAGGTTGAGTATGCGAGGGAGTTGATTTGCCCAAATTTTTGGAAAGTTTGGGTACAAGAATCACGTGTATTTGGAGCTCAAAATTTCGGTTAATGAAGGATAGAGAAAGGAGCAGCTCTACACTTGGACTGAGGTTGAAGATGCTCCTGATAGTGAGGTCTAGTCCCATTGTCAGGTCTTTCTTTTTTTTTTGAATTATTTTGAGCTGAGAGAAAACTGGCTTTTATAAAAATAGAAGAAAAGCTCTAAAAATCCTAGAGAAATTCTCAAAAATACTTTAGAATATTTTGAACCAAATAAAATTATTTTTAAAATTTGTAATCTTATAAATTTCTGTAGAAATTCTTTTTAGTAAAATTGTAAATGCGAAAAGGCTTTTATAAAAATATAAAAAATCAGCAAAATTAGAAGAAACTTCTAAATAATAATTAAACCAAAATATGCAAAATTTTAGGGTGTTACAAACTAACCCCCTTTAAAAAGAATCTTGTCCCCGAGATTCAAAGATACCAGCAAGAAGGTAGGTTTACAGATTCTTCAACTTAATCTTCAAACGTACCCTGTTGCATGTCGCGGTTGGTTCCACTTCCAAAGCGATGTGTGTTCTCCATCTATGGATGGGTTGCTCCAATGGTGAGGAAAGAGATAGACCAAGAGCAAGAGGGATAAAGGTTGTACAACCAATGAAGAAGCAAATAAACACCAACTTATTATTACAATATCTTATTTATTGAGGCTATCAACAAATTAAAGAGGAAATATGACAACTCACAACATCTACTAAACTGGATAGCATGATCTAGACCTTAATTAGGGTATTTTCCTAAGATTTGGTCTTGACATTCTCAGCCTTCGGGGTAAATGTTGGTTCTCTTACTTAGAGGCGAAAATTGTTGCAGACTTCGAAAAGTGCTTGTCCATCCATCACTTTGCTTGATGCTTTCTCTGACCATCTAATCTTTTGAAAGTGGGTACGAGATAGATACAACTCCTTAAATAATGATTTAAGGTAAGGTCAAGATAGAACAAGATGAGAGTATAATTTTTTCTTCTAAATACATTGTTATTTCAAAATAAATCCTTAAGGTTTAACCATTCTACCTAAGGTCACTCTTACAGTCGATATGGCTCTAATACCACCTCTGTTGAACCCCAAAAAGCACTTATGAAATCCTCTGTATATTCTGTACTAGTTCAGAAAAAACTAGTACACACAGCAAAGATGATATCACAACATATCCGTCGCATTTTATTAATATTCAGAGTTTGCATAAAAAGGTGGCACACAAACCAAATAATAAAGCAGCGGAAATAAAGGAAATAGTAGTAACGTCCAATAGATTTGCCACATTCAATCGACTAGAATGCGACCTAATCCATCTTATCCTCACCATCGTAGAACTCTTCTTCTGAGCAAAGTAACCAAGGGTTAGTACAATAGTACTTAGCAAATCACACAGTAAATGCAATATTAATGCAATAGATACAAAGGAAGGTTATATGGTTGAGTTTAACGTAAAGCAGCAAGTTGTTTCTGACAGTCTCGGCTAGAGGAAGAGAAACCACTAGAGCTGATAAAGAAGAGGTGACAAGAAGAGCCGCCGGAAAAAAGAGGCGCAAGTGCAACGCCCAGTTAAGAACCTAACCCTAAAATGTTCGCTCTGATACCATGTTATGAATAGCACTTATATTCAACATAAAGCTAATGGGCCAGTATATATACATGTACAAGAGAGTATAGAAGAAAAACCTATATAAGGCAATCTCTATATATGGCAACTAACAATTTCATATATAATGTAACAAGGATACTGTCTAACAGTTTCAATAACGTAGTATTTTTTTAAAAAAATGTATAATTTTAAGAAATATATTCTTTTAACAAAATTTTGGCATAGGAATCTCTCCTAGAGCTAACCCAATTTTTGCTAAACAATGAGAACACTGAAGTCAACAACCATGCCACTACCATATAGTTGGTGGTGTTCCATACCTTCCAATCTATACTCCCCCTGCCTACATGCTCGACACAAGTCTCTTGTATGTAGTGCTTCACCCTTTCATCTTCAAAATTAATTGAGCCCTCCTGAACCAACTCATCATTTGATATTAGCTCTAGCCTTAATTCAGATGGTTCCGTTCCAACCCTAAGATCTATCAAGCCCATGGCAATGAGGTCCTACAATATACCTCTCATCTCATCTTTTGTGACCAAAAAGGATTCTCCACTTCCCCCATCTACTTCACAATACTCTTCTCCGCAGCTTTTCACTCAGCTTCTTCCTTAGCCTTCCCTACAGCCTCAATCTCCTCAGAGGTCATCTTGTTCGAACTAAAGTAATGCCGATCACAAACCTACGCTGCGTGTATATCCATGATTACAACAATCCTTCAAGTACAAATGTCTACACAAATCATAGATGCAGCACCACTGATATACATAAGATTTAAAACCAGCAACAAACCCCTTTTTAAATGCAAACCTCCTTTCTTTTTTTCTTATTTCTTTTCTCCCTTTTTTCTTTTTGTCTCTCTTCCTCTCCGCCCCAACCTCTGCTTCCTTCACAACGCGTCGAACCCCTTCTGTCCACCGCATCGACGCGTGCAGAAGAGGCGACAACAGCTTGGATCCAAGATGGTGACCCGCGCGGTGCAGCTCGGTGATGACAATGGCTTGGTGGCTTAGAGCGGCAATGGGATGGTGGCAGTGGCTTCTAGAGCAACAGCGGCAACTCTAGGCAATGGCCTCTGGTGATGGCGGTGGCAACCCGGGGCTCCTGAGCGGCGATGATGGCCTAGCGGCCTTGAGCAGCGGCAACAATTCGATGGCCCTGAGCGATCGGACCAGGAGTGGGACGGTGGCGTCTTAGAGGTTAGGGCTCTAATACCATGTTGTTTTGCGGAATAATTGTTGTGCATTCGTCCATAGGACCCTCGCATCCTTTATTTATAGTATAAGAATTACAACCAACTTGCAATCAATCTCTATCTCTAATTTGACCCTAACTAGAATTCTATCCCTAACATGATTCTAAGTCACACACGACTCAGACTCCTATTTATCTCTGATTCTCCAACAGAACTTTGTGGCTAGACTGAGCACACCATGCTTTTACTATGAAGGTCCACATATAACTCTATTGCAACTCCATATTAGCTCATGCATCAACAGCTTTTGTTCTGATGTGATGTCTACGTTACTCTACATTGTGATTTTTCTAAATGGAAGAAAGTGGTTATTAACATATGACACTACTCATTTGAAACCTAAGGGCGATCCTAAAAACTGATTGATTCCTAAGTACCGAGAGCTGCAAGACCATTAAAACAGCCAAGGTATCATAGCCAAAAGCGAACAACGTCCTGAGTCACTCTTGGTCTAAAAGCTTGCTATGCCGTGTATAACCGGAAATCACGTCGCCAGCTACGTCCCCGATGCTGAATATTACTCACAAAACCACCAGCAATCCTGAATTGCCCATAAAAGAAGCTATCGCTATTGATTCGCACACAAGATACATGGCAAGACCCATAACCATTTCAAACTACAAAACCAAAGCAATTCACCAAATCAGCTGTGAGAACTAGGTAAGCAACAAGAGATCACCTTCCTCGTGATCCCCACGCGGCAGCCAGTCCTCGTTTCGTTCTTTCCTCCTCCAAACACCTGCGTCCACCACCAATAGGAGGTCAAACCCCAACCAAAGAAACCAACAAATGGGTAAGAGCTGAGGGTTGAGGGGAAAGCGAGCCATGCCTTGGACCGGGCCGCCACGGCAGAAGCAGCCGGCGAGGAAACGGCGAAGGCGGCCGATGCCATCTCCGACCAGGCGAAAAGGTAGCAGGAGAGGGAGGGAGATCGGAGATGTGGGCTCCCAACTGGTTCATGCTTTTGGGATCAAGCAGGGAGGACCAGTGGAGAGGAACTGAGCGGATCGAATACCTACCTACCTGTGCATCGCAGCAGGAATCCGTGGGAAGCAAGTGGTTGAACACCAGCTCTATGATTTTATTGATCGATCGATTCAAAAACGAAAATCGCACGATTAATGTTGGTTCTGAAGTCTTTTTTAATGGCATGAAATATTACGTGAGGTACCTGTAAATTATTCGACAATTTTTGTATTTTCGGTAAAAGAAAAGAAGTAGAGAATCTAATTAAACACTAAGGCCCTGTTTGGCAATAAGGTTTTGCATGGTTTTGCAAAATCATGGTTTGGGAATTGTCTTGGCATAAAAAACATGGTTTTACCAAACCCCATTAAAACCATGGTTTTTTTTGAAATTCTCAACTGTTTGGCTACAAAGTTTTGGGAGTTGTTTTGGTGCCAAAGCTCAGAAAAATTTGCCTAAGACCAAAGTTTCCAAAGCAGAGAAGAAACCATGGTTTTATGAAAACCATGGTTTTTAAAACAGAGTTTTTTGAAGGGCTACCAAACACCTCATGGTTTCTAAAACAGAGTTTTTCTCTAAAACCATGGTTTTATCTAGAAACTATGAAAAAATCTTGTTGCCAAACAGGCCCTAAGGTCTTGTTTGGGAGATTCAATTTCGACCGGAATCTTTATGAATAAACCGAGATTTTAAAATCCTAACCTACCTATAGAGATCCTGTCCAGGACTGAACCTTTCAGAAAAAGCCTAAGAGAAAATAAGACTCGTATAGCGAGATCAGCCCACTGGATCACCCAATTTTGGTGAAGTAGCAGCGTACCAATATTTATTCGAAAGAGGGCTTCGAATACTAGAATTGGCAGTAATCTAATCATCAAGATAATTTTTGGACTTCTCATTTAGATTAGCAGTAATCTAAATTTTTGGACTTCTCATTTATATTAGCGGCTGTTTTACCAATCGACTTCAATCCATCAAAATTACTACTATAGAATTCGTGAAATCCTAAACAGATTCTGCCAATTGAATGAGTGCAACAAACAGACACACACAAAATCCACAATAGATAATCAGATATCGGCCACGAAAATGGGGCATCCAAGGCCACAAAGCCTCCATCCAGGCCCAAGACTGCATCATCCCAGCCCAGAATTTAAATCGACCTGCCTTCACAGCCTCCCTCTTCCCCAACCCTAAACCGCCCGGCAACGAGCAGCCCTCCTCCCGCCAAAACTTCAAACGCTTTCCCGCCAAATTCCACCTCTATTACCCTCTTCCCGCCACTTCTTCGTCGCCTTCGCACCCTTTCTCCTCATCCACGCCCGTGCGCACCGGTATCTCTTCCTCGCCGCCGGAGCAGCCGCCGCAGCCATGTCGGGTTGGGATGAGGGTGCTGTTTTCTACAGCGACCAGGCGCAGTTCCCCCGCGGCGGTCCCGGCAGCGACCCCGCCGCCGACCTCACCCGCCATTCCGCCCTCCGCAAGTTCAAGGAATTCCTCCGCGGCTTCACCGGCCCTACCGGCGACTTCCCCTACCGGTCCGCCCCTATACACCCTCTCGCTCCTCATCTCCCAGCTCTGAGTATTTGATCCCCTCGATGTCTGAATCAATTCAATTTGTGTTTTTCTTTGTTCCAGTGAGAGCTTAGTGCACAACCGCGACCAAGCCACCGTCGCCATCGAGGACCTCGACGCCTTCGACGCTGAGCTATCTGACAAGATCCGGAAGTCGCCCGCCGATTACCTGCCGTTGGTGCGTTGTTTTCCCTGAATTTTTGTGATTTCTGTTTTGGTTTATGTCGAGATGTATCTAATTCTTCATATGGGTTGTGTAGTTTGAGACGGCTGCAGCCGAGGTTCTTTCGAGCCTCCAGTCGAAGGTCGCCGGCGAGACCGGGGAGATGGAGGAGCCTATCGCCGGGGATGTGCAGATCTTCTTGTCTTCAAAGGAGAACTGCCTCTCCATGAGATCTGTTGGGGTCAGTTCTGAAATAATTTCTATTAAATAGCCTATTTCAGAGCGTTCTATATATTCCATTTTGACAAAAAAAAATCAAAATTCCAGGCTGATTACATGTCGAAGCTGGTGAAGATTGCGGGGATTGCAATTGCCGCATCAAGGGTGAAAGCCAAGGCCACTCATGTGACACTGCTCTGCAAGAACTGCAGGAGCGTGAGGACGGTGCCGTGCAGGCCAGGCCTCGGTGGGGCTATTGTCCCACGATCGTGCGATCATGTTCCTCAGGTATATTTCCCACTAACCATTTGCAATTATTGCCTTACTGTTTTGTTTGTAATGTTAATGGTGGTGCATGTATCTGGTTGTTTTATTCCATTAGCCTGGAGAAGAGCCTTGCCCTCTGGACCCCTGGATCTCAGTCCCAGATAAGAGCAAGTATGTGGATCTCCAGACTCTTAAATTGCAGGAAAATCCTGAGGTTAGTTACTGTAGTATATATCCTTGGTGCAATGCGGTTGAGTTGTAGTAATCCCACCGATGTGTGTTCACCTCGGTTAACTATCATAACTTGTCTTCAACGATAATCAGTATTTCTTAATCTTGGCGTGCAGGATGTTCCAACTGGTGAGCTCCCTAGGAATATGCTGCTTTCTGTAGATAGGCACCTAGTTCAGACCATTGTTCCAGGGACTAGATTAACTGTAGTTGGTATCTACAGTGTCTACCAAGCATCTGCCAAGTATGTTGTATCTAAACATGGTTTATTTATTAGCTAGACTGATTGCATGGCTGATGCTGTTGTTATGTTCATATTGCAGCCAAAAAGGTGC
Organism: Guadua angustifolia; assembly: GCA_036346375.1. Lineage (NCBI taxonomy): Eukaryota > Viridiplantae > Streptophyta > Magnoliopsida > Poales > Poaceae > Guadua > Guadua angustifolia. The sequence goes on from CM070503.1 coordinate 4,080,988, forward strand.
TGTTGGAGTTAAACAGCCTTACATTAGAGTTGTGGGGTTGGAGCAGTCTCGAGATGCTAACTCAAACGGCCCCTCAAATTTCACACTCGACGAGGTAGTTTTTTTCCAAGGTTTTCATAGATGAAAGGAGTTGCACCTTTTCATATAATGTAAATTTTCTTGTCGATTTGTAGGAAATGGAATTCAAAGAATTTGCGCAGAGGCCAGATGCATATGACAAGATTTGCTCAATGATTGGCCCTTCAATTTATGGTCATTCTGATGTCAAGAAAGCTATTGCATGCTTGTTGTTTGGGGGATCAAAGAAGGTATTTCATCTTATCCAGTGGCTAATATTTTCGGAAAAATTAATGTTTTTCCTTGAAAATTTTAATTTTTACCCAATGGCTAAGTGGTAGCGATTTCATGCTGATTAAACCGTTGTCTACTTCAGAGGTTGCCGGATGGTGTCCGTTTGAGAGGGGACATTCATGTCTTGCTTTTGGGTGATCCATCCACAGCAAAATCCCAGGCAAGTGTTGTTTGAAGATATCATAGCATTTCTTTTGATGGCATATAACATGACAGCAAAGCTCATGTCAGTCATGTAAGACCTGCACTCTGGATTCATATGAATTCTGTACTCTAGTTAAGTTCATGTAATTTGCCAGGAATCATTGTGTATGACTTTTGACACTATTAAAAACAAGTGCTTTCTGGATCAATGATACGAATTTCTACATTTTGACAGTTTCTCAAGTTTGTCGAGAAGACAGCACCAACTGCAGTTTATACATCTGGAAAAGGTTCATCCGCAGCTGGTCTTACGGCATCTGTAACTCGGGATAGTAGCTCGGTAAGCTTGCCTTCGCTGAATTGTTTATCGTTTTGCCCAAAGTTTGATTTTCTATGACTAAAGAACTTTTCTTTTCCTGTACAGCGTGAATTTTACTTGGAAGGAGGGGCCATGGTTTTGGCTGATGGTGGAGTGGTTTGTATTGATGAATTTGACAAAATGAGGCCTGAAGACAGGTAAAAGTCAATCAATTTAGACTTCTTGGTTGAAACTAGAATAAACATTGGCACACCTGGTATCTTTTTGTGCACTTGAAATAATTTTAAATCAGTCTCCTTTTTCTTCTGCGATTCCAGAGTTGCAATTCATGAAGCCATGGAGCAGCAGACCATATCTATTGCCAAAGCTGGCATTACAACAGTACTCAATTCGAGGACCTCAGTTCTTGCAGCTGCCAATCCAATTGCAGGGCGCTATGATGATCTTAAGGTCAGTCAATCTGTTTTGTTAGTGACTTGTCTACTATTTCCATATTTTCAAAAGGGATAAGTACATTTTACACACCAGAACTTTCCAAAAGTCTATTTAACACCCTCAACTACAAAACCGGATATTTAATCCCCTAAACTTAAAAAATGTAGTCAATTTACACCCCAAGGTGGTTTTGGTTATGTGTATCTTACTCAAAGTGGTTTTCTCCCTATTGACAATTATGTCATCGAGTTTTGGTAATGAGGATCTAATTCAAGGGTATTGACATCAACATCATTGACCTCATTCTCACTCATTTTCTCTATTTATATATTCTCTTTCTTCTTCTTGCCATCATTCCTTCTCATTTGGATCTATATTGGCAAAAATCGATGACATGGCTGCCAACATAGCAAAAATCCACCCTAAGTTGGATCTCTATCAGCAAAAATACCTTAGGGTGTAAATTGACCCAATTTTGTAAGTTTGAGGTGCTAAATACCCAGTTTAATTGTTGAGCTCATTAAATGGACTTTTTGGAAAGTTTAGGGGTGTAAAATGTCAGAATAAGTACTTTTTACCCACTGAACATTTCAATAAGTCCATGTAATATCCTCAACTACAAAATTGGATATTTAACCCCCTAAACTTACAAAACAGAGTCAATTTACACCATAAGGCGGTTTTTACAATGTGCATCCCACTCAAGGTGGTTTTCTCCATATTAGCAGTTACGTCATCAAGTTTTGGTAATGAGGGTCCAATTCAAAGGTATTGACATTAACATCATCGACCTTTTTTCTCACTTCTTTTTCTTGTCATCATTCCTTCTCTCATTTAGATCTACATCAGAAAAAATCGATGACTTGGCTGCCAACATAGCAAAAACCATCTTGAATTGGATCCCTGTGAGCAAAACCGCACTTCAAAACAATCTTAGGTGTAAATTGACCCGGTTTGGTAAGTTTGAGGTGCTAAATACCATGTTTTATAGTTGAGAGTGTTAAATGGACTTTTTGGAAAGTTAAGGGGTGTAAAATGGACTTATTCCTTACCATCGATTCCAGTCCTATATATAGAACATGATACATTGTCTTTTGCTGTTCATCAGACTGCACAAGATAACATTGATCTGCAGACAACCATCCTTTCTCGTTTTGATCTAATCTTCATCGTTAAAGATATCAGAATGTATGATCAAGATAAGGTATGAAGAAAAATGCTTTCTTCAGCTTACTTTTATGCTGCAGAGACTAAGTGAACTTCAAAATACAGCGAATAGCAAGCCACATCATTAAGGTGCATGCCAGTGGTGCTGCAGCTTCATCAAAGAACACAGATGCTAGTGAAGGAGAGAATTGGCTGAAAAGGTGTGGTTTGCTTTGTGTTTTCTGTTTCATATAATTTGACTTAACTTTCTTGGATGATAATATTCATAATCTTACTAATGTATAGGTATATTGAGTACTGCCGCATTACTTGTAAACCGCGGCTTTCAGAAAAAGCAGCAGAGATGTTGCAGAACAAATATGTTGAGATTAGACAGGTATTTATATATTTTCTTTTAATTAACTGGTTATTTTGACTTTTTTTTATCTATTTGTATTATTCATTGTGCAGAAAATGAGACAACAAGCTCATGAGACAGGGAGGGCTCCAGCTATACCCATCACTGTGAGGCAGCTTGAAGCTATTATACGTTTGAGTGAATCTCTTGCAAAGATGAGATTGTAAGTACTAGTTGATCACATACTAAATGTTCCGCAAACATTGATTTACAGGTAGCTTAACTAGCGGTATATTTGTAGATCATTATAATTTTATATATTTACTTGTCATTCCCGGTGGTTCTATTTTGCAAGTTCCATGACATTCCTGACTGTCATATGAATTATTCTTAGGACAAGTGGCTACACCAGAGCATGTTGAAGAGGCATTTAGACTGTTTAATGTCTCCACTGTTGATGCTGCGAGATCTGGGATCAATGAGCATTTGAACTTGTCACCAGAGATTGCAAATGAAATCAAGGTTGTTCTTTTCTTCCCAAAATTAAAATTGTGTTATTAAACCTTGCATTTTCTGAGTCTCTTCCATTTTGTCCTAACAGCAAGCGGAAGCACAAATAAGGAGAAGAATGGGAATTGGAAGCCACATATCTGAGCGACGGCTAATGGATGAACTAACTCGGATGGGGATGAACGAATCCATTGTAAGGAACCTATCATAATACGCATGAAGTAATAATTTATAATACAAGGTTTCTCACCACAGCTTTGCACTACAGGTGAGAAGAGCCCTTCTGATCATGCACCAAAGGGACGAAGTGGAGTACAAGAGAGAGCGCCATGTGATTGTCCGAAAGGCTTGAGGTGGACTGGTGTAATCACAAACCGAGGACATCCTCTATTCAGATGTGTATAAGTTTCACTAAAACTGCAACCTCTGCCAGAGGACGAGGCACATATCTTTCGGCCGATTGCTGACTGGACTATTGTATTATACAAGATCGGAAGAAATTTGTTGCATCGTTAAGATGCAATTGTAGTTGTACTACAGTTATCTGTAGCTGTAATCCTAAATTGTCTTGTGCTAGCACATAGGTGAAACGTTGTAACCAAGGTTCTGAAGTTGTATTACAGTAAGTTAACAAGTTTTGCATTCATGAATTTTCTGTAGTACCGAGACAGAATAAGTAGTAATCGGTTCATTCACTACAGGATAAAGCTGTCTCAAGAAAAGCATGTAGCAAAAGGGAGGGAAGAAATGATTATCTCTAAAAATACAGAGATGAATTCAGGAATAGTTTACAGGTTGCGAGTCGTATCATTGCCTTCAATTCTTCTTTTCTTTCTGATACAATTTGTACAAATTTTAAAGCAATCAAATGGGGGCAATTAATCATTATTTACCCTTCATTTATAATTTAATATTTGTACAACTGTTAAAAAGAAAAGGTAAGAAAAGAATAGAAGCATCTTTCCATGCATATTGCTTAACTATACTCAAAGAGCACCGGTGTTAGGGATTCTTCACACTCAAAATACAAATAGAACAAACATCTAGGTCAAAAATAACTCGAACTTCCCCTCTGATCGTTTGCAGAGGGGGAAATATATATCCATGGATGGCGTGCGTGTTACACGGTGTAGCTCTGCTGGATCGTCTCGATGTCGAGCCCCTTGAGCTTCACCACCGACTCGACGTGGCCCTTGAGGGTGTGCAGCTCCCTGAGCCTGCAACAAAAGCCAATTCTTTCAGTAAGAACGACATGCTAGAATGAGTTGAGCGGAATGTTTCCGGTTCAGTTGAGGCGGTGGTGGTGTGGCGTTGGTACGTACCTGGCGACCTCGGCACGCTTGGCGGCCTGCTCGGCGATCTCCGAGAGCTCGCGGTAACCGGAGTTGTTGTTGAAGAGGTCGGAGGAGGTGCTGGGCTGATTCAGGCCGTGCAGAGTCCTCTGCGCTGTCGCCCACTGCGCCTCGCGCTCGCCCTTGCCGTAGTCGTTCTTGCTGGTGAACGCCGTCTGCAAAGCACCAAGAACAGAAAAATCGTCGTGAAGTCCACATTCACAGCACGGAAAGATGCATCATGTTCAAAGGCGCATGCAGCAGCTAAGAAATGGGGCAGTCATGATCAGTAGCTTGCCTTGTTGTTAATGTTGTTCCATGCCCTGCCACTGAGCGCGTATCGGATGATGAACTTGAGCACGTCGAGCGGGAGGTAGGTGACGATGCTGAACAGCCAGATGGCGGCGCCCCACCCCCACCCGATGCCCTGCATGCGGCAGAACTCCCAGTTGGCGTACACGGCGATGCACGTCGCCACAAGCTGCGCCAAGAGGAAGGCGACGACGAGGAGTAGGCCCGGACGCTCCACGAACGACCAGCTCCTGGACCGCGTCACGAAGATGAGCGCCTGGCTGATGATGCTCACCTGGAGGTACAGCGCCGCCATGAGCTCCTTGTCGTTCTCCTTGATCGACCTCACGCCGAAAGTATCCTGAATGGCATCATCGCATGGGTATCAGTATCAGGTGAGCACGAATTCATACAAGAAGAAACCTCTTCGTCCTATGTACCGTGAAGAAGTCGGTGTCGTGCGCGAGGTAGAAGAAGAGGACGGTGACGAGGGCCATGTAGGTGCCGAGGACGACGCCGGTGGCGAAGATCTCCTTGAGCTTCCACGAGTCGGGGGTTGGCGACGGCTTCACGCGGTCCTTGGAGATGGTCATGATGGTGCCGTCGTTGAGTATGGCGATGATGAGCACCATGAAGGGCGCGAAGTCGAACTTCCAGAGCAGCGCCACGAGCATGAAACCGAGCACGATACGGATGGTGATGGACACGGCGTAGATGGTGTAGTTCTTCATGCGCTGGAAGATAGCACGGCTCGTGAGCACGGCGCTGATGATCACGCTCAGCCCGGGTTCCGTCAGCACGATGTCCGACGCGCTCCGGGCCGCATCCGTCGCATCGTCCACGGCGATGCCGATGTCGGCCTTCTTCAGCGCCGGCGCGTCGTTCACGCCGTCGCCGGTCATGCCGACGATGTGCTTCCTGTCCTGGAGCCGCTTCACGATCTCGTACTTGTGCTCCGGGAACACCCCGGCGAACCCATCGGCCTTCTCGATCAGCTCGTCGATGGGGAGGCCGCTCATCTCGCTGCTCTTGTCGCCCAGCAGGGTGGTGCTCGGGTACATGTTGGTGCCCATGCCGAGTCGCCGGGACGTCTCCTTGCCGATGGCCAGCTGGTCGCCGGTGATCATCTTGACGTTGACGCCGAGGTGTAGCGCGCGGCGTATGGTCTCCGCGCTGTCGTGCCTTGGCGGGTCGAAGAGCGGCAGAAGCCCGATGAACTGCCATGGGTCACCGGCGCTTTCCTTGCTCTTCTCAGGCACCTGCTGGTACGACACGCCGAGCGACCGGAGGCCACGGTCAGCGTACTGGTCGATCAGGCTGTGGATCCTCTTCTCGGCCTCCTTGCCCATTCTGCAGAGCTCGATGATCTGCACACAAACAAGCCAAACCACCAATGTTACTCCGCATCGTACCGATGATGTTGTTCACGAGGAGCTACCTAGCTAAGTATACTACCTGCTCAGGGGCGCCCTTGCTAATCCTGTGCCAGTCGCCATTGCCGTCGATGTAGGTGATGGCCGTGCGCTTCTCGACGGGGTTGAATGGAAGGAAGTGGACCTCCTGGATGCCGGCGCGGGCCTCCTTGGGGTCGGCGAGCATGCCGACGATGCAGGTGTCGATGGCGTCCTGGTTCTCGACGCGAGAGGCCCTCGCGGCGTAGAGCAGCACCGTGTCCTTGTCGACACCCCTGCCACACACCTCGATGAGAGTCTTGTCCACGGTGAGCTTGTTGAGCGTGAGGGTGCCGGTCTTGTCGCTGCAGAGCACGTCCATGCCAGCCATCTCCTCGATGGCGGTCATGCGCTTGGTGATGGCGCCCTGCTGGGACAGGCGGTGGGAGCCGATGGCCATGGTGACCGAGAGCACGGTGGGCATCGCGATCGGGATGCCGCCGATGAGCAGGACGAGGAGGTTGTCGATGCCGTCGCGGTACGCGCGGTGCTGGACCGGGTACATGACGATGATCTCGGCGAGCATGCCGACGGCGATGGAGACGATGCAGAAGTTGCCGATGGCCGTGAGCACCAGCTGGAAGTGGCCGACGTTGTTGGTGCTGTCCACCAGGTGCGCCGCCTTGCCGAAGAAGGTGTGCACGCCGGTGGCGATGACGACGGCCTCGATCTCTCCCTGCTTCACTGTGGAGCCGGAGAAGACACCCTGGCCGGAGTGCTTGTTGACCGGCATGGACTCGCCGGTGAGCGCCGCCTGGTCGACCTTCAGCGGGTCACCCTCGAGCAGCCTCGCGTCAGCGGGGATGATGTCGCCGAGCTTGATGCTGATGATGTCGCCGGGCACTAGGATGGAGGCGTCCTGCTCGAGCCACTTGCCGTCCCTGAGGACCTTGGTCTTGGGCGCGAGCCCCGCCATGAGCGCGGCGGCCGCGTTGCCGGCGTTGTTCTCCTCGATGAAGCTGATGGTGGAGTTGATGAAGAGGAGGACGACGATGCCGACGAAGTCCTGCCAGTCCGGGGGCTTGCCGCCCCCGTTGGCGAGCACGATGGCCATGATGGCCGCGCACTCCATGACCCAGGACAGCGGGTTCCACATGAAGCCGAGGAACTTGAGGAGCTTGCTCTCCTCCTTCTCCTCGAGCTTGTTGGGGCCGAAGATCTTGAGGCGGTTCTCGCCCTCGGCGGTGGACAGCCCCTGCTTGCTGCATTTCAGGTGCTCGAACACCTCCTGCACCGGGATCGTCTCCTGCACGCAGAAACACAGGCGCGCACATGCATTGTTGTCAAGCAAGCATGCACAGGAGAGGACCCATGGAGCATGGAGGGGAGGAGGCGTACGAGGTCGACGGTCTCGTTGCAGACGTCCACGAGGGAGATGGACGCCATCTTTATTAGTTGTTGTCAATGGAGTGGGTGGGTGGGTGGATGGAAGGGTACGTGGGTGGTGTGGTGCGCGCGGGGAAGGAAGCTCCCGGTGACCGCCTTCGCCTCGTCGCGCGGGGGTTAGGCCTTCATGGAACGGAGGAGGAGACGAGGGCGGGGCCGGGCCTGCCTGCCTGCCTACCTTGCCTCGGTCCGCGCGCTGCTTGAAGACGAGATGGCCGTGCCCCGCCCGGCCGCCTCTTATACCGCGCTGGGTGGTTGCGATTGAGCGGCTGCATGCAGCCTGGGGAAAACCGAACCGCAGCGCGACTGCGCCACGCGATCGCCGGGCGGCGCGGCTGACCTCTTCTTCGCACTCGCGTTTCACGCAACTCACGACGGTGCGTTCGTGCCGCCTGCCGTGCCACGCCCACGCCTCCTCGGCGTGCCGTCGTGCGTACGCGACGGAATCGGTGCATATGGGCAATGCTCTGCTGTTCGTTGCTGCAGAAGCTAAGTTCGTCGTGCGTAATAGAAATTTTGCAGAGCACATCTGTACTGTATGTAGCAGGCATGGAGATAAGTAAACGTTGCTTTCCATCTCTGGAGATACTCCCATAGCTGTGTTTGTGTAGCCGTATATGCACTAATCCGGTAGTAATTTGTTACTCCCGCTCGGAGCTACCTAAACATGCATGGCAAAAACCTGGGTGCACCGGCTACCTCCTAAAAAGGTTCCACTTGTTGCCCGGGGCTCAGTAGCTCACTGTTCTTGAACAAAATCAGAAAGAGATAAGCACCAGTTTGGGTATGCCTTTCTTAACTTCTATACCTCAAGAACAAAGTAGTGCTGTGCAGTAAGGAGCTTTCTCAAAGACCACTCGCACGAAACAAAGAGACGAATTCTGCTCCACAAAATATCTTCAACCGAAGAACCTAAACTACTTAACATGGACCAACAGTATTGCTATTTCCTTCTAAAATCAATGGATAATGCAACACGATCAACAAGACAAACTAGAATCTAATCAACTTCATCTGCATACTATGTAAATGGACAACGGTCCATATAACTTGGAACATGGACATGCTTACACCCAAGAACATATCTAGAGTACATGGACTAAAAATTCAGTCCATAATGATGCTTAAGAATCAAGTCTGACATCGTTCAAGACAGTTCATATTATTAACAGCGATGGGCTGGCTATAACAAACAAAAGCAATCCGTGAGTAGGGTTCAACACAGAAGGTTCACTCTAATAGCGCAAGGTCAGTTGGAAAGTCATACAAATCATAAAGGTGCAAACTGATCACAGTTGTCCTGCATAAATCACTTTGCTGAATCAGCATACTCTCAAAACCTTAAAACCTTTTCTGCGATGATGTGACCTGAGAGCAAAACCAATATTTAAGCTACTAACCCAAAACAGTTTATTGGCCATCCAATCCATATTCACCACAAGCCAAGTTTTCTCAAGTGGCATAGCAGGCTTGCGATACAAAACCAACAGTGATTATCTGGTGGTCGTTCTTCGAGTAAGAATGATATTTCACACCAGAACCTTCATTTCGAAATTCTAGAAAGAGGCAACTCGCCACTACAATACTCCTATAGTGCAATTGTTGTGCATAAAATCCTCAGCAAGTCCTATTTCTTGAAATTTTCATGTATGTAATGAGGCTATCGTACAGGAATCAAGTAAATTGGGTATTGGCACGTGAAAGCATTGAGTACTGGTACATGTACAACTTTACGTCACCTATAACATCGTTAAATTAAAAGTGACCTCACAACTATGCAACATCACTTACACTCCACAAACATGTAATTGAAAACAAAGTTAGTTACTACAAGCCCAGGCCCTTCTAGGAAAGAAACCAATGACATCTAAGTATCCAACACATGATGGCTGCCAAATAGATCCTCTAAATTGCAATCCGCAGCATTTAACCCACAATCTGAAATAAACCATTTGAGCTAACTTAGTGTACCAATCTAGCCAACTAAATACCTTTCTGGAAACCAAGTTCGTCATAAACCCAATATCCACACAAAAGCACTTTACATTCTTGTACCTATGAAATGGCATGCATACTCCTGTATTCTTTGGTCTGAAGGACTATTCTTACATTCTAGCAGAATCCAACAATGGAGCAATCAACGTCGCAATGATACAAACAGACACTCACGTCTCCGGCCATGCAATAAGGTTAACCCAAAAAAAAAAAAACCAAAATTAGGCCTTAGGAATAACTTGAACACGACATAAATATATAGCAAGGGTTCAGGGTTCTTTACTTAGCATAGCATGGTATCCTCAGTATACCGGGTTACTACCCTCTTTAACATCACCAAAATCTTAATAAAAGCATCCTGGAATCGCTTCCTAGCTTGCATAAACACTGAAACATCCATGAAACAAAATGCAGATAACTCTTAAAACCCTAGCTTTCCCACGCAGCAGCCGGTACCTCCCCAGCTCAGAACCCAAGCTTGGTGCGGCGCCAGTGCCTGCGCTTCGCGTTGTACCTGAAAACCCACAAGCCCAAAACAGTCGCAGGAAAGGATCAGCACACGAACGCCTAAGCCCACTCGAACAGAGGAGCAAGACGAGCGGGAGGTGGGGGTGGACACGGCCATTACCTGATGGTGTTGTCGGTCCTCATGCGGATCCAGTAGGGGATGGGGCGGTTCTGGCGCATCTTCTTCGCCAGCTTCTTCTTGATCCGGAAGGTCTTATGGGACGGCTGCGCGGGGCAAGGAGCAAACAATCACATCAGCGAAACGTCAAAACCGTAACCACACAAGAGGAACCCCATGAAAGTCGAGGAAGAGAGCTAGGTGGATACCATCGTTGCGGCGTAGACGAAGAAGCGGCTGGGGCGGCGGCGGCGAAACCCTAGGTGCGTGAAGTGTCCAACTGGTGGACGGTGTGGATTATATACTGGAGGCGAGTATCGTTATAGGTTGGGCTCAATTTTGCTGCAACAGTAGTACGATGGCATTTTAAGCCCAGATCTAATTTTTTGTGGCCCATTGATTTATTAACTGACTGGACAATTATTTCGAGTCCTCTACTCCTCTTGTTAGGGCCAGTTCAGATCCTGTTTGACACAGGAATTTCCCGGATTCACATGTTACAGCTCAATTCCTATATGTGAAATTCTTAGAAACTAGCCGAATGTGCAGCTAGACTCGTTATAATTTATGTTGTATTAAGGGACTATTTAGGAGCTTTAGACTAGTTATATATTGTTACAGTGTTTTGAAATTATTATATGTTGTTGTTTATGATTTTTAGGTGCTTTAGAAACATTGAAAAATACTAAGAAAAGTTGGAAGGTAAAATAAAGCTTTTTAAAAGAAAAAAAAACTTAAATGCATCTTAAGCAAAAACATAACTGAAGTATAACATTTGATTTAAAAAAAATCAATGAGCATGATACGTTGTGACAACATCAGAAACATGATAGTGAGCATACTTTTAGGGATAAACAATAACTCAATTTTTCAAGCAAGGCTCCTTTTAGCCAAACTTATCACTTTTTCGGTTCTCTGCATCCTTTATGTACCTCTTTTTCATGCTTTAGTCCCGACTCCGGAGTCACAACAAATGGAAAGACCAATAAAACGTGGGGCTCAAGTTGTGGCAAGAGAAGCGCGGTGATACTGAGGGGCCGGCCACAACATCTAGTATTGCTCTGCTCCAGCTGCAATTGCCATTATTTTCTTTTATGTTTTCATCAAAATGTAGATAGACTCTATCTTACATTCGGTATGTTGCACACATGAGCATGAGAGCATCAATGAAATAATTAATCATCACATAATCTCCACCATGCTTTCTTTTTAATCCATCATTTATTCATCGATTTTGCCAACATGATGACGAACCTCGATCTTGGTGGAGCTTCTCATTGCTATTAGATACTTCCTCCGTTCTTTTTTATTTGACACCCTAAAATCTATGCCGCCAAACTTTCTAAAGTTTGATCATTAATATGTTTAAAACTACCTAGATTGGCTACATAAAAATATCATCAGATTTGTCGTTAACAATAATCATAATATTACAATTTTATTACTATAGAATAACATAAAGTTGCAAAAAGTAATGGTCAAAGTTAAACATCAGAGAATGTGAAAAGTTAAAAATGTCACTCAAAAAAGAATAGCAGGAGTATCCTTCTTCTCTATTGCTCTAATCATGGGGTTGCTTTCTCTCATTCCTAGACAATGCATAAATATATTGATATCTTGAGTAATATATGTTGTATGCAGTTACAATGTTAGAGTTCTATTTGGCATCAAAGTGTATTGTTTATTTATAGCCCATTAATCCATACCGTTATAACCTAAACTAACCACAATCGATGATGTAGATTTTTGTCCTTTTTTTACTCAATTAACATGGTAATTTTTAGCCCTTGAGAACAAATATGGTGGCTTCTTTTCAATTTACATGTAGGATTTTACTTCAAATTCATATAAAAAATGAAATTGTTAATTTTCCTTTGATTTTTTTATTTTTCATTTTGTTGGATTATACATGAAGTTTTTCTAATGTAGTTTTAGGTTGAAATCGTATACAAATCCAACCACAATTTTTTATTAATTTTTATTATGAATTTAAGCTTTACTTTGAAGTTTGTATAGAAATTAAATTGCTAAATTTTTTTATTCCAAATTTTAGTTATTTTTATTGTACTTTAAGCTTTACATTGAAGTTTGTATAGAAATTGAATTGCTATTTTTTTATGCAAATTTTAGTTTTTTTTATTATACTCGGTATGGACTGTTTCTTTCAATCTAAATCAAATTGCTAACTATATTGTTTCTTTTAATCTAAATCAAATTGCTAACTATATTTTATTTTATATTTTGAATTTCAGTTTTATGTTGGAATACATATACAAATCCAACTCCTAATTACCCTCTCCGGTCATAAATAGTTATCGTTTTGGACATTGACATGTTCTCTAAAATACAACTTTGACCACTAATTTTTATTATAATATATTTATAATACAAAATAAAATTTTAATATTATGAAAGTAGTTTCTAAAATAAATCTACATATACAATTTTTTTGTATCCAATTTAAATATTTTGAAAGATATTGACAATCAAAGTTTTGAAAGTTTGATTACACATATATCCAAAACGACAACTATTTGTGGTTAGAGGGAATATTATTTAATTTTAATTTTTAGTTTTATTTTGAAGTTCACATGGAAGTTAAATTGCTAATTTTCTTTTATTTTTATTTTACTTGGCATGGACTCTTTCGTTACATAAGCCGTTGTAACTTGAGTCCACGAGATGGACGGGTAGATCTTTTCTTTTTTTCTTGAAAGCAACGTGGGAATTTTTAGTCCTTCAAAGCGAACGTGGTGAGTGGTAACTTATTTTCTCTTACTGTAGTAGTAGCAACAACAGTAGAAGATCTTGTGTTCCAAATATGTCTGGAAAAACCGTTTCCTGCGCAGTTCCTACATATGAAATTCCTCCAGACACTTCGTTGTGTTTGAGAATAGACAAAGGATTTTTGGTGTGCCTTATTTTTCTACATTTTCTAGTGTGGAATTTTTCCATTGCAAATAGGCCTGCGAACAAAAGATCCTGTCAATCTACGTGCTCTAAAATATTTGAAAAAAAAGGAATACAATAATCTTCAGCACTCACTATCAGCCACAGTATGTGGTTTTCAGCCTCATTATACAGGACACCAACAAACGAAGGATGGCGATGCAACTTGGTCCAACACCTGCTGTTCCTTAGAGAATGGGATTTCGTGATGTTTAGGTCTTATTTAGCAGAGCTTCAGATCCCAGCTCCCACCTCAGATCTGGAGCTTGTAGGCTAAAATAAAGTAAATTAAGTTTATATTTTTTAGTCTAAAATGTAAATAAGATGACCCACCTAAATATTCTTAATATACCCACAGCTCCAGATCTATAAATTTTCTCTACGGGTTTTGGTGGAGTTAGAGCTGTGCCAAACACCCCTTTATTTAGGCATAAATAACCATTTCGTGTTTTAGTCCTTCGCAGCTAGCACGGTTTTGGGTTAACAAATATTACTCCCCAATTCTGTTTTCAAACTCCAGAATTATTATCTTCACACCCTCTCTTGAATGAAAGGTAGAGCTTCTGCCAATCTTAAAAAAAATCCTGTCAAGCCTGAAGATTCCACTCTAACCCCTTCAACGCGCTAACCGCTCTGCAATAGGCAGTTAAATAACAACCGTCTCCGCATCTGCTAGATAGATCCCTACTATGTGGTGACCGCAATTCCCGGGCCGTCCAGATCTCACCTGAGCCTAGAAGAACGTAGGCGAGTTGATCATGGCCTAAACAACAAGAACAAAACGCAGACGTCCCCCTCAAAGACAGCTCCTCGATCGAAAGCGCGTCGTGGGAAGGGAAAGACTGTAAGTCTAGCTCGAATGGGATGCAGTCTTGGACAAGATTAAGACACATGCATCGGCCAGAAAGAAAACGCAAGGTTAAGCTTAGCTCTGCACAGCCTCGAGACATCGTCGTCGTCGTCTTCTTGTGAACATCGCAATCATGGATTCATACATGCTCACATGGGGATTTTGGAGGCTGTCCATGCGTTCACCTGAATTCATTCGTTACTCCGTTCATGTACCGACCGAGATCTTCTAAATACCGACAGTGCCGATGTACCCCCAGCTCCATCTGCTGCGCATTTCGCATGTTTTGCAATAGCTCCCTAATCCCCATAATTGGCTCTGGTGCTGTGCCTGCTTGTGATCATCGTTAGTCCAGTTATTGAGTCGCAATCGCAGCCACGTGAGCGTTTTACATGCTGTCTGCCATGATCCGTGGTGCATCGCATGCCATGTGCTTCCATCAGCAAACAGTCTCTGCAAACACACACACACACACACACACACACACACACTCTTCCTGCAATTCACCAAGATTTGTAGGGAACAACTGGTGGTGGTGAAATGCGTGTAGTCCACTGAAACTTCAGCTTCTACTACGCCTAAAATACAGCTGAAACCATGACTAGAAAACGGGGGCAATATTTTGATCGGGGTTTCTGAATTAAGGCACTACTGGTTCACTAATTAAATCTCGTCAAACGCAACTAGTTAATGGCATCCTGAGATTGTGTCCCGATCATTAGATCTCACTGGGGTCAAGTAAGATCCCACGAAATGCGGATCATATGCGAGGGCTAATGACTGCATGCATTTGACCAATGGGAAACTAATTAGCAATCATCCATAGGATCAGATCAACCTGACTTCAGCAATCTAACAAGTACTCCTACTAGACAATGACGGGTAAGCTAATCACAAAACTATCCCCCAGTCGACGAGCTGTTTCTCACTGTCGTCGTGGAAAATTTACAGTCCTTTGCAATGCTTTGAAGCTAGCTGAACGGGGATTTTATAGGGAGTAATGAAAAATAAAATCTTTCAAGATATCGACTTACCATTATTTTTACTGCCTTGAAATGTGAATGTTGTAGCTGATCAGTGTGCGCTATTGTCCACTGTGGATTAGGTAGAATGGTTGGAACTCGTAGTTGACAGTAACATGACTATGTCAGACTCAGCTGCCCCGACCCCGAGTTTGTAACGCACTTGGACCATGGTTTCAGCCTTCAGGCCTTCAATGTGTGCATGCAGTATGAGCAACAGCTGAGCTTGGTTTCAGTGTGATCCAGACTGGTGCAGCAAAACTTAAAACTCTTGCAGCTAGACAACTGTATCATCTGATTTCTCAACTTTTGTGAGAGCAGCCTGACAAAAGATGAGCTACTTGCTACTGTACTATATATGCTCACTTCTTTTCTTACTTACATATACAGTGGAGGGAAAAGAAAAACAACAGCAACAGCAGCAACAACAACAACAATCTGGAAAGAATCACAGATCCACCGCAAATGCTACGATATGGCTAATGAGTTTGGAATAATAATCCTGAAAGTTCTTCGAGCCAATGATTAGGACATTTATTTTTCGAAAACAATGAATTAGGATAGATCAAGATAGGATTTCTATATATGCATGGGTCCTTGCATCGCAAAGCAACCATGGTTATCAGAGGAAAAGGGGTTAAGAACAGCGATGAGGCTGTGTGGTTCTGAAGGGGCCTGAAAGCAGTGGTGTGCAGCTGCCTAACAGGACAACGTTGCAAGAACTGAACTTTGTCCACACTTACAGCTACGAAGCTTATACTATGCCGTAGGCTTTAGCTGCAAGTTTCAAAGTCTTCTTCAGGATATGCTATTGTTAAACCACTTGTAACTTCGGATTTCAGTGTCCCGTCTAGTTTCACAATTCAGAGTGCCATCCAAACTAGGGGTGGAAATTAAATGACTTCCCTGAAAGCCTACCTGCTGAGGGAGAGGAGAAGGCACTCGCTGTCGGTCACCTATCATGCAGTATCGTTCGATTAGACCAGCTGCTTACCGCCCTAACGAACTAGATCAATTCAGCTAGGCAAATAGTCTAATGTGCCATGTGGCCCATGCATGCTTGTCACAACACCCCCTCATCATGGTGTTCAAGAAGCACAAGTAGTCGTGAACTCTGATCGATTAAGACCGTCCAAAAAAAAACCATGCTTAACTTAATAATCTCCATGATCTCAGCCATCCGAGACTCACCAAAACCACTTGTCTACAGAAAACTGCGCTGAAACAGCCGTTTGTCCTTGGGAGCAATTGCAATTTTGCAAATGATCTGAAGAACCTGTAGCCCACCAGGACACGACCACGAGTCCACAACCAGGCGCTTCCCTTTCTTCAGAGGAGCGCGCCATGGGGACGGGCCTGCATCACGCACTGGACTCCACGTGGTGCAAGAGGCTCCCATGACCGTCGCACTGCCACTGCGTGCGCTGTGAAAATGCATGGCGTCCGCTCCCTCCATTCTTCGTAAGCTGCAGCCTAGCCTATAAACGCAGACAGTACGGTCCAAAGACGCAGGCAGAGGCAGGGACGCGCCCGCGCGCGCGCAGCATTTCGTGCGCTGCTGAAGATGAATGCGTCGCATCGCATGTACAGGCCGCACATGCACGCGTTGCATCGCATCGCATGCACGCCGATCTCGGCAGTACGTGCTCGCATCGCATGGCTGGGTGCCTGCCTTGTTCCTGCATGTAGCACCAGCGTGCATGCTCTTCTTCCCAATGCAAGGGGCATGGAAGTTGGCGCTGGTTCTGCCCCCCCAATGTGGCTGTCTGGCTCCATCACCAGTGACGCAGTGGTGCACATGACATGAGCTGAATATATTGCGATTTGCAAACCGCTCAGTACGTACGTACATAGCACAGGGACCATCCAGCTACACTTAATTTGCTTAAAGCAGAACAGCAAGCGCATGTAAATTAACTACCTGCCTGTCCTGGCTCCTGACCATGTGCATGCTCGGCTTTTGGCAAAAGAATTCAGACAACTCGGTTTTGTTTCTCGTTTTTCATATAGGAATGGTGTCATCTCGACTTGCGCATATATCCCTTCAGTTTGAGTCGTCAGGCTTGTGATAGATGGATGGATGGCATGCATGGTTGTTGGAAACCTGAATGAATTAACAAAGAGGGAGCTTTCTGTTAGCCTATCCGTATATTGTGTAGGCCAGTGGCCTTATTGGTGGATCCCATGTTCTTCCGTCTATCTGCAGGTTGCTAGCTGATGCTTACCTACCATGACTGACTGACCTATTGAGGGTTGCAGTATTTATATCTCTATTAGGCCTAAATTCCTTCTTTTGCTCATTCGGTCATCGAGTTAGGCAGGGGATTTTCACGGGATAATTTGATTCTAGGATCTTGTTGGTCAGTTTGGGCTATCGCATATATTATTATAGCAGCTAGTACACAGCGAAAGTTTGTTGGGTACGCTTTTTTTTTTTTAACGAACAGCAAGAGGATTGCTGTAAATATTATTAAGAAGAAAGGTATAGAAGCCAGGCCTGTTTTTTAAGGAAAAAACAGGCGAAAAACCTCACAACAGACTCGATAGCACTACAGAGAAACAAACCACACTACTGAGTAACCGGCTAGAAACCAGGACACGGGAGAGAATTACAATAACGCGGGAGAGAAAGAAAAAAGAACCAACGAAGCTAATCCGTAGCCATGGCGGACATAGCGAAGCCACGGCTGAGGACGGAATCCTTGATCACACTGGCCACCTGCTTCGGCGTTCTAGTTAACCCCTGGAAAATGCGATGATTTCTCTCTTGCCAGAGGTTGGGTACTCTTTTTTGCTTAATCTTTAAGATAAGAAATCATTAGCAAAGTTGCAGACAGTTAACAAGGGTCTACAAGCCAACACGCGTGTGCATATGCGCAACACAACGATATCCGTTCTTCCTGCATCGTGGGTGACTTCTAGTCTTGCTAAAATTTTCAGTCACTGAGTGGATTGATTCCCTTAGTCAAATAAGGGCGTACGCCGTTCAGGATTGAGAAGAGAAATTCATTCAGAGAAAGTTCAGAACTTGAAACGGCACGTTCGTGCTGTTTGAACTGACGGCAGAGGATCCCACGACTATCATGCACGAGCTATCTAGAGGAGGGAGGGAGAGGGGGGCGCATGTGGTGTGTCCTCTACATATTCAAGTAGGTCATACTTATCCCATATGTTTTTCTGGATAGCACACCAAATTTGGATGCATGGTGAATGTGAGCCTATGGCCCTATCGGACGGCCTTTCCCCGGCATGTCATGCGATGGTGTGATTGCATGTGAGCTTATTTGTCTGGCATGCACGTTCCACGCCGAGGCCACAAAAAAATGCCATGTCCAATCTTTAGCATGCTCAAATTGTCTCTAGGAAGAAAAGGCTAGACAGAACAGAGGGGGAGCAGGGGGAGGGAAATTCTTGTGTGCCCTATCTAGATGCCTATATGCTTTTAGCTTTTTCAAGCCCTTTCATATATATATGGCAAATTTAGCCATGTACGAACACAACTAAAAAAGTAGCCTCCTTCCTAACCGTGGAAGCATCGGTGTCACCTGCCGCGCTCATGTAATGCGGCAAGGGCCAAAACCGAGGCCAGCCAGGCGGCGAGCTCGAGTGCAACAAGCTCCTATCATGCTGCCCTATCTCAGTGGCACCATCTTGCCGCAATCCACAGCCTACCGTGGCCCCTACCTCCTGTCATGGTACACGAGTATAGCAGTGACATATGTCACCTGTTTACACTTTCACGATCGAGGAGAGGTTATTTTTGCAATTTGTGTCCGCACTTGGGCTAGATTTTAAAAAAATACGAGGGGGCTAAAAAAGAAAATCTGTTTTTTTTTAAGAGCGTGGTGTGGTTAGGCATCACACCATGTTGTTACCATGGTTTACCTAAAGGTAAAAGAAAGTTCAGTGCAACTCTCTGATTTAGTTCGTATGATTTGTATAGTGCTTATCTTTATCAATACTGTAATACATGGTTTTATGAAGGGCAGGTAAACCATGGGAATTATGCATAAGTAAGCATGCTATAATATCACACATAGGTTTAACCTAGATTTTTCAACATGCGTGATATCTTTCTTAGATATTGAAAGAAGGAAGGAAGAACCCCACGCGAAGAGATCAAGAACAATAACAATGATACTAGGTGGGCCCAAGCCCAATCACCTCTTCCAAAAAGAAATGTGGGCCCAGTGACCATACACCCAATGCTTTGAGACATTTTATCTGGGTCCCACCGAGCTGATTCCCATTTTTCCCTCCTTATATTTATAGCCCCTCGCCATGTCTCACGCACCACACTCCCCTGCGCGGCTTCACCTGCTCAGCTGCTCTTCCTCACGCGCCCACCGAGCGAAAGAAGCCGAATACCAAGGGCTCCGCCGATCCATTGCCGCCCGATACGTTGCCATCAACGACCACCACCGTCAGCCAATGGCTCGGCCGCAGCAACGGTACCGCGGCGTGCGGCAGCGCCACTGGGGCTCCTGGGTCTCCGAGATCCGCCACCCTCTCCTGTGCGTAGCCATGCGTGCAACATACATATCTTCTTCCTCGATGCGCGTCCAGTGCTTCTTGATCGTTGCGAGTGGCTTATGGTGGTGGTTCGTTGGGTTTACAGGAAGACGCGGATATGGCTGGGCACGTTCGAGACGGCCGAGGACGCGGCGCGGGCCTACGACGAGGCGGCGCGGATCATGTGCGGCCCGCGCGGGCGAACCAACTTCCCCATCGACGCCAGCGCCCCATCCTCCTCCGCGGCCGCCGTGGCCGCCTCCTCGTCGTTCCTCTCCGCTGCCCTCGTCGCCAAGCTCCACCGGTTCAACCTGGCATCCGTGCAAGCCGCGAAGCGGCAGAGGGAATCCGCCGCCGCAGCAGCCTCGGCCGTGGCAGCTTCGGCTACAATGCCGCTGGGCAATGCCGGCGCCGACGATGCAGGGACGCCGCCGCAGTTTTCATCGTCCGCGGAATGGAGTGGGCGGTTTCTCGAGGAGCAGCACGTGGAGCAGATGATCGAGGAACTGCTCGACTCCAACTTCTCCATGGAGATCTGCTACTAGCTAGCAGATAGTGCTCTGCCTCGGCTTCCTCTCTGTTCTTGCATGCGCGAATGATCACAGCATCTTCATACCCGTGCAAGTGTGTTGCCTTGCTCGTACGTGCGTAGTAGCTAGTTGCACCATTTGGTCAGTAAGACATGTGAAGAACTCCATATTAGTTTGGTTATACGAGTTCTTCACTAGTACATGTATAGTACCTAGTACTAGTATCCATAGAGTATTAACAAATTTGAGTCTTCTTTTATTTTTAACGGTGTCTGAATTAACTTGAGGATTTTAATATGCATGCTTTTATGCAGTTGTTTTAGGTGTGCAATGCCGCAGACTGAGCAAGCAATACACTAATCTAGTAGTAAAATTGCCTCAAGAGTCAAGGTATCAACATAAAATACAGCATCAACATTGCCCAGCACTATTGCCACAGGAGCCAATCCTTTGTGATGTGGATGCTTAGCTCTTAACTGAAGTACTACTACGCTACTATGCATGTGCTGAGTAATCCAGACAAATATGATGAAGGAGAAGAAGCTACTGAAATCCGCGTGCTTCATCTTGCGGTTCAGAGGACAAAAGAGAGGCTACTTTCGATCCATCCCATGGACTGAATTTTCCTCTTACATGCCATGGGCTGAATTTTCCTCTGTCTCGACTCTTCGTTGTGTGTGTTGGGGGGGGTGCTGCAGTGGCAGTGTGCTTGCGGCTCGCCACAAGCGTCCGAAAACGGCACATAACGTGGGGATGCGTCTGCATGTGTAGCTAAGCTTAGCCATATGCGCCGGCCAGTGATGTATTGACATGCATATCATGTCATTAGAGTGAGTGCTGTTCTTCTGTGCTTGCGACATGATGATATCTAGGGAGGATTCGCTTCATCATGCCCGGCATGTGCTTCCACATGACTTGCCAATTCCGGTCAGCCCTCCCCCCTTTTGACAGGACCCTGAAACTTGCAAGTGACATCAGACGTTGGGTGTTTGTCAAAATCCCTACCTGATTGATTGGCCTGTGTTGTGTTTGATAGCTTGCTTTGGGCCAAGAGGGGACGAACTGCGTGCGTGCACCAGTAGGTAGGCAAGTAGCAATGTAGAATCTGCTTATATCGATCACCATTTTCTGGACCCAATTGGTGGTAATGCATGCAAAAGGGATTTGCTTTTGAGTTTTGACCCAAGGCTGCGTGTTGGGCTGGTAAAAAAATTCATTAGGGCTCGGATCAAAATTGCTTTGATTATAGTAGTTAATGAGTTTAAAATTTAAATGGGTCCATTTGGAGCAAAAATTGTTAATGAGGCTTGGCTCGATAGTGATTCGTTATCTCAAATTTTAAATAACCAATTAAATGTTAAATAAAATGATTTTATATATAAAAGGAATATATAAATAAATTATGCTATAAAGGGTGGATTTTAATGAAAATTTTCGTGGAACTCACTTTGGATTATCTTATAATCAATATTAGAGTGTACTCAAAAGGATAAAGTGGTATAATAACATCATTTAAACGATATCACTGGCTCATATTGTTGTTACATCCTAGCTATTGTCGGTTGTTATTGTTGTATATCCAGTATGCAATCTTGCGTTTTGATTATATATATAGGCGCTATTCTTTAGCTACGTGCAGAATAGTATATTCTACACGTCGGCCAATTTACGCAGTCCGACCGAGCCATGTATGTAACTAACCAACGCATCAGACTACTCTAGTTGATCGAGTCATACATCAGGGCTAACAAACTAATAAATGCACTCCTTGTTTGTACATAATTTTTTTTCTTTATTTTAGCCATAACTTTTTATTGGCAGCTCTAGTTCACAAATAATTTTTACCAGTATGTTACTGATAATGAGAGAAACATAATGATATAAGTGTCGCTAATAAACAGTAATTTTGCTATCTGGTAATATATTTTACTACATCTATATATAGAAATTATTACATTTCTATATAGATTTTACTAACATACAGTAGTAAATTGGTGTTCATTTGGTAGTAAATTTTGATTTGTACAACATTTATTAGTGGGACTTACATCATATTGTTTCTCTCATCGTCAGTAATTAATGGTGAAATTCGTTCATGAATCAAAGCTATCAATAAAAAATTATGACTAAAATAAAGAAAAAACATATTCATATACAACTAGAAAACACATTTATTAGTTAGTTGGACATGTTATTGATTTGATTCGGTAGTAACTTCGTTCATTGTTCTATAGCAAAAATGTAGTAAACAAGATAGTAAACATTAGTGTATTAAACAACAAAATGAGGGATTCATGATTTACTATCTAATTGCAGTTTTTAGTACGATGGGAAACCAACTATTAAATGTGTTTGCTTATTTGTATATGAACCTTTTTTCTTTGTTTTAGTCATAACTTTTTATTAGCAGCTCCGATTCTTAAATGGTTTCACCAGTAGGTTATTGACGATGAGAGGAACATAATGATATAAGTCTCGCTAATAAACAATAACTTTACTGGTTGATAACAGATTTTACTATATCTATATATAGAAATTACTACATTTCTATATAGATTTTACTATTATATAATAGTACATTGATGTTTATTTGGCAGTAAAATTTGATTTATGTGATGTTTATTAGCAAGACTTATGTCATATTGTTCCTCTTATCGTCAGTAATCTAATAGTAAAATTTGTTCGTGAATCGAAGTTACGAATAAAAAGTTATGGGTAAAACAAAGAAAAAAGCATATTCACGTACAACTAAGAAACACATTTACTAGTGATTAGTTTAGACCACACACGGTTTGTACAGATTCATACACATGATGATTTGCACACAATGGCTAGTACGTCTCGCACGTAGAATAATCAGCGCTACGCGTAGGAGTAGAATAGCGTTACCGTGTGTGTGTAAATGGGGTACCATGCGGCCTAGACACCATGATATCAAATGCGCAAATTCAAACCAAATTCGGGTATATTTTTTGAAACTTACAGTTTTAGGGTGTATACCTATCTATAACAATTCAAATGAAACACATACCATTAAAAGAATACTCAAATTCAAAGATTTGAACGAATTTAGATCACATGTTTTGCTGATTTATATACAAAATCAGCAGATGCCTACAATCAAACTATCATCAAAAAAGAAAACTCTAGTTTGAATTTCAATTCAAACTTGTTTGAATTAGTTAGTAAATTGGTTAAACACATTATCCTAAAAATTTCAAAAAAATTCGCATGCAAATACATAGAAAAAATGCCCATCTTGAATCATGGTGCCCCAGATAATTGTACTATATGTGTGTATGTGTCTGTATATATATATGTGTATGTGTGTATGTATATGATATATATTGTTCAAAGTTATTCAATTGATTAGGTTATTATTAACAGTCATATATTGAAAATGTTTATTGTAAAACTGCTGGTAAGGTTGTCATAAATTAGCCTATGATCTTGTCCGTAGTAGTGAGAAGATCTTTTAATTAAGGCAGTCTGACATTTGAGAAAACTTTCTATATCAACTTGAGTAATTGTTGCTAGTTGTATGCCTCAATTACAATTCATTGTCATATATATGCTTAAATGCTTGATTATGAGTATTTATGCTTTGATATTGTGAAGTATCATGTTTCGGTCCATGCGTATGCTTTATGTCAATGTTATCCTATGTTTGTTCTCTATGCTTAGAATTAAAGTAATAATAAATTTACTAATGCTGATTTTACTCCAACAATAATAACTCATTAAGCTCAGACAGCCAGCCCTCATGCCTACTGCATTTGTCATGGAGAGGTGGGACATGATTCAGGAGCTCGAACTCTGCGTGAAAGTTGCCGCTCTGTGCTTCTGAACTGTGACATCACTTGATCTTGATTCCTTCTTCTATTGAATCATTTCTCATTTTATCAGTGAGGCATTCACTCCTGTCCTTACCCACACTATTTTCTGAACTTTCACGCAGATTAATCTTGCCCTTCAACTTTGCCCACAACTACTACACAGTAAATAAATGGTCGAAATTCTTCCTGGAACGAATGAAGCATATATAAACAATCAGGCATAATGGAGCACCTGTTAGTTAATACCACTTGTTACTCTTTTGATTCAGACCGTGTCAAATGTCCCCCCCCTTTCACTGAAATCATTGCCCATCGCTTATCTCTGTTCAGACCTGAACTGATTACCAATTGGGTTGGATTCGCATACTTGCTAATCAATCGATTGCTGGTGCAACACAACTGCTCCATTAATTTGATGTGGGACTATTAATGAGTGACCAATTGATCCATGATAGCTGGATTCCTTGCATTTAGCCAGTTTGCTGTCTCTGCGTTCCTGCAGAAAAGGTAGCTAGGTCGACACCAAGGACATGCACCTGCTGTTCCTTGAAACTGGGGGGCAGCCAAATCTATAGAGACTAGAGAGCAAGGAGAAAGCCTAGCTAGCTAGTGATCGCCTTCCTTTTGATCCCCCTCCTCCCCTGGGTGCCCTCAGATTTTCCAGGGACATATGATTGAGAAAGACAGCAGCAGCCAGAGGAGGAATCACGCATGACGTGTTTGGGAGACAGAAGCACCCCTTGTGTTCCCGTCTGCTGTCATTATCTCCATAATTGCATATTCCTTCCTCTCAAGAGAGTCACAATGTTACTCATTGGCAGTTGATACTCACCTACAGTACGCATACATCCGTCCATGCCCTAATTTTCATTCAGGTGCTCCATTTTTTTCCCTCTTAAGAGAAACTGGCTTTGGATGTAGGCGTGCAAGGGAAACTGAATCGGTGAGATAGCACAAACTCTCAGGCATCATCAAGCTAACAAGTAAGGGAAGATTCAGCAGAGCAGTGTTTGGACGAGAACGACGGGGGAGCGGCGGAGAGGGAGGGGTGGAACGGCTGAAGATATCGTAGCGGAGGCAACGAGGAGGATGTGGGCTAGGGTTTCCCCCGTGTACCGCCATTGCCGGCGCCGGCCGTGGTCACCCGGGAGGCCCGGGAGGGAAGGCGGCGGAGGCGTGGCTGGGCGCTTCCGTGCTTCAGGAATCAGGAGGCGTATCAGTCTCAGGCCCTGTTTGGAACAGCTTCTCAACTAGCTGTGGCTGCATAGAAGCTAAAAGCCATCCCAAACAGCAGGCTTTTCAATATGACTTTTGGAAAAGCCAAAAGTCACTCATAACTAGAGAAAACCAAAAGCCTGCAGCTGCCTTGGACCAGCTTCCGTGGCTTTTGTGGGTTAGAATTAAATCTTTGCCCTTAAAAGTTGGAGTTATTTACCCACTGCACTGCAGTATAAATATTGCAACCCTTCCTCTCCCACCCCATTTGATCCAGTATTGCCTAGCGTCTCGGCTTGCGGCGCCACCATCTGCCTCGACTAGGTCGCCATCCACAGATTGCCATCCGCCCTTCGACCAGATCTTGCCTTGTCTGCCTCATCCTTTGGCGTCTCCACCTTGAGTGACGCGGACGCCATCTCTCTCACCTCGATCACAGTGCGCCATCGTCCTTTGTAGTTTTTCTTTGGGTCGAGGTACGAGTCCCTCCGTAAGGATAGTTGTCTAGACTACTTTTGTGTAAGAACAATCTCAAACACATGCATGACGTCTTTGCTATTTAACTACCCGTATAATTTATTTTCTCTGTTTTGTCTAAGAATTTTTGTCTACTACAAACTTGAGTAGGATGGAGTGGGGATTGAGGTTTATCTTGTAGTAATCTTGTACTCTGTACACAATTTGGTTAATTTGTACTCTGCAGTAGTTCAGAAATAGCACTGCGTTTCATCCAAAATTAATTTCATTTTCATTGTAGCATAGAAGCACTTCTCAGGTTGGTGCAGACATTAGCACTTATGAGAGGGTGAGATTGTATATACTGCTTTCTTGTCGCTTGAAAGAGAGCATAAGAGATCTGAATATCAAACTCCTATTGCATGTAAGAAGAATCCGTTAGAAGCTAAGGCATGTGTTGTCCATTGAAACACAATGTAGGAAAATTGAATAGCAAGAATCAAAATTACTGAAAAAGTAGAAGATTTAGGTTCATGTTGCCAATATAAAGCCCAAAGATCCTCACTTCTCTTCAGTGCATCCTAGACTTCGAGATGATAGATTTTCCCCTCATTTCAATAATGCCATTGGTGCAATAGATGGGACGCACATAGTTGTGACGGTACCACATGATAAACAACCTGTGTATTTCAACCGACATGCATACACAAGTCAAAATATCATGGTCATTCTGTGATTTCGATATGAGGTTTACTTTTGTTTGCACTTTGGATGGCTCGGTGCGCTCATGACACGCATATTCCTTGATACATTCTTTGACGTACAGGATCACTTTCCACATCCTCCCAAGGTATTTCACATGTTATTTTTTGATAAGCATATACATTTCTACTTTCTGACTTAGTGTGGAATGTTACTAGTTTTGTCATTTATCTTGCAGAAAATACTATCTTGTGGATTCGGTTACCCAAACCGAAAAGGTTATCTAGCTCGTTACAAGAATCAAAGGTATCATGTACGAATTTCAAAATAGTGGTAAACCGGTTGGAAAAAAGAGATGTTCAATTATCTTCACTCTTCCTTCTAATGTCATCGGCGTGCATTTGGTATTTGGAAGATGAAATGGCGTATTCTTTTGAATGTACCAAGTTCTACCGTGAAGTCAAGCAAAGAAGATTATCATCGCAACAATGGCTTTACATAATTTTATTCGAGATGATGCTTTGTTTGATATAGATTTTGCTAGTATGGAGGAGGATGAAGATTATCATGGGGATACATCAAACAACCCCAATGCACATGATGTTGTGATGCTAGCGATGATGTTGACATGGCGGTGCGTGGCGCTATTGCAGATGCTTTGGTACCATGACGCCAGTCCAACCCTACGATGCTGACGGTGAGGTACCATGTAGCTCAACTTTTGAAATCTCATCGCTTTCGCAACTTCTTTTTCACGATCTTCTTTCACACTATACTTTGTCCTTTTATTACGAGACTATAGTGCCAAGTCGGTGTCAAAAATGGAAAAGTCTATCAAGAATTGTGATTTTGAATCCTTTGCTTGTATCTTGGATGCCTTTTGGCTTCAGTCAAATTTTGGTTCAAAGACAAAGCATCTGCTGACCTCCATGTGATTCTCATCGATTTTTTTATTGTAGCCTCTGTTTAAAAATTCGTGTACAATGTTAAAGACTTATTTCCTTTGCTATTTGCATAACGTTCCTCTGATTTGGGAGTTGAGGTCTTTGTCGTGCTTGGTGCTTGGTATGTGTAGGTACCCGCTTCACAAAAAGTACACTTTTTGCGAAATAGTGTGCATACGATATTACAAATCTACATATACGATTCTCATGTATCTAAATTAAATATTTAAAAAGATATTAGCAAGTACCAGTTATATGTTATATTTTGTTATATAATGCTTGGAAATTAATAATGTACTACGTGTCATGTTTAGATTTACATCACCAAGTGTATATCACGTGCAAAAAACATCTACTCATATATCCTTCAAATTGTTTACGACATCAAACAAGTTGTCACTTGACTTATGGGTATTTCAGACATTTCCTAACTCGAATTTTAGACCATCTGACCAATCTAAAAGCTAGGTTGCCAAACACCAAACCTCTTCACTCGATGATTCAAATTGTCTGGCTGCTCAAATACATACTGATTTCGGTAAAAGCTAGTTTTCGAAAAGCTACGGTATTGCCCAAAGAGGCCTCAGTGTTTTGGGACTATTCGGTAAAACTCCAGATTCCAGTTTCTTCTTAAATCTGAAACATATAGGCTAAAATAAAGTGAATTAAATTTATATTTTTAATCTAAAATGTAAACAAGATGATTTATCTAAACACTTTTAATGTATTTACAGCTTCAGCTTCATAAATCTGATGAAGTTAGAATTTTCAGCTTCACCATATTCATAAATATAAAGAAGTTGAATCTCTACCAAACACACCCTAAATCATGACCATGAATTCTCGAACGGACGGCCATGCCGTTCAGCGATACGATCGCGAATAAGATCCGCGATTGTAATTTTCCATCGCTCGTCACCGTCCATCAATAACGGACGGTCCACGTAACTCAGAGAGGAAACCGCGAGCGTCGAAGCGGTATGTCCCCTAATGAATCGTAACCGTCAAATTTTAGATGAACGGTGGTCCCTACGTGGGCCCTTAGATGATGGGCCTTCTCTGCTAAGTGGGCCGTATAATAGGCCTTTTCGTGGGCCTCGTGAGCGTGACGCTTCCTTCAGTTTTTTCCATCAATCCCCGCTTCTCCGTTCAAAGGAAGCTCGCGAGGGTTCGTCTCTCCCGACTCGCGAGTCCTCAAATCTGCCCCCATTTCCCCTGCCCTCCTCGAGATCTTCCCGACAAATACGACGGGATGCCGCCGAGGAGGAGGCGGCGAGCGGTACCCGCCGCCAAACAGCAGCCGCCGGAGCCTCCCGGCGCCGACGCGCCGTTGCAGGAGCGGATTCGATGGCTCAACGACCAAGAACGTACGGCGCCTCAAATCCCTCCTCCTCCTCCCTTATTATGCATTTACGCTGCACGAAATTATAGTTCCGTTTGATGTGTTTTGCATGTGGCATGTACTTTAGCGTTCTAGTTTCTGTAACTTGGGGCAACACTTGGCTGTGATTTGCGATGCGGCTGGTTCTTAAGATTGCGATTGATAGTAGTGGTCCAGTCTAGTGGATGGCTCGGCTGGCCTGGTTTCTGATTAGCTCTCATGTACTTCATTTTCTCCAAAAAATAAAGGCACATTTTGGAGACCTAACAACAATGTAAGGGTTATTATTATTCTTAGCTAATTTGAGTTGTGCCATTGGTTTAAGAATTATCAGAACAGAAAGTCCAAGGGTTCAGCGAAGCAATCATAAGAATAACACGCCTATATAGACAATGGAAACTACTATTTTCATTTGATGCTGATTTAGAAGAGATGCCTGTAATTTCTTTCAAAAATAATAAAAGATGCTTGGAACAAGATTGTTGAAGTACTAAACTTTAGGAGAATGTGATTTTATATATGCAGCAGCTGCTGATATTGAGTTCGGCTGGTCCTGATGTTGCCTTCGCCCTACAATATAGATGTTTGTAATTCTTCTTACAAAATTTGTATTCTGAAAGTGAACCATCACATCACATTTTTTTTCTTTTGAAAAGGGATAACCCCCTATTTTCTTTGCGGAAACAAAGGTTCGCAAGTTTCAGAGAACATAATCGAAAGCTTTTGCCTCCTGGTGTCCTGAGAGCAAAAGGGCAGGAACTTACAAAAGACACCGTTTTACTAAGAATGAAACAAAAAAGGAAACAATGAACTTGTGAAAATTGAAAAAAGCATCAGTTGCTTGCATCATGTCCGGTACGTATACCTGGGAACACCTCGATCCACTAGAACCAGCTCTCCTTTGCTTATCAGCTCTTTTTGGATCCTGATTCCTGAGTCTTAACCCCTGTATTGCATTTGTGCCTTACCTCATTAGCTCGCAATCTTAGGCATTTGCAAACTGTCCAGTACTCAGTTCAAGTAAAAGAGCAAATTTTGTGCACCACCACTCCCGGTTGGCTGGTTCTTTGGTAGCTTTCCCATCAAAGTAAGCACTCTTTACTAAGCTCACTGCTGTAATTTCATACTAGTAGTAATATGTCTTGATCCAGATTCTCAGCTCACTGCTTCCAGGCAGATAGCTGTAATTTCATACTAGTAGTAATATATCTCTGTATCTGAACCATCACATAACTAGAATAAAGCTTGCTTAGTTACTCTTTACTAAGCTTGTACGACTTAAGTGAACGGTTTAGCTCAATCACCTTTCTTGCTCACATAAGAAGCAGTGTGTCTGACATCACTGTTGTCAACTATGTGCTATGCTTCTTTTTCTTTGCTTCTGTAATGGTTGGTTAATGTGCTTTTAAGTATGACAGCCCCAAACATGATTATGGATGCAGCACACACCAATCTTAAAGCTTGCTTAGTTGTTCACATAACTAGAATAAAGCATAAAATATATATAAAGCTGTACAAAGCAATAGTTCAAGCTATCTTGAGCAAGCAACAAAATAATTTCATGTTGAATTTGACTCAAGCCTGCTGTGAAGGATTTACCATCCACAATTTGTTCAAAGATATGGTGACAACATTACCATTGTCCCCAAAATAAGTAGGCTACAGCCTACATTCTGCAGTTGAGGTTGAAATTTGAAATCCAATGTTAATGGAAAGGTTTTAAATCTAGGTACATAACTCGTAGTCTCTTGGCTTTAGTATGTCTTTGAACTCTGACTACCATTTTTTTGGGAGAAAACTCCCACTGCTGTTGAATGCCACTACATTATTTTTTCCTGCTGTCTTCCCCGGTAGTCAACACATCAAGAATGCATTGCATGAATGCACTGTTCATTTTACTTAATGTAATGATCAGGATTCCATTGCTAATCCAGTGTCCTCAATAAATAGTTGAACGTCGGACTGCTGCCATCAAAGCTATTCAAGCAGCAGAGACTGAGAGCATACTTTCTCGGTTGCGATTGGTGCAATCCTACATTTCCAAGGAGCAACAAGAGACACGTGCCTTGCAATTTTTTCAGGATAACTTGCCCAACTTATCAGTTGTCTGGAACGAAAAGCACAAGGAGCTTGAGTTGAAATGGAAAGACTGGGACAGTCGCATGTTTGGAGACCAGAGGGATGACAAGATTTTGCGAGCTTCAATCACGTCATTGCCAAGTATTGGTAGTCTTCAATTCTCAGGGGATTCAGGTTCAAGAACGTTCTCTACCTATTGATGATTTACTTTTATAGACACAAAATAAGAAGCAGCCGATTTAAATGATTTTTGTAAAGGATATATTACCTTTTATAGACTTTTCCCTTATATAGGCTTTCCTTATATATGCTTTCCTTTTGTGCCTACTTGTACATCTATGTATTCTGGCCTACTGCCTCATATTGAATTCATCAAGTGCTATTCATAACATGGTATCGAGCTTAGTGCACTTGCGCGCCATCCCTAGCCGCCACCCAGTTTCTTCCGTAGTCACTGCCCCTGGGAGAAGAAATCTCCTCTCCTGGGGGTGGCCTCCTCCGCCGACACGGCTCCTCCCGTCAGCCTCTTCACCGGCTGGCCTGAACGACCACCTCATCTTCCGCAGCCGCCTCAGCCTCTGTCACTGCCGGCCTTCAACGAGCGTCGGCGCATCCACGCCAGTCTCCGGCGCGCCTCTTCCTCAGCGACCTTGGCAACTTGCACTGGCGCAAGCGTGCCCACCCTTCGGTTCCGCCTTCTTCCAGTTGGACCTACCCACGCCTTCACGCTCGGCCGCGTTGGCTGTCCCGGCTTCCATGCCTCTGGCCGTCAGCCTCTAGGGCCAGCCTTCGGCGCCGCCCGCCTCCGCCCGATGTTGGGAAATGCCGCTTGATCTCGGTAGGTGTCTCCGCCCATCTACTAGGCCCCTTCGCCCGAGTTTCCTCTTCCACGCGTCGGCGCTCGTGTGATGCGACGGCCTCTGCAATCGGATGTCTACGTCGACTGCTCTGAGCGGCACCGCCTACGCGATGGCTGCAAGCCGCCCGCCTCTTGCCCAGCCGCCTACGCTCCGGTCGCCGGGCCTGCCGATTCGCCAGGGCCAGTCGTTCCTTCGGCCGCCCATCACCCGAGCCCATCTGCACCACCTGGTCTCCCGAGAGCAACACCAGAGAAAGAGCTAAATCCAACTGGACTTCAAATAGATCCCATAGCCGGATTTAATCCGTTTTTGAGTCCCGTTGGCTCCTCCAGAGTGGCTTCCAGCTTCTCGTCTCGGTGTTCGGCTCTGGCTCGGCTCTTTTTTAGCTTTTTCTTTGGCATGGCTCTTTTTGGTGGCTCTAGCTCTCTGTTTTTTGCTCTTTGACTCAGTTCCAGCTCTTCGGATCTCCTTTGAGTTTTTTTAGTGTTCCATTGCGTCCATCCAAGTTCTTAGCATCTTGGCTCTTTCGTCAGCTCGGCTTTTTTTATCGACTCGGCTCCATTGTTGGTTCTTTTTCGTCAATTCGATTCCTTCATCGGCTTTTCTTCGTCAACTTGGCTTCTTCATCGACTCGGCCCCACTGTCGGCTCTTCTTCATCGGCTTTTCTTTCGTTGACTTGGTTTTTCTTCATCGGCTCGGCTCTTCGTCAGCTCGATTTTTCAAGTGTTAGATGCTACGGCGACCAAGGTTAACAAAACCGGCGAAAACCGCGTTTTTCGACCTTACCGCTTTGGTTCGAGATCCAAAACCGCTCGGTAAACTCTTCTAATTAAAAAATTTAAAATTTATGTGTGCGGTTTTTCGTGAAAAACTGCAGTTTTCAACCCATTTTTGAAGAACATTCAATTGGTCGGGTTGGTTTTTTCAATTTTTAAATTTTTAACCCTTCGGTTTTTGACGGTTTTTTGAGCGGTTTTTGCAAAAACCGTACCGCGAAAACCGAACCGGTTTGCGCGGTATGGTTTTGTTAACCCTGACGACGACTGCTTCAAGACCAAGACTTTGGATCATGTTTTTTCTTATTTTAGTGTCAACCTTTTTAAATGCAATACTATTGCACATGCCTTGCATTTGTGTGGGGTGTTATGGATATATTACCTTATATAGACTTTCCTTATATACGTTTTCCTTTTGTGCTCACTTGTATATCTATATATTCTGGCCTGTGGCCTCATATTGAATACATCAAGTGCTATTCATAACAATTTTGTCATCTTATATTATGCGTGCAGTGCAGAAAAACTTCATCAAGAGCACAGGTTTTGATTTTAATGACTTTGTAAGTATTTCTTTGTAGTTTTTATACTGATATAAGATATTTCTGCTCTACCCTGCGCTACTCTTACCATTGTCTGTTGCTTTGAAGGCTTGGAGTGAGCTACTCGAAGGTCAAATGGCAGGAACAACAGATACTTTACAGACACCTGGGGTTTGTATTCTACCCTTTCCACGTTTGGTGAAATGCTATATTACATTATAACTCTGAAGGATCATGTTTGCCCCAAATGAATGATTCAATTTTGAATTGCTTTTTGAGCTTACCTGTTGCATTGCAACATAATCCTGAACAGGCTGTGAGTAATCGACTCTCTTTTGGCATGACACCAAAAACTGTAAGGTTACCCAAGAACGGTGAGATGCTCTTATCTATGCACGGCTCACCTCTCGGAGTGTACAAGGAAGACAATTTGGCAGCTATTCATGGTATTTATTATTATATTTTGCTTGCTCTTAATATCATAATAATCCAGTATTGTGGTCCTATTGACTAACCAAAAAATGTTGCAGAATCCGGGAACGGAAGTCAAGATGCTACCTCATAATGTCAGTGGCCATCTATAGTAATAGTAAGAATGCCGTGTGATTGATTCACTCTTTTTCTTTAAGTCTTCTATCTCATGGTTGATGTTATCTTTTGATCTTACCAGCCCTTGATATGAACATTAGGAGTTTGATGTTTTTTCTCTTGACTGGAGCTGGGATACTGACCCAGAATCAAGACTCCAATCACCAGTTCGGGGTATTGGCGTCTCTATTGTCAATGTACCATGAGCTGCAGTGTATTTAGGTTATCCTTTTGTGTAGTTTGATGAAGCATGTTGTAGTGTGCCGATTTCATTAAGCTGAAACCGTGTATCAAGTACTCTAGTACAGTGTTGTTGTTAACTTCGCTGCCAGGAAGCCGGCAAAATCAGTTGGAACTTTTTGTGGCGCCTTTGTTCGTTCACTCAAAACTGTTAAAGGCTTTGTTAACTGAGATGGGATGTGACAAGGTGTGCTGTCAATTGTTATTACCGTATCGTTTTTTAAGGTGCAACATCGCACTTTCAGAATTCATCCGCATTTCGTTTTTGAATCACAAAATGAAGCAAAAACAGGGCAAATACTAGTCTTGTTTGTTTTAACAATTAGTATAGTTCATGTGTTTATTTATGTATTTCTCTACATACAGCCGGTGAGATTAAAAGTGTCTCCTTCGCTTTAGTTGATTAGAAAATCCCAAAATAATCCTTAAACCAGGAAAAAGTAAAATTTTTAGAAATTCTCTCATTACTCGGGAGAAAAGAAAAGATATTATGCGTTCGTTGTATGGCCCGCCATAATTATAACGGTGAGGATCTGTTTATCTCAATAAAGTGAAAGAGTCCTTAATTAGCATCAAAGAGTTTAAATCTATCCAGTATATAGAATTAGAAAATAATTCATAAGGCCTACGCGTCTCAACATCTCGTTAAGCCTGTGCGAAAGGATTGAAAAAAAAGGCCGAGCCTTGTACAAGGGAAAAAGAATCAAAAGAATGCAACAGCCACCTTCGCGGCGTTGTCGTGAACATTGCCGAGCTGACCATCTAGTTTCTCCTGGGCGCAATCACGTTGCTTACACCTTGGCGCTAACGCTGCTTTGTTACAGGTTTTCTCTCATACGTGACGTTAAGCCTACGAATTTTACATGTTGGCACATGAGCAAGCCGTAGGCAAAGCATGCATGTTGAGCACATGAGCAACCAAGTTATGCACCAAGGCGCGCATCCTAGCAGGCTAGCTTCTTATTTGCCTGGGGATTGAAGAGGTAGATGCCATCTTTAATTTAGTTTCTTACGGTCATGCAGATTCTCTAACTTAGTTTATTTCATTCATATTTTTTCAAGCTCACGCAGATTATTTAAACCAAACATGCTTTATTTTCTTTTCTCGAGAGTACACGCGCATGCGCATGAATACAAGGCTCCAACGCCTCATGGAAAGTGGGCACATTATTCCAATTAACACATACACGTGTGTATACTCTGATTAAATAAGAAATACCTTGTGTTGATGTTCAAGACCTAGGGTCTCTAGACCAAGCTTATAAATGAAAATGGTTACGAGCCTCTATAATCAAAGATTATGAAAAAGGAGAATAAAGGAGTACTTTCTTATTAACTGAATGGTTTAAAATAGTATAGAGTCTACGAGTCTATCTTAGTATGAATGCTTAATGTTGAATCTAATTGCCTTTGATGGTACAAATGGCCTCTCTATTTATACAGAACCAAGGTGACAGTTATGCTTCAAAAGGGTGTCTTTTGGTCAAGAGATATCTTTTCCGCCAAAAGGTGTATTTTTCATGGGAGGTGCCTTTTTGGAATAACTTTCAAGTGATTTTTTTGTACCTGTCAAAAGAAACTGTCCGCATGATATGCACGTGCAGAGATAACTACATGCCTGACTAGTTTAATCTGGTCAGGGCTGGTAAAATATTGGTTAGGGTGGCCTAGTGTGAGCAAGTAGAGCACGCTAGCTAGCTGGTTGGAGCCGTAATCGAATAACTGATCGATGGTCTTTTTTCCACTTTTATGGGCCTTTTCTTATAAAGTTGTAGGCTCAAAACAACATATGACCTTTAACTGTTAAATGCCTGAAATAGAGTATGGTCTTTTTACCCTCGTCAATCGTCACCATGCTAATCCTAAGATCAAACTTGGGTTATTGGATATGAACACCCTCACTCCCACACTAGGCCACTGGCCGTGGCCTATCCTTAGCATGTCGCTCTAGAACGTGTGCTTTCAAACTTTGAAAATCTGTTCACTAATATAAAACAACAATATTTAGATTTTTACATGGGAATTGTATTGATACATTTTTTCCATTAAAAGTATTTTCATATGTTTATAACTACATGTATATAAATACATACAAGTTACGGGACTCTCACATTAATCAAACCGTGCTACAAATTAAACACATTAATCAACTTGCTAAGGGCTAACATCCTCACATTAATTTGTAGAAAAAAAACATATAAATCGTCTTATTAATCAAGGAAAAAGGGAACTTTACACATTTATTTTGGCACAACCAGTACAATTTATTTTCAATCGTACACATTAGAGTTATACAATAAGTACAACTTCATTTTTAATTATAAACATATACGGTCGGAAAAAAACTATAAATAACGGAGACAATTCCTCTAGTTTGAAAATAAATACCATTGTAGTTCCTAAACGGCGAGAGAAAGGCCGAGACGCGACCGTGCAAAATCCGAACTCTGTTGTTCCCTTCAGGACGGAAACGGAAGCCAGTTTCCACCAATACCAGCGCGAACCAGATGCGGGAGCGCGAAGTAATCCAACCCCGAACCACGTACACACGCAGCCTCCGGCTCTGAGAGCCCTACACATCACAATAATATCACATCAGCTTCGTTCGTACCTTGGATTCAACTGTAAAGGCGTAAACCCGATCGCCTCCGCCCCACGACCTAAACCGGAAGCGAGAAGCGAAGCGAAGCGAAGGCAAACCCACACCCCGGCGAGCCCCGACCGCGACGGCGTGGGCGGGGAGAGAGGAGGAGGGCGGGGCCGGCGATGGGGAATAAGATCGCGCGGACGACGCAGGCGTCGGCGACAGAGTACTACCTCCACGAGCTCCCGTCCGCCTACAACCTGGTGCTCGTCGATGTCGTCAGCCGCGGCCGCTTCCTCAAGTCCGTCCGCTGCAAGCACGACGAGGGGCTCCTCCTTGTCAAGGTCTACTTCAAGCGCGCCGGCGAGCCCCTCGACCTCAAGGTAACAACGGCAGGCTAGCGTCCCTGCGCGCCCCTCCTCTCTGTACCTCACGAATCCCTTCGATTTGGGGGCGTGTGGAATCGCGTTGTGAGATCTGGCTGCTGGTGTCGCAGGAGCATGAGCGGAGGCTGGAGCGGATCAGGAACGCGTTCGAGGGTTTTGAGGGATCCCACGTCTGGCCCTTCCAGGTGAGGATTGCGTGCCACGGTCTCACGCTAAGCGGGATTCTGACGTAATTTTGCCTGTGCATTACGAACGAGGGGAGATTGCTCGCGGTTTTAGGTGCATTATTTTGTGGCATTAGGGAATTTTTAGTTGGGTTTTAGCTTTTTTTTAAAAAATTCATGAATATTATCTCTGTTTGATTTTGGTGGGAATTTTAGTGCGTGCGTTCAGCTGAGGCAGTAAGGTTGGATTTTGAGTAAATTGGTTTTAGGGGATTGCAAGAGATATCATTTAGGGGTTTCTAGACTACGATGCCAGGTTAAATTATGATGGGAAGTTAGGAATATGCTCACTTATTTGGATGTTTTTGTACAAGACGATGCAGGTTTGAATATTGCAATATGACTGTACATTTTATCAGGATGTGAAGAGAAAAGCTTGGTTTATGCGGATTTGTTTTTCCCTGGGTTGATATGCTGACATGACTTTGGTGTTGTACAGGCTTGGTTACAAACGGATAAGGCAGCGTATCTCCTGAGGCAGTACTTCTACAGCAATCTGCATGATCGACTAAGCACACGCCCTTTCCTCAGTCAAATTGAGAAGAAATGGCTTGCTTTCCAGGTGTGCCATCCTTTTTTTTGTCGTTGTTGGGTGGTCATTAACATTTACAAAGATGCAGTAGTCAATCCTGCTGGTGACTGTAGAAAGTTGTATGGTCTCACTGCGAAGTGTAGCTATAAATCTTGTACTTCAAATTAGTGGCACATGTAAGAGTCGATCTTCATTGTTTCTTCTTTCCAGATATGGTTGTCGACTTAGCTCATTTGGTTGTGCAGTTAATCCATGCTGTGGAGCAGAGCCATAGTAAGGGAGTTTGCCATGGTGAGAAGGTTTGTCTGAGTTGCATTGGCAGTAATTTTGTTTTTGGTCATTGATGCTTACACTGTTTTTTGTTAGGTGACATAAAATGTGAGAATGTACTTGTTACTTCATGGAATTGGCTATATCTTGCGGATTTTGCATCTTTTAAACCAACTTACATACCGGATGATGATCCATCTGATTTTTCATTCTTCTTCGACACTGGTGGAAGGCGAAGATGCTATCTAGCACCTGAAGTTAGTTCCTTGATCAAAATTATATGCAAAATTTTTATGCTCTTTTATCCATAGCATCTCAGTTTATTTGTTCTCATTGGTGTAATTGTTACACATGTCACTAATGTTGGTAGGCATTTTTGCATCTTGCGTGTAACTGCAAGATGATATGTTTAAACAACTACTCAATCCCGTTCAAAGAAAAACACACACACAAAAGAAACACACAACTACTCAATATGTGAGTTGAGAATGGTTGTTGTCAAGGACTCAAGGTATCATCTTTAGTTGAATTCTTTATTTCACTATTGTGATATTCAGTTTTTGGTGCTACTGTATTTTAGTGTAGTTAATTTTATTATTGCTATCTTTAAGATTGTTATTCGTTCAGCAGCAGATACTGCAGAATCCTGTTCTGTTACTTTTGATAAAAAGAAGCGACATTGGGAACACCTGGTGTTGAAGGCTCTGTGATTGGATTATTGGAAAAGCTGTAGTTGCATAAAGCATGTTGCACATGAATTGGGTACAGTTTAGGCTACGTTTACAGACTAGTAAATGTGTCGATGGTCTTTCAATTTTAGCTACAAAGATTTGGTTCACACACAGTTGATTGCTTAAATGACATGGATACTTGAACAACAGTTACTAGGCTTAAAGAAGGGTCGAGTTTGTATTCCTGTTGTTTTCAAGTAGTTAAAATTAATAAAAATTGGTTCGGTAGCCAAATAGAAGAAGATCGTAGTAGGGCTTCTGTGTAATTCTGCCTTAAAATAATAGTGTTATTACCATGTATCTTGACATTGTTGCTTGAAGGGGATTAGGGTATTATTAGACGGGGGAGGCGGACATAGATTTGGGATGAGAGAACTAGAGGGGTTGAGAGATAGCAAATAGAGGAGAGAAATATTTCTTTCTTGCTTGCCCAAAACAGAGATACAATGCACCCTTATATAGAGGGTGTTTCTTGCATCCTTTCCTGAACTGTTAACTCTAATGCTATCGTACTCAGTTACGAATTGACTTCCTACTTATTCCTGGACTCTACTTCCTAACCAATGGACTCTATGCCCTGGCCTTCCTAGCCAACGGACACTATGTCCTGACCAACTCCTAAACAACTCTATTACTCTTCTCCCTTAATTCATTCGTGAGCTTCGATCTTCTCACTGCTGGTGCAGTGGTGCTTATCTTTTAGCCCATACAGCTGGATGCCGGCCAACCATGGCATTTGCTGCTGCTGTGCACGTTGGGCTTGCTGCCCACGTCCACAACATAGTAGTCCTGTTATGTATAAGGGAAAAAAATCGTATTATGATGTTGAAGGCAGTCTTTGTGTTTTCGTAATTTCTTTATATTTTCGTAATATGATGTTATATACTTTTATGTTGTATCTTTGCTTGTCTACTTTTTTATTGCTCATTGGCTATTTTGTACTGTGAAATAAACCAAACCCAATTTCTCCAGAGATTCTATGAACATGGTGGTGAGGTCCAAGTTGCAGCAGATGCACCTTTGCAACCATATATGGATATATTTTCTCTCGGGTATGCGACATTGTCTTGTTAGAAACCTTTGTTAAGTTGCTGGAGAGTATATTTGTTTCATTTGGTTATATATGCTTTCCATCTCATATATTAATAATAGTTTGCTCACAATTATCTATTGCTTGAACATGCCAATTTGATCTCATGGGATGTATTGTCATTTGACCTCTTGTATGACAAAATGGACATCGGTATTTTCTTGTCAGATGAAATTTGATGATTAGTAAAGATCATTCCCATAAGTTAATGGACAGACTAGCCGTTGTATCAGCAATATGTGGATGTCATTGTCGCCCATGACGTATTTTGTTGCGACACATTGTGTCTTGACTCTTGAGACATGCCCTTCACAGAAATGCTGAATTTTTCAGTTTTACTGTTAGACTGGGTAAGAATTTGAAAATACTTGGATCCATTTGAGGATGCATGCCTATTCACCAATATTGCATTGCATATCATTTGTTCTCGTGATTGAAGGGTTCTGTTCAGTTATAAATCAGAGGAGTTGCTTTCAAAAAGAAAAGCTATAGTTAGGACAACTTTTCCTCAATACCTTTTGCTTTGTCTACGTTGAATATTTGCACATTTCATCTGTATTTTAGCTTTTTGATGGCCTGAATAGATTAATCCCAAAAGGCGATAGCCGTTGCTAGAACTTTGGGTTAAGAAAATGTTTTTTTCCCTCCATTTCTCCACTAGCTCACTATATTTTCTGCAGTACTCTACTATGTTATAATTGTGCATTGGTATGCCATATTTTTTTATTTCCTTGTTCATCAAATGTAAATGATTTGTCTCCTTTGCAGGTGTGTTCTTGCTGAACTTTTCCTGGAAGGCCAGCCTCTTTTTGAACTTTCACAACTTCT
The DNA here is from genome assembly GCA_036346375.1 of Guadua angustifolia. Taxonomy (NCBI): domain Eukaryota; kingdom Viridiplantae; phylum Streptophyta; class Magnoliopsida; order Poales; family Poaceae; genus Guadua; species Guadua angustifolia. The sequence continues at coordinate 4,121,458 of CM070503.1, forward strand.
TGCTTATCGGCGTGGTCAGTATGACCCTATGCATACCCTAGAAAAGGTTTTTCTGTTGTTCCTTGCTGTATTTTAAACAGTTTCATCCTCTTGTTTTTTTGAATTATTTTGGAGTTGGTGTTCTTCTAAAATAGGATTTGTTTTTGTCATGTCTTGTGCTCACCTCTGAGCAACTGTATATCCTTGTTGCTCCATGAGTGCATGCACAGTTACTTCTGGTAATAGGACCAGTAATTCTTTTTTTAAACAAAAGTGTAAATAGGACCAATAATTCATTCTGTTTCATTCCATGAGTGTACTTGCTTGATAATTTTGAGACTAAAACACATGCAACACAAAACTACGTGGGTATTCTGTTCTAAACTTACAATTTGCAATATCTTCTTGGGTTATGGAATAGAACATTAGATAACAGTACTAGTAGAGCAAGAGAATCGAGAATGTATACTATATGATGCATAACTTTGGATTGTGCATCTGCCCAAATATTTGTCCTAAAACTATACTGTTCATACCTCTTGGATTATGCCTTAGGATAGTAGCTACTGCCTATTGGAGCATGATTTTTCCCCAAGCCCTAGGAAGATTGATATGAAGAATTTGAAACGGATGGTAGAATATTTGCTTAATTAATTTTTATGAGCCGGATCTGTTGCAGAATTTAATGCAATATAGATCTCTCATCTGCAATCCTAGAACTTCACCTGATTGGATTTTCCATGTTCTTGATTTCCCATTAACTGAATTAATCATGGGGCATTTGGTACTCAATTATTTTTTCATACAAATATTAGAATTCACCAACCAAAGGATTTCAAGGGTCTTCCGCATGAGTTTCATAAGTTAAATTTTCAGCATACCTGAAAGTACTTCCATCTTCCAGTAGTCTGTCAGAAGGACAAAAAAATTGGATACTTTGTAGACCACTGGACCTAAATCAATGAATATGAAGTTATGGGACTTGAGGTATACATTTTTTTGTTTGTGATTCGTTTTTGAAAAATATGTAGTCAAAGATCCATGGTGTAGGCAGTTGGCTTCTTTGCATACGAGCATGCTTTCTTTTTCATGCAATATCCCACTGATTCTTCTGCTATTTGCTGATGTTGTTTGACAATAGGATTGCTGCATTCCTTTGAGATATACCATCAGTTCTATATGTCCACTGTTGCGTCTATCACAGGACAAAGTGGGTTACTATTAATTTGTGCTTGCAGATACAAGATGCTGGTATCCGAGACATGGTTCTTCACATGATCCAGTTAGACCCAAAAGAAAGGCTACCGTGTAAAAGCTATTTGCAAAAATATGAATCAGTTGTTTTCCCAATCTATTTTTCAAGATTTCTGCACAAGTTTTTCTCGGATATTGTTCCACTCGACTCAGATGCTAGGGTAAGGATCGTTTCAGTTTGTTAATTTTCTGGTCTATCTGCTACTGTTCACCATGAGCATCCTAACATACATTTCTTACTACAGGTTGAAAAGACTCAAGAAAATTTTGAACGGATACATGACATAATAATAAGTGGCTCAAAAATTGAACAAATCCAAGGATCTGCTATTGTGTCTGAGCATAGTGAACTATCTGGGAAGAAAGGCGTTGGAGGGCAAATTACAAACTCACCAAGAGAATCTGCCAAAAACACATCTGTAATTAAGAAAAACATTCCTGGAGACCATCAGCAGATTGTTGGAGATCTCAATTTGCTCCTCAAGGAAGTAGAGCAAAGGAACAGTCATAAAGGCACAAAGGTCAAACAATACACAGACCATTATGTTGCTTCAAACGCTTCCCATGCAAATGGTATTCAGTCCTTGCAGCAGGTTAATAAAACAAATCAAGCAGGAACACAAACCGCAAGTGTTTTAATGGGCCAGAACAATTATGTATCCCATGTGCAGAAGATCTCAAAGAGTAACGTACTTGCCTTAGTGTCTGGTTATGATGACCAATCGGATACCTATAGTTTTGACATCTTTCAACAAACAGATTCCAAGGTGAGCTGTGAAGGCATGGTCTTGCTTGCCTCATTACTCTGCTCATGCATACGAAGTGTCAAAAAACCAGAGCTGAGAAGGACCAGTCTTATTCTTCTGAAGATTTCGTCCACATACATAGATGATGATAGTCGCTTACAGCTGGTTATTCCCTATGTTATTGCAATGCTTTCAGATCCAGCTGCCATAGTCCGCTGCGCTGCTTTGGAAACCTTGTCTGATGTTCTTTGTCTTGTTCAAGAATTTCCTATCAGCGATGCAATGATATTCCCAGAGTACATCCTCCCAATGCTCTCATTGCTCCCTGATGATACAGAGGAGAGTGTAAGAGTTTGCTATGCTAGCAACATTTCTAAGCTGGCTTTAACAGCTTATAGATTCCTGCTTCGTTCCCGGAGCAAAGCTGATACTGGGCCTCTAGACAAATCAGTGGTAACTGCCGTATCACAGTCTGCAGAATCACTAGTGAAGAAGCAGCAATATAATATTGATGGTCAACTTGCACATCTGAGGAGATGTATTTATGACATAGTGCAAGAGTTGGTAATGGGACCAAAGCAGACACCTAATGTTCGTAGAGCTCTTCTGCAAGATATAGGTTATTTGTGTTACTTCTTTGGGCACAGACAAAGTAACGATTTTCTTCTTCCTATACTTCCAGCATTTCTAAATGATCATGATGAGCAGCTCCGTGCAGTTTACTTTGGTCAGATTGTCATTGTTTGCTATTTTATTGGTTCAAGAAGTGTCGAGGATTATCTCTTGCCCTATCTTGAACAGGCACTAAGTGATGATACAGAGGCTGTGCTTGTAAACGTACTTGATTGCTTGAGCATGCTGTGCAAAAGTGGTTATTTGAGGAAAAGGGTAATCGTTAACTTATTTGGAAAGGGTCTTCCCCTGCTGTGTTATCCAATACAATGGGTTAAACGGTCTGCTGTAAGGCTTGTTGCTGCTTGTAGTGAGAACTTGGGGCCTGTAGATACTTATGTATACCTTTCTCCACATCTAAAGCATTTTCTACACAGGGAGCCACCTTCATTATCTTCTGAAACTGCTCTCCTTTCATGTCTTAAGCCTCCAGTCTCAAAATCAATCTTATACCAAGCTTTAGAGGATGCCAGGGACACAGGAGACATTTTACTGAAGGGTGATAGTAAAAAAGAACTGACAGTACATGGTGGAAGGTATCCTGCTACAACACAAAGTGTGTCCTCAACCGTTCTTGAAGATGCTGCAAGGTTGAGAAGATCTAATTTGTCCAGCAACGTGTCTTTTGACATCAAAGATTCAGTTTCTTCTGATAAATTGCTATATTCTGGCTTTGCACTACATGCATCTGCTGGGGCTAGTTCGTTTTACGATGGATTGTCTAAAGGAATACCATCTTATTCTGTTCAAGGCCTACACATGCCTTGGGAAATTAATCGACACCCAGGTTTATCAAGTTCAGTTCAAGGCCTGCAGACTAGAGAAAATCATTTCAGTAGCAAGCACCGAGATAGTAGCAAGCACCGAGATTTAAGCATCAGTGACTCAATGAAGAGCAGCTCCTCTATACCAGCTGATAGTGTCTCCAACTCTGAGACTGCAGGATTGCCGTCCTTCACCAGATCAACAGTGGTTCCAGAGACAGATTGGAGGCCTCGTGGAGTTCTAGTGGCACATCTCCAGGAGCATCGCATGTCTGTCAATGATATTGCTGTATCGAACGACAATACCTTTTTTGTGACTGCTTCGGATGACTCAAGTATCAAGATATGGGATACAAGAAGGTTGGAAAAGGACATTGCCTTCAGATCTAGGTTAACATATAGCCTGGGCAGTAGCCGTGCTCTATGTACGACAATGCTTCGTGGTACTTCACAGGTTATTGCTGGTGCTAGTGATGGCGCATTGCACTTGTTTTCTGTTGACTGCGCACGTGGTGCTGGGAGTGCTGCAGAGAGGTATTCTGGCATTGTTGATGTAAAAAGGAAAGATATGAAAGAAGGTGCAGTTCTCAGTGTCGTGAATTGTTCATCGGACAGCTTTAGCCCAACCATCCTTTTCACCACTGAACATTGTGGCATCCATAAATGGGATACAAGGACCAATTCAGAATCTTGGTCATTTAAATCCTCGGCGGAGGAGGGTTATATATCGGCACTTGTAGTGGGCCAGTGTGGAAATTGGTTCATCTCAGGGTCTTCGAGAGGTGTTCTTACATTGTGGGATCATAGGTTTTTGCTGCCTGTTAACTCATGGAACTATTCCACAGTAAGCCCTATAGAGAAATTGTGCTTGCTTATACCACCACCAAACTCAATATCTTCTGCTGGAAGGCCACTGGTTTTCGTTGCCGCAGGCTGCAACGAAGTTTCCCTTTGGAATGCCGAGAATGGAAGCTGCCACCAGGTAATTAAATAGCTTTGTGTTCTAATATTTTTCTGAGATCTGTTGATAGAGTATCTCATTTACTCACCTTTGAGAAATTACTGATCCCATGCCCTCATAAGTAAACGGCTATTCTTTCCTGATTTAAAAGCTCCTGATGACTTGACAAGATTTAGAAAGTGGGATGTCTAGTCTTTTTTTTTTCAGTGCTTTCATGAGCTTTATATCACGTTCTAAAGTATCAGCACCTTTTGAAAATTGGATGTATCTAATACTATGGTTTTATGCCGAAAATTCTACACACTATGCAGATGTTTAGAACGGCGAGCACAGAGAATGAAGCTCTTATACCAAAGACACCATCAAGACCTCTTAACAAAACAAATATCAAAGATGTGAGACGAGCAGGAAATTATAAATACAGAATTGAGGAATTGACTGATCCGCCTGCACGCCTTCCAGGCATACGCTCTCTTCTTCCTTTACCAGGGGGAGACCTATTGACTGGAGGAACAGACTTGAAGATACGCTACTGGGACCAGGCCAGGTTCAATATTACTACTATGTACTGTTGCTTCTGCAGTAATTTTCCCCCCTACTACCTGTCATATAATAATTTTATGTTTGATGATTTTGAAGACCTGAGCAAAGCTTCTGTATTGCTGGTCCCGCGAAAGGAGTTGGAAACGACGAGTGTTATGATATAAGATCCAGTTTTGGAGTACAAGTTGTGCAGGTAACTTCCTGGCCTTTGCTGAGTAGTTCTTTCACCCATGTCGTTTTTTGCTGTTTATGTTTTTTATCATGTTTCCCTGTTAATTAACTCGAGAGCCATGTGAATTCACCAGTCTTTCACTTTAACCTTGGAATCGACGCTAGCGAATTTGCACAAGATTATTTGATTGCATCAGTCTAGTCTCAAGTTTTAGTGTTTGTGAGCAGCGTAATTAGCTCTGTCAATCTCAACTATTGCATGGAAGCCGGAGTATGTTATGTAGGTAAATTGTAGATGCTAACAGACTATCGCGTTGTGTGCAGGAGATGTGCAAACAGCCTACAACGGCGTCCAGGCTGACCCACAAGACGCAGCTCGCTATCGCCGCTGCAGATTCCGCTGGCTGCCACCGGGACGCGATCCTTGCGCTGGCGTCCGTCAATTTTTCGAGCCAGAGGTTGATATCGGGCAGCAGAGACGGCGCCGTCAAAGTGTGGAAATAGCTGCTCCATCTCGGGTCCCTCGGTGTAACATAGTAGTCTCTGCTTATACACATGACACAGTACATATTATCATTACTCACTGCTGTACAGAAGATGATGTACAAAGCGAAAAGTGCCTTGTATCCTTCCGGCTTCGGCTTGCATAGCCAATTGTTTATCACTCCAACCCATCAAGTTCAAAACGACGATGACACCTCTTCTTCCCAAAAGGAAGGGGATATAATTAGTGCAAGCTGTACCGTACCGGTGTGCGCAGATCCGAGGCGCATCGTTTGGAGGGAGAGGCGAATCCAATGCAATGCGACGCGACTCTGCCTGGGCACCTGACCCGGTTGCTTGCCGCCCAGTGGTAGTAGGAGGGTACTTGGCTGCCGCAATGCTATTCGCCACCTGACGCACTCAAGACGGAGTGTACTACTCCTACGCCCACCTGTGATGACATGTCCCAGCCTTGCTGCTGCCTGCCGGAGCCCTTGCCTTTGCGACGTCTCTTGCCCGCTGCGCCTGCGTCCAGCCAGCCAGCCAGATGGAGTGCATGCCACGCCATCTCGACCCTCGCTATCACACCCACACGTCTTCTCTTCCGTTTCCATCACCTGCCGATTGCCATGCATTTTTTTTCGCACATGCTTCTAGCCATCGGAATGCGTGCACCCTAATGCTCTTGTTCTTCTCCTTTCTTGCTTTTACTGCATCTCTTTTGAACTAGCCTCCTAGCGCCCCCACCCACGAATGATTTGCACATGCTTATTGAGCCTATACACTCATTTCAGTACATGCTGATCACGTCTCTCGAGATTGGTTGTACGCAAATGTTGGAGCGTAGCCGCATGACATCCGTGGTTGATTCTATTCTGGTGCCCACATGCAGCCCAGGTAAGGCACCCTCCCGTTGACCGCTACCTTTGACCGCGGCAGCCCTCACGAAAGGAAGAGCCAGCTGCATGTGGTCCCAGACTCCCGGGGAACATCGGGCGTGGGCCCCACCTGATAAAGAAAGGGAAAAAGGGTGTGATGAAGTGATGGTCCCATTTCTTGACCACATCGGTGTCATTGCTGATTGGTGTCGATTGTCATATTCGTCAACAGTATTCAGATCCAGTATACGTCACTGACGACCAACCACAGCTCGCAAATTTTAAAATAACCAAGAAAAAATACCTTTGTATTTTTTTTAACAAAAATCCAGTATACGCCACTGACGACCAACCACAGCTCGCAAATTTTAAAATAACCAAGAAAAAATACCTTGGTATTTTTTTTAACAAAAAAATACAAATTCAGCGACAAAAGATCGATCACCAATTAAATTCGCGACAACCTTTCTAGCCAAATAAATTGATGACAGAAGCATCAACCTATTGACCAAATTCATCTGGGACAAAATAATCTTTCGATCAATTCAATCAGCGACAAAACAGACATTTTATCGTCGAATCAAATGACGACAAAGCTTCTGTTATCAAATGAATTGACGGCAGAGGTATACTTTGTAATTTCTTTCCGGTATTATTTTTGTAAAACTATTTTAAAAATGTATTATTTTAAAAACGCTTTTCTAGCTCACCCGCACTTATTTTACAAATCTAATCCAGCGTTTTAAATCATGATTTTCACAGCTTCACGACAAGATCCAAAAAAAAACCTATATAACAGCTATCTACAAACAAATCATAAAATCATGTACCACAGAAGGTATTAGTACTTTTATAATAAGAATACCAGTCAAGTCCGGAATCAATAAACATGCTAATACATGTCTCGCGGTTTAGGCTTATGAGAGATGCATATGTGCCTTCTAATAATATTAGATTTTAAAATAGGTACAAGGTTTTAGCCTATGAGTACCTATATAGGATTGCAGAGCTATTACTAGTTGCAAGCTACGTCGTATAGGGAAGCTATTCCTGTTACAACGTTTGTAGTTAATATAGTGAAACATTGGCCTTTAGCTTCGTGTTTGAAATCTAAAAAAGCTATAGCTAGCTAATTTGAACATATTCCTTGTAAACATAATTACAAAAATTACCTCTCTCTCTGATTGAAGTGTCCGTAGATAACATATGTCACATTGATGTGATAAGTCCCATCGAGCTATGGTGCGGCAACAGCAGGCCCACTAGGCTACTGAGCACGTGGTGCTCTGCGGCACATCCCGATCTACCATAGGCTCAGAATTTTTAGCTTAATTAATCACCTAATTAAGTGAGTGATTACTTGACTTAATTTAGTGATTGATTAATTAGGCCATTACTCTAGTGATTATTTTATGGACATCATGCCGTACGATAGCTCAGCAGGAAGTGGATGTGTTGCTGAGAACTGGGCGCTTGGCATGCTAGTGACCCCATCACCGCTGCGCTGTTGTAGCTCAACAGAACCTGCATGGTGTATGAGCGTGGCAAATGACACGAAATGTCGGCATTTCTGTGGTTGGAAAGATGACTATTTTTACGGTTATATTTGTATAGGAGCTAAATTTGTAAAAAAAAAGTGTGATGTCTACAAAAAAACGTTGTACTCCTGTACTAAATGCAGCAACTTGAGGTATGAAAATTCCGAGGCTTGATGGGCTTTTGGAACACAAATGCTTTAATAAGGACTAGTTTACTAGGAATTCCATACAAAAGGAACTTATACTTTTCAGAATGGAGATGAGTTGTGTCATCAGGTTAAAAAACTGGCAAATTTTTGAAATTTCTCGTGGAGATCTCAAATTCCGGTCAGAGACAAGATCTAAAATTCCTGTTGGGTAAAATTTTTTTTTAAAAAATCATAAATACTACAGTAATCTCAAAAATTTCGGTGAGATTTCACCAAATCTCGGGTAATTTGACCGGATTTGGCCCAATAACCCTTAATAAAGTCATCTTCCATGAAAATTTGTTGAAAAAACTGAATTTTTAAGGTGTTTTATAATTTTGGAAGAAGCACAATTAGATTTTTATAAATTTTTACAACTTTGATCACACTCTGAAAATTTTATGGTACTATCTTTATAGGATCATAAATAAAAATTTAAAAATAATTTAACTTCATTTATTATCTTTAAAAAATCAAAAATTTAATGAACATAACTAAGACAATAAACTTTTCGCTCTGAAAAATTTATGGTACTATCTTTATAGGATTATAAATAAAAATTTAAAAATAATTTAACTTCATTTATTATCTTTAAAAATCAAAAACATAATGAACATAACTAAGATAGTAAATTTTAGAATTTTATAAATTCGCTCATGTGTGATCATGATCCAAAATTTTTATATGAGCTTAAGCATTTCCTCATAACCCTTCTAGAAAATTTTCAAAAATTTAAAATTTTTTTTACTCAATCAAATCTATAAAAACATTGAACTTCATTTGTTATATTTTAAAAATAAAAAACAGAAAGAACATATTTTATAAATTCATTGAAGTGTGATCATGATCCAAAATTTTTATATGAGCTTAAGAGTTTCCTTAGAATCCTTATGTAAAAGTTTTAAAAATGCAAACCTTTTCAGTTGCTCAAGCAAATCTATGTATTGATTATCATACTTTTATTAGGATATAGCACATTCAGAATTTTTGAATATCATTGAAGCTTTATCATCATCTAAAAATTTTATAAAAAAACTGATGATGGATTAGGACAATCCACAGAAAATTTTATAATTTTATAACTCTATTTAAATCATTTTTTATTCACTTAAAATTTGCCAAAAAGGCTTTTTTCAAGACAATAGCACTATCAGGATTTTTTTAAATTATTGAAGCTTGATCATAATCTAAAAATTTATGGCAACATTATTGATGTATCAGAAACATCCAAAAAAATTCAAAATTTTATAACGTGGTTTGTTCTATTTTTCATTCGGTTCAAATTTGCCGGTCAGCCTTTCATCAGAACAGTAACACTTTTAGAATTTTTAAAAATTCCTCAAGCTTGATTATTATCTGAAATTTTATGAGAATATTAGTGATGTGTCAGGACCATCCACAAAAAATTCATAATTTTTGACGTTGTTTGAACCATTTTTCATTCAGTTCAAAATTGCCGAGATTTTGGCAATTTTGGACAAAATTTCGGAAATTTCTCCGAAATCTCGGAAATCTCGGTTCGAAAAATTATCGTTTAAATTTTGCCTTTTTGGATTTCATCTAAATTTCGTCCGAAATAACGAGATTTGTCAAAATTTTGGATTTTAGAGGGTGACGAATGTGAACCGAAAAAGAAATTTGAAACTTGTGTCTTCGGAGTGTAATAAGTGTTACCTGAAATAAGCCTTGATATTCTCAACTTTTTGGAGTGAGACGCATCAAGGAGTTGCACGTTTCCGAGAATGCAAAAAGAGCATACACTCAAAAAGAGAACAACAGAAAGGAGAGCTTGCATAGCTGTATGGACTATGTAGTAAATATGTGTTCATCTTTATCACAGGTCGTTCATCATTTCTGCCGCTAACAATCTTGCCATTCATATGCTAATTTTAGTTAGTGACAGGTTAATAAAAGAGCTTATACCAGTAGTGCAAAGGTAAAGGGCTATTCCAATCCTAAAGCACTCTGAATTGATTGAGACAGCAGTTGAAATGTGGTGAGTGGTAACTGGGGGCAGTGGCTTGTGCATGTGATCAACCGATTCTATCTGCATCTACTAGGCTCATGTGCATGGATGCATGCATGGCGACGAAGAGTCTGTGCGTATGGATTGGACTAAACGCTGTTGATTCCAGGCATGCAGCAATGCCCATGTCTTTTCCATGGTCAGACAACCAAATTTTTCTTTCTTCTCCATCCAATCATGTTCTTCTCTGGATGTAGAGGCTTCAAAAGATAAGCAAGGAGAATGTTCTGTCCAGTGTTCTACGCGTTAGATCTGTAAGCGTGCCTTTTATTAGTTTGGCAATCTCCTCCCCAAAGTACACCAACCCTTGATCTTTGGTTATATTAACGGAATCGCTAGGAACCGGAGGTCCGATTATTCTGGACACTGTGATATTTTTTTTTCTACTCGTGAAATATTTTTTTCTACGTGTGAAACATTTTTCTTCGACAACAGTAGAAATATCGGACCGCTGCAACATTTTTTTTCCTACGCGTGTTGTTTCGATAATAGTAGAAATGTACGCGTGAAAAAAAAATATTACAGACATTGAGAAAAATATTGTATCGAGCATTTGATGTAACATGTTGAGGTCGGAAGTTTGAGTTCTAGTTCCTCTTATATTAACTATCATACACGGAGACCTTAGCCGTGCCGCGTCACTGCTTTCGCGGAGAGGCCCTCGGTGAATTTTGGAATTGCGCCTACCACCTCCCGCCCGGCCGCACGTGCCCGCCGTCGATGGCCCGTCGTCCGTCGTGGCCTGCGCCTCACCGGAGCCCTCGTACTCTTCATCCGTCGCATCCACCTGACCCCTGCAACGAGCCATACATACGCACATCTCTGAAATTTCCTGAAGCTCGCCCTTCCTTTCCCCACCATGCAATGGTCCATCGAGCTTGTCGGGACGGTGATCATCGTTTTCATTAACACGACCGATGGTACGATTGTACCCAAAGACCAAGATTTCCCCCCATTTTTTTCGAGGTAAAGACCAAGTGCTACTTATGACACCAAGCGGCTATGATCAGACGTACGATTCTATCTAAGATGCATGTATGGATCGTGAATCGTGATACTGGTAACCTTACTTTCTCAATCTCCCTCCGTTTAATTGGCCGGCTTCTTCAACCAGCTGGGCACACCAAATAGTTGAACGTACAGTTACTATATATTATTATCTTTATTAAAGTTGGAAGAGTTCCTGCCCAGAGAGCGTAGTCACCTGTCGGCTCTCCGTGAGAGCTCCTCGGAAAAAAAAAAGTAATTACGTTCAGATCATTTCAACCTTTTTTACGAAAAGAATCTTTTCGGTTCAGCAAAATTACGGATCCTTCGTGAAAAGACCACAAATAAATGAAAAAAGAGCGTAATTACACTTATATCCTTTCAACCGTTTCGTATGTTTTCTCTATTTGTTCGCATTGGGGAGTAGCGATCGCGGTGTAGCATGCAACGGTCACTCATCTAGTATATTATATTAACTCTCTTATAGCTCGTGGATTTCAAGAGCAACACGTCACTTTTTTCTTTCATGGAGAGGCCTCCGGTAATTCTAAAATTACGTTTAGACTCCTCCATCGGTTCTTGAGTAAGAAACACCTGTAGTTCTTCTGCATATTCGTGTCTAGTTTTGGACCGAGCTCTTTTGCGAAAAAATTCTCACGGTTCCAGAGAATTGCATCATAACCTGAATAACACTCTTTTGCAAAAAAAAAAAAGAGTCCTCATGGATCCAAAAATTGTGTCCAGCCCCAAACTAAAACTCGTTCGGCGTGACGTAGCACACGGCTCTAGCGAGTTACCAATTACTACTAGTAGAAGAACATGTTGTGCTGAGCTGCACATCATCCTTCTCGCCATAGATATCTTCTGCCTCCCTCAATAACAATTCGGCCATGCCTGCACAGATTGAGGTATCAACGTCAAGAAAAAAAAAGAGTGCCTAGCATGGAGCAGACGTCCACACCACTATCCTTTGAAAGCGGCTTTGCACGATAGCGCTGCTTGGGCACCATCCATCATTCTGTTCACGCCAAACAGGGTGCAAAAAATCTTATTGGAATTCTTCGTTTGCAACACTGCTAAAGTCGACCAATGGTTACTGCCTCTATCAGTAGCAGTGGCGATCTCAAAAGGAAAAGAAAAAAGAAAAAAGAAAGAGATGAGTAGTAGTGGCCTCTTAGCTATGGAAGGCAACTCTTTGCCACAGGGGGGACATGCATTACGTGAGGAAATAGCAGGCATGAAACAAATTAGCAACTGATAACCAGGATTATCATTACGCTCTAGTTGCACACTCGCTATCATTGAGCCTATTCTGCCACGTTTGTCAGTAAACATAGGCAGGAGCTAGCTCTTTCAAACATAGGCACGAGCTAGCTTTCACGTAGTATGAGTCACGGTAACACTACAGTATTGAACTCAGATATCGATGATCCGATGGTATCGAAAATCATAAGAAGTCGTTCGAAATTCATTTAAAATCGATCGGTTTAGAAAGTCAAACGAATTTAAAATATAGTCAAACTAACGAGCGATTTTTGACCGAAATGGACGAAAACCACTCAAAAAGACTCGAATTTCAAGCTGTTTTTGGCGAAAATCGACAACAGTTGAAGAAATGACGAAAAAATAGAAAAAAAATTGGGAACAAATTGCAGAAAAATGTTGTAAATTTTGTAAAAAGCCATTAAAAGCCTAAAAATAGGAAAAAAATGTAATAAATGTATAAAAAAAGGAAAACATGAAAAAAATTCGGCACAATTATTCCTAAATATAGAAAAATTTAAACATGACCTTTGCTATATTTTAGACAATTGCATATTGTAAAGTAGGAATTTAGCAATAATATGTCAACAAATAATATTTTATTTCAATACTACTCACATATCAATCCAACAAGTGCAAAAATAGGCATTCACATAATGACATGCCAATACCATTCACATATCAACACCATCTACATTTCAATAACTTTCATTGAAAGTTGTAAAGTAGGTATAGCTTTGCCGTTCTTTCATTGTCACACATATACCATATTCGACCTATGTAAACGGAATGTTAGTAAAAAATTGAGTCGCAATGAAATGAAACAAAATTTTGGCACTACCTTTGCTATATTTTAGACAATTTGAAGTTGAAAAGTAGGCATTTAGCAATAATATATGAACAGATAATCTTTCATTTCAATACCATTCACATATCAATCATATAAGTGCAAAAAGTAGGCATTTACATATCAATACCATTCACATTTATCTTTTATTTGAAGTTGTAAAGTAGGTATATTTTCGTTGTCCTTCCCACAAAAATGCTATATTGGACCTGCATGGACACTATGTTAGTAAAAAGATTAAATTGTAATGAAATAAAACATTACCTTCGGGGCTACGGGTAGTATTGTTGCGTGTACATTTGGTTCGCCATATTGTATTACTCATTGGACATCAGGGCCAATCCTCATGTAGTTAGTAATTTCGCCTTGTAATCGTGCTAGCTTTGCCTCTTCCATATAATTATCGTTTGCCATTATTGGCACAACATGACATAAAGATTAGGATCGTGCCACTCTTAGACCTACTGGGTGGGAGGTGGTGTATGAGCATCGGGATGACGTAGTCATAGCTGCTGTATGAGTCATAACTCCCTTGTGTCCTGGTGACGTCATAGGAGTCAGAGCTATCATGTGGTGCATCCTCCCTTCCCTCCAATAGTCATCTTATGTAATTAGGGAGCGTCATGGTCTCTATCCTGTGTTGCATGAATGAACTGCGACTTCTCTGTAAATTCGATGGGATGCTGCTCTTCGGATTAGTGCATAGGAGGTATGAAGGCATCACCATCGGTGTTCGTCTTGCAGCTTCTATCATTAGACTCTTGGTATGATGGGCTCCGACAGTCCCCACTCTTAGTGGAGTCATTACTCCCTACATATTGAATATCATCTACGGAATGCTATCCCTTTTCATTAGAGGATGCTCTCTTTTTTTCTATATCCTTTCTCGGCGCTGATTGGTGCTTTCTCTTCTCTGTATGAGTGTCCCCGACTGTCTTATCTGTCCATTCAGGGATACGTATAGCCCCAGTACCCTTTTTAAGACACAGCAAGGTAAATCGGGTCTGTCATAAACTATGATGGAAGAGGAGTGTCAATTACTATATCCTCCTCATCAAGTAATGGGTCACTATTAGACCTTCTTTTTTCTATCTAGCAGTGTGAATTTTTTACCCAAACCGAGCCAATGGTCTGCTTTACACTCTTCTCCTTATTTGTCCATTGATGGCTATCAATCCTTGGTTGCAAGGGCCATGAGCCATACCAACGTTGTAATTCCCCACCGTGATATAGTCTTTCTCATTGTGAGGAACTCCAAAACATCTTCGATAACAAACTGTCGTGATCTCCTCGAGCCTTCTTGAAGGAGTCACTACCACCACCGTGCTTATACTTGCCACCTGTCCAGCTTCTAAATTTTGTCTCCACCCTAGAGGTAGCTATGACATGCTGGAGTTAATCCTCCTCATTAGCATCAGCCCGTGTACTCTGAATATACGCTTCGCCTCAACAAGGAATCTCTAGCTGCTACTTCTTTCCTCAGCCTCTCCTCTATCTTGTCCTTCTTCTTATCCCTCGTCCTGCCTAAGTCACGCTGAAAGTACTTGTGAACTTCCACAGGAACTTTACTACAATGCACTCGTACCACGCCCTGCCAAGTGCTGCTTCAGTCGGATTGCAGCGCCTCCTTTCTTCTCTTTGAGACAGTGCTTTCATCAAAATCCAGCACCCAACTTCTTGGCATGCTCTCACACCACATTGATACGGTCTATCATCTGCTAATAGAAAATAATAAAATAAGCATGCATACAAATATCGCTACTTGAACAAATAACACCATTTGTGGTTGTTGTTAATTGCTATTAAATATACTTCAATAAATATTGCTACTAAATATAATTGAACAAATATTGGTATTAAATATACTTCAACAAATATTGCTAGTAAATATAATTGAACAAATATTAGTATTAAATATATTTCAACAAATATTGCTACTAAATATAATTGAACAAATATTAGTACTAAATATATTTGAACAAATATTATTACTACATATACTTCAACAAATATTGCCACTTGACAAAATAGAACAGATATTGCTACTGTACATATTTCAAATATTGCTATTTGACATACTTGAACAAATATTTCTACTAAATATAATTGAACAAATGTTATTTGTAAAATATGTTGAAGTAAATATTGCTACTTGATATATTTGAACAAATATTGTTAGTTTGTCACTTCGGCATGACCAAAGTGAGCATTGCATGACAATTTTCCAACTAATTAAAATGCAAATACATGTATGAACAAGAGATAGCTCTAAGTACCTAGCGAAAATCGAGCTAAACCGAGTGAAAACCGAGCTCATTTCGCGAAATTCACGATCATTTTTTGCTCAAACATAGTGGTTTTCAAAGCTTATCGCTCGGAAATCATGCGGCGGACAACGAGATGATGGCAAGCTGCGACCAGATCTGAGCTAAGGCGGCGCTATCAAGACGAACACGAGATAGGGATTTTTCGAGTGCATTCAATGTGTCGGGACAACCAACGCCATGTACTTGCCAGGTAATGCCGCCAGGGTGGGCCAGGTGGGACGGAGGCCCACAAGCAACTTGGCCTGTGGGCTCCAAGTCTGCAGACCAGGCTGTTTTTTTTCCTTTTCTATTATCTATATTTTGAATAGCTCAAAATGTCTCTAAACTTTGTTTTTTCAAAAAAAATATTCACACAAGAGGTCATAAAGCTATTAATAATAATTGGAGGTAATTTTTGTATAATTTAAAAAATTTTTGAATACGAATTTGAGCTTCATCAGCAAACTGAGCGGTACCAAATTACGAACCGGCACAGTACAAACTATTTTGTCGATTCTCAACAGTTTTGTGAACACTGATGTGAGTCATGAATTATTGATTATACTAATAGGGGGGTGCGTCCTGGTCAATCGATCTTTCAGCCAGTTCGTGCCGCCAAAAATGTCTTTTCCCAGACAAAAAAACTACAACCATCCTGACCCTACATCATTCATCAGGTCCCCTGCTCTCCTGCATGCAATTTTCGGATATATCGAACATACAAAAAAATCTTACCTATCTTTCTTACCACTAATAATAATATTTAAGAGTGTAAGACTCTGTGTGGTAGAGCTTTAGACTCTAAATTCATTTTAGATCTAAAACTTATAGGCTAAAATAAAGTGAATTAACTTTATATTTTTAGTCTAAGATATACCCACAACTCTAGCTCTATAGATCTAATGGAGTTAAAAATACCTAACTCTACTAGATTTATAAATCTAATAAAACTATAGCTATACCAAACACAGTCTAAGTACCTGCATTGTTTACCATCGTAAATCCGAAATGCTAGTAGATGGAACTATGGAAGAACCATGCATCCACAGGGTGAACCGGTGAAGTGATATCAATCATCACTGACACAAGGAAAGGGTAAGGAAAAGGCGGAGGAAGGAGAAGAGAGAACAAGAGATGGCATCGGCGAGAATTTTGAGGGGGTGACAGCAGACAGCTAATGTGGGGTCAGGGCCACAGTGGCTCACTGACTCACTTGAGCAGCCAGCACCAGCCATCACTCTCTCGTCAGTCATCAGTCATCACAGGCTGAGCTACGAATTCTCTAACCTTTGCTTTGATTTTGACCGAATCTTGACCACCTCTCACCCTCTGCTGTACCACTAGCCAAATTAATTACCTCTTCTATTTGGATCTTAACTACGTACCTCGCTAGCTAATGGCATCCAATTGAAGAGTTGAAGTAGTTTGTCTCTTTGTTAGCACCGCATTTGCTTCCTAATTAAACTTCCTTTTTCTTCTTCCGAATTAAATGGTCGATTCTGTGGTTCGTTTTGATAACGCGATGACGCCCTGTCACCTTGTGGTGGCTGCCTGGTCAGGAGTCAGGACTCAGGAAGTCAGGAGGACCAGGAGGCAGCATTAGTGTGTTCTTTAGTGGAGTAGTTTGTTCAGCCAACAATGATGGCGCTTATGGTGCTTTTGTTTTGGTACTCCATGCAGCAAGGATTGATTGAGCATCATGCATATCCGTCTATGGTGTACTAAGAGTACTGGTTTTGTGCGCCTCTACCTTGTTGGTCCAATGTAAATGGGTTATTCCTGAAAATGTAGGGTAGTTGAAGTTGCCTTTGGCTTTAAGAGTATCTCCAAAAGCCTCTCTATCCAGCTACTTTTCCTATTTTTTAGCTATTCACAGCGACTGTAGAGGCTACAACAACCTCGCTATCTTCGTCCCAAAACTTAGCAAGTGGAGAGAGACTCACCACATCATGCATATCCGTTTGTGGTGTACTAAGAGTACGGTTTTGCTCGCCTCTACCTTGTTGCTCCAATGTAAGTGGGCTATTCCTGAAAATGTTGGGCAGCTGAAGTTGCCTTTGGCTTTAAGAGCATCTCCAAAAGCCTCTCGATCCAGCTACTTTTCCTATTTTTAGCTATTCACAGCGACTGTAGGGCTGCAACAACCTCGCTATCTTCGTCCCAAAACTTAGCGCTCTGCTCGCTATCCAGCGAGACGCAACCGAACGTCTCCTTCGCGCGACCGCCAAGACACCGGTCATCTTTCTCTCCGTCGTCTCGGTAGGAAGAGCTAGAGGGCGACAAGGTTCATCTGGCCTTTTCTCTCTAGGTTTCTTCTGGTTCTCGAACGTTCCAGAGAGTTGGTTCTTGAGGCGGCCCCCACACTAGTAGCCATCACCATCCTTGGGGAAGGCGATCTTGCCCCACTCCGTGTGAAGCTTCCAGAATAGCTCATGAGTTTTTTTGAGGGCTTGAGTCGTCATTTCTTGATGTGAGCTCGCGTTGGATTTGCTCTCTCTAGTTGGTTTTTCCTTCGATCTCTGGTTGGATGGAGCCATTGGGGGGTAGGATTAGCTAAAAGCGATTACATCGTCTATTAGGATTCTTTCAAGTTGTTGGAGTGGATCATTGTAGATCTAGATGCGTTTCTTGGCTTGGGTAGATTTGAGGAATTTGAGGAAGATTGGCTAGAAATTTGCTTCTTGTTTTTAAGGCATTTTCTGCAAGTGTTTGCTAGCTTGTTGGTACGCATTTCTTCAAGTTTCCTCTTTTCCAAATGTGGGATCTCTTGGATCTCAAAGAAAAATATGTTTCGTAGGATTTCTTGGCTTCTTTGATTTGGAATTCTCAACGTTTTCATCGGTTTCCTAACCTGGGTATGAGTCAAAATTGAAGTTCTTATCGAGTCGTTCTTGACATTTGATGAGATACCAAGAGTGATTCAAGTCAAAAAGGTCTTGCCTTTTCACAGATCCGTGTGAATTCTAGCATTACCTGGTGTGCTTCCAAATATAGTGGGACATCAAGAACATAAGAGGAGTCCGTCACCAGCACATGGCTGTGAGCAAGAGGGCCTTGCAAGAGTAATTTCGCTGATCTATGTCAAATTCTTAATTTGTACTTGCATGTACTGGATCTCTAATTGCTTTGAATTTCTTTCCATGACCGAGTAAACCCTTAGCTGTGGATCGTGAGGCTTTGCCTCAATGCGAAGTTCCAACTTGATGTTGAACTTGAACGCTTGGGGTTGTATTGGCGGCATCCTTAAGAAATTCAACTTGATATAGTAGCTCAAGTCTTCTGGTTGAATCGTTGTAATGAACATTTACCTGATTAGTATACTATTTTTTAAAATATTTGTATAGTTCCTGACTTCTTGCTGGATGCTGAACCTTGATTGATCACTTAAGCACTTGAGGTTCTTACCAACAAGCTGGCTTTGCTAGACACTATCCTATTACAAGGTTTGCAAGCTGTTCTTCCTTTTGCTTACCAACAAAGTTGAATTTAGTGGAATAATAATGCAGTTTTTGTGTTACTTTTTTTGGCAGGAAATTCGCTGCAACGCTGGCAAGCAAACCTCCAAGTGCTCCCTAATAATAGTCATGAAACATGAGGTTTTACAAATTGAATTCACTGAGGTGCCCTGGTGTATGTAACACAGAGGGTGGCTTGCATAATCTGAATTTTGAACTAAATGAATTGGAATAAAACTCCTAACATCCAATCTAAATTTCACTTAAGACTAATGTTATCTTAACATGGCAGATACTGTAGAAGAATGTGGAATCATCAAAGACATTGTAGAGTCTGCATGGTTATATGGTGTTCCTGAAAGTACTTCTGAAGAGTGTAAGCTGATAGAGATGTTCCACTTCCACTTAGCGCTAGAATATCTTCCTAAGCTATGGATGAGAAGCAATTGTTTTGAGGAGGCTATCATTGCATATCGGTGAGCTCTTGCAAAACCATAGGATTTGGATTCTCAAATGTCTGCAAACTTACAAAAAGACTTGACCAGCTATCTAGAAATGTTGTTGCCTGGAACCTCTAGCAAATTAGAAAGATGGTAACTTGCAGTTCTCTTTGAGAATTTGGTACAACTGCGTTATATCTATGGCAACTATCGTTAGTATTATCCTTGACAAGAATCACTTTCACTATTGGTTTGGTGAATGAATTACTGGTTTTAACTCTTTCATCTAAAATACCTTTTGGTAGCAAATGCAAACATGTTTTGGTGACTTACTTCATGTTTTTTACAATTGATATGCGTGTAATCAGGAAACTACTTTCTGTTAATGCAATTGCTTGCATATTTGAACAAGAAAAATTCGAATTTAAAATTCTCACATTCAAATATAGCCGTTCGAATTTACCTATTCAAAGATAGCCGTTACTATGTGGTCGTCACAATAAATTTTAATTTTTAAATTATCGCATTCAAATATAGCCGTTTGAATTTACCGGTAAAAAAACGGTTGCTGTTATGACGGTTATGTAGAATCGATTAGAATATAGGAGAGAAAATAGAGAGTATGATATGAAGAGTGTTGTTGGAGAGGGAGGAGATATGGAGAGGCATTCTTTTAGAGAGTTCTCTAAATATGCCTTTTGGAAAGTGAGTGTTGGAGAGTATTGTTGAAGATGCTCTAAGCTCTCTTCAAGAAGTTCAGTTTTTAAGTGGCTTTTAGCATTAGCTAGAAGTCACATATAACTAGTAAAAGCTAAAAGTTAAAATTGGATAGGATCTGCTTTTGCAACTTATTGCTGATAGAAATTAGCAATTTATCAAATGGCTGTTTATAAAAAGCTACAACTGCTTTTCAGCTTAGGTCCTATTTGTTTTTGTTTTGGATTCTCTGAAAGCTCATTCTGGATTGTGGTTGTAGAGAAGCTGATTCTCCAAAACCTGGAATCCAAAAGCACATATGAAGTTGACGAATACTCATACCAAGGGTACCCCACACCGAAGTATACGTCCATTTCGAGATCATATTTTTCTTAGTCTTCGAGCGCTCTGGCCAAGACATTGGTGAGACGGCCTCCACGAGCACCAAGCAGACTCTTGGTGGGAATTCTCACGAGTTCCGATCGGTCCGAACAGAGCCTCGATAAATCTTCACCGCTGACAGACGACTCCAAGCCCGCTTTGTCCCATGGACCACGACACCCATCTTTGGGTAGGTGGCTCCTCCGCTGGGTGGCATAAGGGCCGCTAGGGCGAACCGCGATCCGTCGCCTCGTCGGGCATAGTGGAGGGGCGCGCTCCGTCCCAAGACAAACCACGGCGGAACAACGTCGATGTCGACAGTGAGCAGAGGGCAGTGCGCACCTTTCCAGCAGGACATTATCGGTGTGTCTACCAACCCGTGGGGCCGAGCAGAAATGACAATCATCAAGACCGAGGGCCAGGACTCCGGATGTAACCTACCCTACCTTTTTTTCTTCTTCTTCTCCGTGTAACTTTGCCCCCTCAGAGCTATATAAAGGGAGGCGGGCCCTCTGGGACAAGGAGAGACTTTTGATATCCGTATTCTATCCCATTCGCTCCCAGGCCGATTAAGGCCGTCCAGGCCGAGTGGGCGTTCATCGCTCTGGGCCTCCTCATTGAGACGGCGCTTAGGGGCACATCCTTAGCTCTCGCTTGTAATCCACCACACCCGAGCAACGAGATCCACCACCACTTAACCGGAAGTAGGGACATTCGGCCCGAACCAAGATAAATCTTGGACTCCGAGTCTAACCATTCAAGGAGGCGGACGCGCGGCCCTAGACTTACAAATCTACTTGCGGTTATCTGAAACAAGGCGGTTGGCGCGCCCGAGTAGGGGCCTCGTCGTCATCTTCGTGGTCTCAGATTCCCATCTCCTCCTTGATAGTTTTCTTCACCAACAAGCTGGCCGGGGTCACCACGGTCTTCAAGCTTCCCCACACACGGTGGGCGTCGCTTCTGAAGAAGATCTTGCCCACGGCGTTCCCAAGCCGAGGGGCCTGGAGGCCATGGTCGACTATCGGAGCCTTTGGGAGCCGGTAGAGCGTGTTGCCGTCTGGAGCGTGTCGCTGTCCGGTTCCCTAAGCGCCATGAGGATCCTCCGACTCGGCACCTCTCGATTCGGCGGCGCCAAGGATCACGCTGTGTCAAACGCCGGGGATATTGAGAAGCTAAGGAGATTCTGTCCCTGACCTTCATCTTTATTCGCACGTTTTCGTCAAATCCCTGGGGTTCGAAAGTGTTGCGCGCCGACCGCATCCTGGTCCTCGCGCACGCGGCTCGGGGGCTGCTTGCTCGTATGTTATTTAAGATAGCGTCCCGACCGCCCGTTGGATCCCTTGCGAGCGGTGACCTTCTCAACCCGGGCGCTATGGCCTACGCCCTAGAGGCTACGGTTGCGAAGTAGCGCCTCGTGGAAAAAGGGAAACCCACGCGAGGTGATCCATGGTCGATCTCGGACGCGTCTTTTGGACGGTTGGGGCATGCTGCCGTTTTTCACATTCGCCTCAAAGCCTTTGCACTCCGACCTACGCTCCAGCAATCTCCGCAGTTCTTAAGGGCTACGGTCGCTCGATAAGTGTGCTTTACAAAAAAAGGAAATGCGGAATATCTGGCGAAATCCCCCAAAAGTTCATGGCGTCGGGCATATATATGATTACACCTTGAGAAGCAAAAGTTAGACACGACCATTTGGAGGCTTATCCGTGATAAATGTCGTCCTCGGGCTGTCATTGCTTTCGCGTCAACCGCGACGAGCCCGCCACGATCTCCGCCACGGCCGCTTCTAGCCGCGCCCGGTCTGCGTCTCCTTCGACCCGCCGGCGGTCATAATCGGATCGAAAGCGGCATTGCGGCAGCAAAGAGCCGGCACATACTCCGCCACATCGGCGGCGACCACCGCCCCTCGCGGCGAGCGCTTCGCGTAGAGGCGCGCGCGGGCTCGGCAGGCGTTAATGCTGCAGGAGAGGCGAAGCGTAATGCGACTCATTACGCTCGGCTCCTGCGGCCCCACCCCATGGCTCAAGCTCTTGGCCATGCTCTCGAAGGCCGGACCGAGCACGTTCATGAGATCCTTGCGCAGGGTCCAACGCTCCTCGTTCGCTTTAGCCAACTCCTCCTCCGCGGCGCCAGCCCGAAACCGCAACGCCCGCACCTCCTCGCGCGCCTCGGTGAGCTTCCCCTCTAGGGCTCGGATCGAGCCATTGCTGCGCGCATCTCCGCCTCTGGCGGCGGCCATGAGCCGGATCGCGAGAGGCTTCTGCCGCGTCATCACAGCCGTGACCCGGGCCCCTGGGGGACCGCATGAGGCGGTCGGAGGGGCATCTTGGCCCTGGCCAGATACCGCCTCCCATGCGGGCGGGTCATCGCGACCGCGTGACGGCGGCCGATCCGATCGAACGAAGCTCTGCGGTGAAGAAGGAAAAAGCAGCGTCGGCAAGCGGGTTAAACCATCCCAACATTGGCGAAGAAGCTCACTCGAAAGGATCCACGATTCGGAAGGTCGGCGAGGCGGTGTAGCCCCCTCTCCTCGTGCACAGGGGCGCGGGCGGTGGTCAGGATCTCTTGTGGTCGACCCCGAGGATCCGCCGCCTCCGCTTGCGGTCCTCCGATCGTCACCCCGCACCATCGTCACTCAAATCTTCTAGCCTTTCCCCTCCTTTATCGCGAAGAGGTAAAGGAGAGTAGGAAGAAGGAAAAGATGGCTCTGGCGTGGATGCTCCTCTGCTTATTTGTGTTTATATCGCGCGAGACGGGCGGCCGGCGCAAGCGTCGCTCTGAGCAGCGCGTCGCCCGCGCATTAACTTCACGTCCTACTCGACGGGACGTGTCCTGTCCACGCCTCCCACCTCGCATTAAAATGCGACGAGACTGATGGGGCGAAAGCATATCGCTTCGACTAGAAGAGCGCTGATCACGACTCTTGATTTTGACCCGCGTCGGGCGCTCTGTTGGCGGTCGTGCGAGCTTCACAGGCCATGATGGCCCCAAATTGGCAGAAGGTCCAGTGGTTCGGAACCGCCCCGGCCCAAGGGACGAGCGAAGAGCCAAACCGCTATTGACATCTTCACCTCGCGGAAAAAAGATAAGGTGAACTGTTTTCCTGAGCTTTTCATTATCCTCGCGCGTTTCCTCTTTTCCTCCGAATTCGAGCGCCGCGTGGAAACCGCGAGCTTGGTTCCCGCGCGACGCTTGAGGGTCGCAGAGCCTCGTACTCACACAGGATCGGTGACCCGACCGGCTATACGGCTCTACCTAACGGTAACCCTCTCAACCCAAGTGCTGCGGCCTACGCCCTAGCGGCTACGGTTGCGAAGTGGTGCTTCGTGATAAGGAGAGGTGCCCGTATGGTTCGAGCCACCTCCGGTCGGAGATGCTCCTTCCCCGTAATAAGTACGAGTGAGCGTTTTGCTCCTCAGGTCCTCGTTCTTCTTTTGAAGCTTTCCCAAAAGTGCTAACATGACGACCCACGCTAATGCAACCTCCGCGGTTCCTAAAAGCTACGGTCGTCGAATGTTCGTCATCTTTGGGAGGTCACGAAAAATAGAACCGGGCCTGCGGAACGGCCCGACCAAAACGAAACTTTAGTTCAGTACAAAAACAAAAGTATCTAACTTTCTTCTTGCTGACGGTGGAGGATGCTCTCCGGTGGTATCCGGCTGGCGATCGTCTCGGCATACGGGGTGGCCTCGTTTCTGAAGTCTTCGACTTCTTCACTACGCTGAGCGGTGCACTCCGACCACGACATCTCCGGAGCACAAACAAATCGAAAATCGGAGGGGAGGAATGTAAGAGGCTCTCTCTCGATTCCCTTGTTTCCTTTTTTCTCGTCTCAGACAAAGGCTGGAGGCGAGGAAGGCAAAAACAAAGGGGCGGCAAAAGCAAAGGCAGAAGTGTGCCCTAGCACCCTCCAGCGCCGAACTTATAGGCGCCGAACAGGCACCAGCCAAAATAGGCATCAGCCGAGTGCACATCCGACCGGGCAAATGCTGGCAAAGACCTCGTCTCGGATGAAGCGTCGCCCGTCCATTCAAACCGCCACGCCGCCTCGCTGGTGAGACACATCACTCCCAATCATTTAAACCGCATTTAATTTCATGCGCGCATTAAATGCGGCGAGGCACCGAGGCATCGTTTGGGCGAATGCCCTGCAACCTCCCGATCTCTGCTTCCGGGCCTGCTCCGACCGGCCCGAAGCAGGTAGGAAAAGCCCACCGGGCCACAGTGGCCTCAAGGTGGCGAGAGGGCGTGAATGCCTCACGATTAAGACACCTTTGCGGCGCATAGGGAAAAATCCACCAAGTGGATCCCGACCACCCCACGAACCGTCGAGCAAGGGCGGGCTCGGGCGAACCCTCGGTGGGTCTCTAGTTGGGTCGACGGACGACCCAATCGCCTCGGCTTCGCGTCGAGACCATACTTCAAACTCCCCATGGAGCCCCTCGAAAGGCGGCGGCCAGTGCGCCCGAGTTCTGACAACTCGAGGTCCGATCTGGGGACCGAGTAAAGAAAGGTTTTTTATGGGTCGCCCCCAGCGGGTCGGACGCCCGGCGCAGGGACGGTCGCTAAGGGATCCCTTAACGGGGGGATCCCAAGGGCCCACTCGGATAACCCGTTTGTAGCTCCACGAGCACGGTGTTCGGCCGGCGTATGGCAAACACGCGATGCTCACCCCCTCGAGTCCCACACTGCGGACCAGGCGTACACGTGGGACCGATGGCGGCCTCTCCTCCCGTAGATAGCCTGCCGAAGCGAGGACTCGGGACGAATGCCCCTCGCCTAGGCTGGGCGCTAAACCACCCGACTAACTTTCGCCTAGGCTGCGGCGTTAAACCGGCCAACTAACGCGTCTAGCTCCGGCGTAAAAGCGAGCACTCGGGAACCGAACCTCTCGCGAAGGCATCGGACCTCCCTGCCGACCACGGCCACGTATAGCTCAGGCGTAAAAGCGAGCACTCGGGAACAGAACCTCTCGCGAAGGCATCTGGACCTCCTGCCGACCACGGCGCGTCTAGCTCGGCGTAAAGCGAGCACTTTCGGGAACGGAACCTCTCGCGAAGGCATCTGGACCTCCCTGCCGACCACGGCAGCGTCTAGCTAGGATGTAAAAGCGAGCACTTTCGGGAACGGAACCTCTCGCGAAGGCATCTCGACCTCCCTGCCGACCACGGCGCGTCTAGCTATGATGTAAAAGCGGCGCTCGGGGACCACTGACCTCGCCATAAAGCATCCGGTATCCGTACCGGCCAAGTCAATCGGTCCGTCGGCAAGGTAACCCCAGACCGGCTCTTGACCGCTCGAGGCTACACCCGCCGGTGCGCTTCGCCGCACCTTGGTCGAAACTAACCAACCATTCGGTCGGACTCGCCAATAGCGTAGCCTTCCGACCGCTCGGGGCTCGGGCAGCTAGGCCCTTAAAATCGCCAGACGGATGCACACCTACCAAAAACCCCGACCAATTTCTTGACCGCTCGGGGGCTCAAGGGCTACACCCACCGGTGCGCTTCGCGCACCGGTCCAAAGCAAACCGATCAGAACGGTCGGACCCGGCCATGCAAGATGGCCACCTCCCGAAGACCATTTGCCGTTATCGTTTCACGGCCTTTGTGGAAAAGCTGCTACCGCCGAAAATGAAGGGTCCATCTGGAGCGCTGCGTTTAGGGCGGCCGAGACTCTTGACGAATACTCATACCAAGGGTACCCCACATCAAGTATCGTCCATTTCAAGATCATATTTTCTTAGTCTTCGGGCGCTCCGGCCAAGACCTTTGGTCGGACGGCCTCCTGAGCACCAAGCAGACTCTTGGTCGGGAATTCCCACGGGTTCCGATCGGTCCCCCGGACAGAGCCTCGATAAATCTTCACCGCTTGACGGACGACTCCAAGCCGGCCGCCTGTCCCATGGACACGACGCCCATGCTGGGTAGGTGGCTCCTCCCCGGGGTGGCATAAAGGCCGCTAGGACGAACACGCGATCCGTCGCCTCATCAGGCACAGTGGATGGACGCGCTCCGTCCCAAGACAAACACGGCGGAACAATGTCGGCATCGGCGAGCGTAATGAGGGCGGTCGCACCTTTCCAACGGGACATTATCGACTGTGTCTACCAACACAGCGTGGAACGAACAGGAAATGACAGTCATCAAGACCGAGGACCGGGACTCCCGAATGTAACCTACCCCTACCTTTTTTCTTCTTCTTCTCCCGTGTAACCTGCCCCCTCCGACTATATAAAGGGAGGCAGGCCCTCTGGGACAAGGAGATACTTTTTGATATCCCGTATTCTATCCCATTCACTCTCCCGGCCGATTAAGGGCCGTCCAGGCCAGTGGGCGTTCATCGCTCCCGGGCCTCCTCATTCGAGACGAGCGCTAGGGCCTCATCCTTAGCTCTCGCTTGTAATCCACCACACCTAGAGCAACGAGATCCACCATCACGAACTGGAAGTAGGGACATTCAGCCCGAACAAGATAAATCTTGGACTCGAGTCTAACCATTCAAGGAGCGAGGGCCTTGCGGCCCTAGACTTACAAATCTACTTGGGTTATCTGAAACAAGCCCATGAAGTGGATTGTGAATTCTTGTGTATATGGGGTCAGTTGGATTGTGAGAATCGAATTCTAGAATCGGATTATTTGCTTTTATTCTGCTTTTGGGGCCAAAATCCGAATCAAAATCTAAAACAAACAGGCCTTTAGAAAGTCAAAAGTAGCTTTTTAAAAAAGCTACAGCTCCTTCAAACAGGCTCGTAATATTACTTAAATATTTCTAGTTTGCGACGCTTATTGCTTCGATATTATGGAATTTTTTAAGAAGACTATCGCAAGTGCTTGATAATTGTTCCTCAACTCAAGACGACAATAATGGTTTCTCGACTAAGAGTGGAGAAAAATGTATTTCATGTGCATACTTATTTCCCAAAACAACGTGTCCACTTAATATAATAGTTATGTCTAAGATTATGATTCAAAGGAATTATTTCTTTGTAAGTAATAAACTGATCGGAACCAATGATGACCAAGAGACAATTAGTTCTGGACAAGGACGACCAATTATACAATTTTATAAGCCCCAATGAGGCAAACTGATCGGAAAACATGACAATTTCCATATAATTAATGAAAGAGCGGTTATTGGCGCATTTAGTAACCTGTGAATGTTAACTAAGGAGCATAATGGTTGACTAAATAATGTGACGGTTTAAGGCTCAATGAAGACATGTGTATGAAAACAAAAGGCACATTTAGCAGTATTAATTGCCATCCCTTAGATAGGCATAAATGGGCGGCCTACGTGCCTTAAAAGACAATTAGAAATCATTCCTGTAATATTTTTTTCTATCTATGATAATAAAGTTTCTATTTGATTGTGCTATCTTATTTTATTTTTGATAAAGGATCCTAGGCCCCTATTATTGATAGTTGATGCTACAAGGAGGCATGGATGTGTAACTTCTACCTTAAATTTGTTCTGGAGAGAGATCATAACCCATCCGCAACCAATCCATTGGGACGAGATGACAGAGACAACATTTATGCCCTCAAGCAACTCCAAGGGTGAGTACTTTCCCACTCCTGTCTCAACTGGAGACACATGTAACCATAGTGTAAGCACCATGGTGTCCAATGCTGTGGTTCCGGTAGAATCATCTCCAGATCATCTACTTTGAGATCTCGACTACAACACCTCCTTCGAGGAGGATGGGATGTTTACACCCTCCATTTGCTCTAACTTTCGTGTATGTGCGACCGTTAAAGCTAATGAGATCGACGAACAACATGCATCACGTGAACAACATGAGGCCCATGAGCAAGCCGAATGTTTGTGCAGGGAATAACACAGCAGCTATTTGCTTATCGCCAAATAGAAGGCAATGGAGGAGGTTCGTTGCGCCAATACCATACCAGTGTGGTAGGGTTGTCCACGAGACTCAATTCTAACATAGCAGAGATCATCCTTAACAACATTCGCCAGCCACGCCCTAGGTCGTCCACAAGACAACAGTGCAAGATCTTAACATAGTACTCCTTTGCAAGTTGAGACCTTAGTGGACCACGTTCGTATACTATCAAATGTGACCCTTAACCACCAGCGGGGATAAATCAATGAGCATGGCCTCTTGGTCATTCGTTTATGTGATGCTGACCTACAATAGCATAAGTGCACAATCTTTCACAATCTTTAAGTTTTCAGAGATTTTAGGCCAGACCACTATGCCTTTGGACATCGTCATCGCGGCAAAGACCAATATCCGAAAATAATCCGCACTGACATAGCATTTTTGAAAGGGTAGGCCTAGGTTAGCAATATAACTGAAAGTGCATCTAGGCCCCTCAAAGAGTTTTGGTTATTTATGGCAACACAATTCCATATACTAACGGTGCAAGTGAGATTCTATGTAGTGATCGAGAAGATATCGTCGTTGGAAAGCAAATTGGAGATCCCCACCATATTTAAAATTTGAAAAAGGCGGCATCAAGACTTTAGTCATAAATCTTTTATTTTTATTGAGTCTAAGGATAGCCGTACTATTAAGGGGGATACGACGGAAAATCGCTTCTAGGATATGCTTGTGCTCATAGAATGAAAATTGCATCTCGAAAGATTTTTAAAACATTGCATTTCCTATCAAAGGGTACTTCTGGCCGAATGGGTCAGGCCGGAGTATCCGGACATTTAGTCCGGACACTCCGGGCTAGGGCCCTCGGTTGCATTCTCTGGAAAGTCCGGAGTATCCGGACATTTAATCCGGACACTCCGGGGAAAATGGTCCGGAGTATCCGGGGATTAAGTCCGGATACTCCGGGTTAACCCTCTCGGTTCCTAGCAAACCTTATTCAGTCCGGACACTCCGGACTAAATGTCGAATAGTCAGGGTTTTGCAAGCTAAATGTAACGGTTGGATTTTGGGAGACCTATTTAAGCCCTCACTCCAAATCCAGCGTTACTCACCTCATTCATTGCGGCATTAACTCTCAAGCTCTCACTCACTCTCTCTGAGCCCTAGCCTCTTTCTCCCCTTGAATCCTTGCTTTGATTTGAATCTTTGGGGAGAAAAGGGATCTAAGTGCTTTGAGCTTGCATTTTGATTCTTGAGCACAAGTTTCATCCTCCAAGTTGATTTAGCGGCGTATTTGTTACTCTTAGAGTTTGAAGGGCTCCTAGGCGGCAAGGAGTCAAGGGAGCCTCCAAGACTTGGTGTGGAGAGCCGGAAGTTTGCGAAGGCAAGCCTCACCTCCGAAAGGAAAGAGGCAAGAAGAAGACCGGCGAGTGCTTTGTGCAACAGGAGGAAAGAGGTCAAGAGGGACCGGGCTTTGTGCCTCCTCAGCGGAGCGTAGGATTCCTTCAAGAATCCGAACTTCTGTAAAAGTTGTTGTCTCCTTGTTCTTCTTTTGCTTGTTTTAGGGTTTGTTGTTTTGGAACTTGGGGAGCTCCGATCTATTCTATTGTTGTGTTTGCTTCTAGATCTTCACTATCATCAGGTACCTGACACTATTTAGAGCATTTGTATTCATTTAGATTGTTGAAAAATTGCTTGGATTTAAAATCCCCTCTTTGAGCTACTCAGCCCGGAATATCCGAACAATATACCGGATAGTCGGATGTCAAGATATCCGGATAAAATCCCCGGACACTCCGGGCTCAGACCCTCGGGTGAATTTAAATTGTTGCAAATTTTTAATCCGCCTATTCACCCCCTCTAGGCGACATCTCCGGTCCTTTCAATTGGTATCAGAGCCAAATCTCCGTTGTTTGGCTTAACCGCTAGGAGAATCTAAGATGTCGGATACACAAAAGAATACCGAAGCCCATGACCAAGACAAAGGCACGGGCTCCGGTATTGGGGTCGCTATTCCATTTGATTATACCTCTCTTGGTGTCTCAAGCTCCTCATCTTATGTCTCCGTGCCCTCCGGTCGAGCGCCTCATTTCGATGGCACTCACTATGCCGTATGGAAACATAAGATGAAGATGCACTTGAGATCGCTTCACCATTCTATTTGGAAGATTGTGCAAACAGGTTTCAAGCCCGTTGATCCGAACAACCTTACTCCCATTGAAGATAAAGATCAACATTTCAATGATTTGGCTGTCAATGCTTTGTTCAACGCCTTGAGTGATTCTGAGTTCAACCGAGTCGATGGACTCGAGGAAGCAAAGGCCATTTGGGATAGGCTAATGGTTAGTCATGAAGGAATTTCAAGTGTCCGCGAATCGAAGATAGAGCTCATTATTGGTGAGCTAAGCCAGTTCACATTGGAGGAAGGAGAGTCTTACAATAAAATGTTTGACCGCTTAATGGTGCTTGTGAATCAAGCCAAGGGTCTTGGATGCACCGATCTTACGGATAAGGCCGTGGTGAAAATAATTCTTCGTGTGATCACTCCTACCAACCGCAACCTTGTTCAACTAATCCGAGACCGGCCCAACTTCGACACTTTGACCCCTCATGATGTCATTGGCCGGCTTATGATGGACGAGATGATGATAAAGGAAGCCGAAGTGGTTGAAGAACTCAAGTCGGGCAAGAAGAAAGGCATTGCCCTAAAGGCCGTGAAGACCGTGAGAGAAGTTGAAGAAAATGCAAGTGAAGACCGTGAGACGAGCGGCCCCCTAACAAATGAAGACATGGCCTTGCTCATGAGAAGATTCAATAAAATTTCTTAAAAAGAAGGGCTACAAACCGGGAAGTCACTCCAAGAATCAATGGAGTAAGTCAAGAGGACGACACTCAACGAGAAAATGCTATGAGTGTGGAGAGCCCGGTCATTTCATCGCCGAATGTCCTCAACGCGAGAAGAAAGAAGAGAAGCCCTACAAGAAGGACAATTACCGGGGGAAGGACAAGGAAAGAAGCAAGAAGTTCAAGCATTTCAAAAAGAAGGGGCAAGCACACATTGGAGAAGAGTGGGATTCAAACTCCGACTCCGACTCAAGCTCCGACTCCGATGAAGGAGGAGTCGCCTCTGTCACCATCGCCATACCCTCTACTCCGACAACGTCGAAGGGCCTCTTCGACAATTTGAGCGATGACTACGAAAACGCTCCAATGTGCCTTATGGCTAAGGGGCGCAAGGTATTAATCAAAGCTTCATCCTCTTCTATTGTCAATTCTTGCTTGGATGATAGCGATAACGATAGCGATGATGATTGTGTAATCAAGTCGATTAAGGACTTTGACATTCAAAAATTAGATTTACTTTTAAAAGATATTGAGAAATTGGAGGAAACCATTGAGCAAAAGGAGACTACTCTCGAAGCTCAAGAAGACTTGCTTATTCTTGAGAAAGAGAAAAATATTGAGCTAGAGAAGAGTCTAATCAATGAGAGAGAAAAATACGAGGAGTTGGTCGAATGTTCAAAAATGACCAAATCCAAGTTGACTAGTCTTGAGATCACCAATGCTTCACTCGTAGAGGAACTTGCCAAAGCAAAGGATGCTTGCAAGACTCTTGAGGTGAAGCTTGTTGATCTCTCGAATAACTCTTCTAACTCCTCAACAGTTGTCTCCAATTCCTCATTGCCATCTTCTAGCAATGGATGTGCTAGATGCTATAATATCAATATTGATACTTGTGCCACTAACCTTGAGACTTTGCAAGTACTAGCTCATGAAAATGAGAAGCTCAAGGGAATGCTTGAAGATGGACTTCAAAAGTCCTATAAGGCTAGCAAAGGCTTAGAGGAGTACCTCGGTAAGCGCCAAGGTAACATTATGAAATATGGGCTTGGGTATATTCCGCCCAAGGGCAAAAAGAGCAATATCGTAGTTGCCCCCTTGAACAAGCCCATTCATTTCATTAAAGGCGAAGGAACTTCTAAATATAAGACTCATTCTACTTTCTTTGCATCGTATGTGCTTAAGAGAACTAATCATGGTCGTGTAGTTGCTTGTCACATTGGGGGCAAGTCCAAAAGTCATTCCAATGTGCGATCTATTTGGGTTCCCAAATCACTTGTTACTAACGTGCGTGGACCTAAACAAGTTTGGGTACCAAAGAGCAAAAACTAAATTTTATTTTGTAGGCCTACATCTCCGGTGGATCAAGTTGGATCTTGGATAGCGGATGTACACATCATATGACCGGAGAAAGGGCAATGTTCGCACATTTGGAAGCCAATGGATCAAATAGTGAAAGCATCATTTTTGGCGATAATGGAAAAGGTGAAGTGGTAGGTTTAGGTAAGATCCTAATTACCAATGATTTTCATATAAATAACGTTTTGCTTGTTGAATCACTAAGCTACAATTTGTTGTCCGTTGCTCAATTATGTGAAGCGGGCTACAATTGTGTGTTTAGTGATAAGGGTGTGGATGTCGTTAAGAGGGATGATGGTTCATTAGCCGTTAAGGGACGTTTGAAAGAGAACCTCTATCTTGTAGATTTCACTACGGATAGAATTAACCTTGAAACGTGTCTTATGGCTAAATCTAGCATGGGTTGGCTATGGCATCGTCGGCTTGCCCATGTTGGCATGAGGAACCTTCACAAACTCATTAAAGGCAATCATATCCTTGGACTGACAAATATTGTCTTTGAGAAAGTGTGGAGTATATGGACCCCGGGTATCTGCATGGCAGGTCGTGAGGACCACCCGGGAGGGGATAGGCCAAGATGACTACATGAAGATGAGTATTGCCCAAGAGGCGGTTGCCATCTTGTGACAAGGAAACCAGAAGATAGAAACCGACCACCTTAGGGAGGATACAATTGTAATCCTATCCGCTATCATATTAAATGGATAAGGAAAGAGATATAATCTCCACCTTATGGCCGATTAGGACTCTCCTTGTAACAGCCCTCCTCCGCTATATAAAGGGGGTGGGGGAGAAGGGAGAGAACAACAACAAGACAGAACATCTCATCGACTATTAGCTAGCCACATATAATTCGAGCACGGGACTAGGGTATTATCTCGCCGTGAGAGCAGAACACAGTATACATCGGGTGTTCTTGTGCTACCATCGAGTTTGGGTCCAGTAGCAGCCCCTTTTCATTATTAGCGGTAACAAGCGTCGGCGGTTAGCGCGCCAGGTAGAGTGCGCTAGGATCAATCTTGGCAAGCTTGATGGCAATCTTCAACGGATGAAGTCGGCCTTTTTGGTGGCTTTGCGGCGGTTTGGGGCGTTCGCCGTTTTCTGGCGTCATTGTTTTGCGGTGAAGAAGTACTAGCGCTGTCTTACGGCGGCGAGATCTTGATGACAAGAAAAAGCATTGCGGCTATGGAGGTTTCTAGCGTTGAGCGGCCACGAAGATCGATCGAAGAAGCGGTGTCTCGGCGACCGCGAAGCGTCGGCGCCGTCGCGTAGATCGAGCCTCGGCCGTTTTGTTTATGTGTCTATTGTTTTTGATTAAGGTAATGTGCATTGCGGCGGCGGTGGAAATAAAAAGGCTTTCTTATTGGATCGATGCATGCATGCAAATATAAAGTCGACCAACTCGAAGCACGAGGCGTCTGGCCGGCGACTAGAAGCTGCGTCGAAGTTCTGATGGCGACTAGAAGATTGATGCATGTCTTTGCGGCGCGCCAGTCTGCGATCGCCCGGCCACGAGGATCGGCAGCGAGGGCTCGGCACAAGAGCTTGCGTGCGCACAGCCATCGGGCGTTCTTCAGCCAGAAGCGCATGCATGCATGCAAGAAGTTGATCCTGGCGTGGCTGGACTCTGCATGCATGCAGGAAGTTCTCCTTGACTAGAAAACCAAGTAACGTGCTATCTCTTGGTGACTAGAAGATGGCGGCTTGATAATCTCCACCTCAAGTAACAGATCAGAGGCCAAACGCGCTCCTCGGCCTGGTCGTGGCCTCCCGATGGATCTGCATGCGTCGTGGCCTCGGCTCTCGCGTGGCCACCATCGACGTGCCGTTGCCCTTCAGTCTCCGCTGGCACGTGCTACCCCACCGGAAAAATCCGGCGCTAAACCGCCCGAGGAATCAATCGCGAGCCGCGGAACTTAAGCGAGTCAATGACCAGCGAGCCGCGCGTCATCCGTGCTCTTCGCTTTCTTCGCCAGTCCAAGATCCGGCCGTACCAAGCGGTCCTGGTCGGCCCTAAGTGCTAGTCGCCACCATCTCGGTCATCCACCTCGCGCCCGAGCGCTGCGCTCCGGCGCCAACTCGGCGCCCAGAGCCTCGCTGCGCCCGGCGCCAACCGGCTGCGGCCACGAGCCGCGCTGCGCCCGGCGCCAACTCGGCTGCGACCACGAGCCTCGCTGCGCCCAGCGCCATATTACGCGACCACGAGCCACGCCAGCGCCCGGCGCCAACTCGGCGCGACCACGAGCCTCGCTGCGCCCGGCGCCAACTCCGTACGGCCAGAGCCTCGCTGCGCCCGGCGCCAACTCCGGCACGACCAGAGCCCTACGCTGCGCCCGGCGCCAAATTAATGGCATAGCCACGAGCCCGCCAGCGCCCCGGCGCCAACTCCGCTGACCACGAGCCTACGCTGCGCCCGGCGCCAACTTTGCGCGGCCAGAGCCTACGCTGCGCCCGGCGCCAACTTTAACCTTGCCAAACCTCGCCCGGCGCCCCGGCGCCATATTAAACGACCCACGAGCCATGCCGCGCCCGGCGCCAACCGGCACGACCAGAAACCAGCGCTGCGCCCGGCGCCAATTTCGCACGCGACCAGAGCCTCGCTGCGCCATATTCGCACGACCACGAAACCACGCTGCGCCCGGCGCCAACTCAAACGCGGCCAGAGCCTCGCTGCGCCCGGCGCCAACCGGCGGACCAGAGCCTACGCATCGCCCGGCGCCAACCGGCCGGCCAAAACCCGCGCTGCGCCCGGCGCCAACCGGCAGACCAAAACCGCGCTGCGCCCGGCGCCAACCGGCACGGCCAGAGCCTACGCATGCGCCCGGCGCCAACAACGGCGACCACGAAGCGCGCTGCGCCCGGCGCCAACCGCACGGCCAAGAGCCGCGCTGCGCCCGGCGCCAACCGGCTGACCATGAGCCTCGCTGCGCCCGGCGCCAACCGGCGCGACCACGAGCCGCGCTGCGCCCGGCGCCAACCGGCGCGGACCAGAGCCTACGCTGCGCCCGGCGCCAACCGGCATAGCCGCCATAAGCCACGCCTCGCCCGGCGCCAACCCGGCACGACCACGAGCCACGCTGCGCCACGAGAGCCATACTCGCGCGGCCACGAGCCACGCTGCGCCCGGCGCCACCTCGGCACGGCCAAGAGCCTCGCTGCGCCCGGCGCCACCGGCTGCGACCCGCAGCGCCAGCGCCCGGCGCCCGGCGCCACCTTCGGCGCGACCACGAGCCTCGCTGCGCCGGCGCCAACCGGCGCACGGCCAAGAGCCTACGCTGCGCCCGGCGCCAACCGGCCACGGCCAAGAGCCACGCTGCGCCCGAGCAGGGCGGCACGATCGTCGAGAACACATGGAGCATAAAGCGGCTAAGTCGCTTTTTACTCAATTATGTCATTATTGTTGGCTATTATTGACTTGCTACTCAATTGCTACTCAATTAGCGATGAAGTCGGGGCTACACCTAATAGTGTTGCACATGTGCAACCCGCTTGTGGATCATATACTTTTCCTTATTTCCTTATGATTGCGACTAAGTCCGGCGCTTTGATTCGAGTTGTGAAGCTCGACCCCATGAGCAGCGAACTTTAGTCACCCAAAGCGTGCACAGGAAAAAGAGCCATGGCCGACTCCGGCGGCTCGGGGCTAGACTAGTCGGGCGAGTACTTAAACAAAGGAGTCAAACCACTCGGATGAATTCAAAATCAATAAGGAAAAGGAGTAAAAAACTCTAAAATTATACATAAACCAGTCGGACACCACACCGAGTGAATTGTTTTTACATTGCCTAAGTTCTGCATATATATGATTTCATTTGAGGGCTACTAAATTTGGATCACGGCGCGTGCGAACCAATGTTTCAACGGCGACATCGACATCAAATGAATTTAAAAGGAGCGGCGCTGAATTTCGCCTTGAGCGGAAAAAGCGTTTTGACTTCTGCATATCGTTGAGGATGCGGTATGTCCCATAATGGGCCACCAAATTTGTATGCGCATGACGGTTGGGAATAGTTCAACAGCGTGGAGTTCTATTGAGTCCTTCACGATCTCTTTGCCTACAATGGGCACTTTCGGTGGAAAAAAAAAAACCGATCGAGAAACTACATCAAGCTGGAAGCACTCGGCGTGAAGCATGACTCAGTTGGGCTACAACCGGAAAGGCGGCAACTTCGATCGCAAAGCCCTCGGGGCTCTCTTGTGGAGTATATGGACCCGGGTATCTCTGCATGGCGGTCGTGAGGACCACCGGGAGGATAGGCCAAGATGACTACATGAAGATGAGTATTGCCCAAGAGGCGGCTGCCATCTTGCAAAGGGAAACCAGAAGATAGAAACCGACCACAGCAGGGAGGATACAATTGTAATCCTATCCGCTATCATATTAAGCGGATAAGGAAAGAGATATAATCTCCACCTTATGGCGATTAGGACTCTCCTTGTAACCGCCTCCTCCGCTATATAAAGGGGGGTGGGGGAGAAGGGGAGGAGAACAACAACAAGACAGAACATCTCATCAGCTATTAGCTAGCCACATATAATTCCAGAGCACAGGACTAGGGTATTATCTCCGCTGTGAGAGCCCGAACCTGTATACATCGGGTGTTCTTGTGCTACCATCGAGTTTGGGTCCAGCGCGTAGCCCCCTTTTCATTATTGTCGGTAACAAACGTCGACAGAAAGATAGGGTGTGTAGTGCGTGCCAAGCCGGGAAACAAGTTGGAGCCTCTCATCCCGCGAAGAATGTGATGACCACCTCAAGGCCGTTGGAGATGCTTCACATGGATTTGTTCGGCCTGATTGCCTATATAAGCATTGGAGGAAACAAGTATGGTTTAATTATTATTGATGACTTTTCTCGCTTTACGTGGGTGTTTTTCTTGCATGATAAAAGTGAAGCCCAAGGATCTCTGAAGAAGTTCATGAGAAGGGCTCAAAATGAGTTGAAGTGAAGATCAAGAGAATTGGACGACAACGGCACGAATTCAAGAATACCGGTGTTGAGGAGTATCTCGATGAAGAAGGCATCAAACATGAGTTCTCGGCTCCTATTCCCTCAGCGAATGGGGTAGCGAGAGGAAGAATCGAACCCTCATCGAGATGGCGCGCCGATGCTTGATGAGTACAAGGTCTCGACATAATGCAGGCGGAGGCCATCAACACCGCGATGCCTGCTCCAACCGGCTATATCTTCACAAGATTTTAAAGAAGGCAGCGTCTGAGCTCCTCACACCCAAGGCAAGAAGCCCAATGTATCCTACTTCCAAGTCTTTGGGAGTAAATGCTATATCCTCAACAAGAAAGCTAAGTCCTCTAAATTTGCTCCTAAAGTAGATGAAGGTTTCTTGCTTGGTTATGGATCAAATGCCTATGCATACAGAGTTTTCAACAACACCGCCGGTGTGGTTGAAATCTCGCGTGATGTGACATTTGATGAAACTAACGGTTCTCAAGTAAAACAAGTTGATTGTGATGTAATTGATAGGGAAGAACCCCCATGCGAAGCAATCAAGAAATTGGCCATTGGGGAGGTGAAACCGGTGGGCGAGTGCAATCCAGGCACCCCAACCGGAGTATCGGGATAATGTCGAGTATCGGACTAAATCTCCAGTGTCGGACTTAACCGGATATTCGGATGCAATGCTCCTTCCTCATCTACACAAGCTTAAGATGGCTCGGACCCGCTCAAGATGATGAAGGCCCTATTCAACGTTTAAATGCAACCGTTCCTCATCCAAGAGTGCATCAAAGCGTACAACGAGATCACCCCGTCGACAACATTCTTGGAGATATTAACAAGGGAGTATCTACTAGATCTCGTGTCGCAAATTTTTGTGAATTTTACTCTTTTGTTTCTTCTCTTGAACCGCTTAAGGTAGAAGAAGCACTCCAAGATCCGGATTGGGTGATGGCCATGCAAGAGGAGTTAAATAACCCGAGCGGAACCAAGTGTGGAAGCTTGTCGAAAGGCCCAAGCAAAATGTGATTGGAACTAAATGGGTTTTTGGAACAAGCAAGGCGAGAACGAATAGTGACGAAATAAAGCCGGTTAGTTGCTCAAGGCTTCACGCAAATTGAAGGTTTGGATTTCGATGAAACATATGCTCTGTAGCTAGGCTTGAATCTATTAGAATATTACTTGCCTTTGCTACTCACCATGATTTTAAGTCTGTATCAAATGGGCGTGGCGCCTTCTGAATGGACCACTCTCAAAATGGTCTCGTTGAGCAACCACACGTTTCGAAGATCCAAATCATCCGGACCACGTCTACTTCTTACACAAAGCTCTCTATGGGCTTAAGCAAGCAAGGCGTGGTTGAGTGTTTTCGTGATTTTCTCCTCGATCAGGGTTTCGTAGTCGGAAAGGCCGACCCTACTCTCTTCACTAAATATATTAATGATGATTTATTTGTTTGTCAAATATATGTTGATGACATTATATTCGGGTCTACTAATGAGCATTTGTGCAAGGAATTTAGCAGGATAATGACTAAAAGATTTGAGATGTCCATGATGGGCGAGTTGAAGTTCTTCCTCGGTTTTCAAGTTAAACAACTCAAGGAAGGAACCTTTATATGCCAAACGAAGTACATCAAGGACATGCTCAAGAAGTTCGGCATGGAGAACGCCAAATCAATCAAGACGCCA
This sequence comes from Guadua angustifolia, assembly GCA_036346375.1. Classification (NCBI taxonomy): domain Eukaryota; kingdom Viridiplantae; phylum Streptophyta; class Magnoliopsida; order Poales; family Poaceae; genus Guadua; species Guadua angustifolia. The sequence goes on from CM070503.1 coordinate 4,160,721, forward strand.
ATGCAAGCCAACGGGCATCTAGACCTCGACAAAGAAGGTAAACCGGTCGTCCAAAAGGTATATCGTTCGATGATCGGTTCTTTACTTTATCTTTGTACATCTAGGCCCGATATCATGCTTAGTGTGTGCATGTGTGCACGGTTTCAAGCCGCTCCCAAAGAGTGCCATATGGTGGCCGTAAAAAGAATCTTGAGATATTTAGTGCACACTCCTCATTTCGGACTTTGGTATCCAAAAAGGTCATCTTTTAAATTAGTTGGGTACTCCGATGCAGATTATGCCAGATGTAAAGTGGATAGGAAGAGTACCTCGGGAACGTGTCAATTCTTAGGAAGATCCCTTGTCTCATGGTCCTCTAAGAAACAAAATTCCGTAGCCCTATCCACACCGGCGAATACATAGCCGTCGGGAGTTGTTGTGCGCAAATTGCTTTGGATGAGGCAAACCCTAAATGACTATGGCCTAACCTATAACCATGTTCCACTCTTGTGTGACAATGAGAGCGCCATAAAAATTGCCAACAATCCCGTCCAACATTCCCGCACAAAGCATATCGATATCCGCCACCATTTCTTAAGAGACCATTCCACTAAAGGCGATATCAATATCCAACATGTGAGCACAAACGACCAATTTGGCGATATATTTACCAAGCCACTTGATGAGAAGAGATTTTGCGATTTGAGAAGTGGGCTAAATATACTTGATTCTCGCAATTTGGCTTGAAAAGTGCTCACCATTGATTGATGTTTGGAAAATGTTTTAGAAAATTTTATTTTGATCCTTTTCTTTGATCCTTTGTGTGTTGATCGAAATCTTTGATCTTCGGATCAAGCCCAATGCCATGTGACTATGGTTTGTTTGATTATTTGTTCGCTAGTCACATTGTGCAAAGGATCTATAGGATCTCTTCTCTCTATGCTTCAAGCCAATCATCCCTTTCATTCCTTGCAAAATCCTTGTTGAATCCCGAGCTGTCAACTCGGATAGTCCGGACTAATTGTCCGGATAGTCCGGAGTATCCGGGTTGTGCGGTCTGCCTATAAAGCTTTGCGGGGGGAGTTTCTTTCTCTCTCTTCCCTCATTTCTCCAAACCGCACGGCTCTCCTTTTGTGCCCTAGCCGCCGCCCTAGGTTCTCCTCCGCCTCCGGTGTGTTCCTCTTCCTCCGGAGACTCCGGATCGTTTCCCCGGGTTTGGGGGAAGAGATCTCCTCGGCATTCCATCTTTTTGGTTGTTCTTCGTTGAGGTAAGCCTTCATTTTGCCCCAAATATCTCTTTTCCCTTTGAAATACCTAGGAATAAGATTGCCTTGCTAGAGCACACTCATATCCTTGATTAATCTCCAAAATGTGCCTCTAGAAATTGTAGTTTGTTTGCAAATTAGGGTTTTGGGCTGAAATCTGGCATATCCAGAGTATCCGGACACTCCGGATCAAATACCCCGGAGTATCCGGATTAATTGTCCGGACATTCCGGACTAAATGCCCGGAGTATCCGGGCTGTACCTCTCGGCCCAAAATTCTAAATTGTAAAACTTACAGTCTTGCGAACCTTTCTCCACTCATATCTTGTTTCCTTTTAGATGTCTACTTCCCAGGGAGGTTCCGGGGCCGGCAAGCGTCCTGTCGATTCTCCTCCTTCATCGCCTTTGCCTAGCCCTTCCAAGAAACCTACAGATCTTGTCGAAAAATCAAGGCCGTGCTAATCTTCTTACCGCTCCTCCATTGCTCCATCTCTGCTCCACTCGTGCTCAAGATAATCGAGGGAGCACTGTAAGCGCGAGCATCCATGGGCGCTCATGCGAGGCTTCATGAGCAAAAAGAAGAAGCATCATCAAGCATCTCGTGAAGCTATTGGTCCGCTTGAGAAGTTTGACTGTGTGGAATACCACAGTCGAGATGATGCGCTTGGTGATTGACTATAGAGTGGGTTACGGAAAGGGCAAGGCCATTGTTGCACAAAGGAATAAGGATTAAGCTTGAGTTTCACCAAGATCGGTATGTCGACAAGCGGTTACGGAGCAATTTCATTCGATTTCTATGAGGCAGTTCTTCTTCCCATGGGCGCCCGATGATGAAAATGAAAAGGATTGGTGGCTCTACATATGCGAAGCTCAAAATCCGGTATTTGATGAAGTCATCCAAATTTGTGGCGTTACAAAGGTGTCGATGTTTATTCTGACAATAATGAAAAAGGGGCTACGTAGCTGGACCCAAACTTCGATGGTAGCACAAGAACACTTTCGATGTATACTGAGTTCGGACTCTCATGGTGGAGATAATACCTAGTCACATGCTCTGGAATTATATGTGGCTAGGCGATTGCCGATGAGATGTTACTGTCTTGTTACATTACATCTTTGAGATGCCCCGTCCCTCCTTTATATAATAGAGAAGGGCGGTTACAATATTGAGTCCTACTCGGATCTGAAGTAGGGGTTTCTATCTGAGCCGTATCGGTTTGGATTACAATCATCCCTACCCAATCGACTCGGTTTCTTTAACTAAGGCCTATCACGATTCTTCACGCTTTGCTTGGCCCAAGTAACCTTCAGTTTTATCCGATCGACATGATCCAAGTTCGCTTTGGTGAGCCTTGGAGGACTGGTTGGTGGGCCCCAAGACATACATATCCCAGTGGCCCAGAGTGCTTCATGATCGAATGCCTTCCATTTGTTTAAGCCTTCAAGTGCTTTTAGCGAGTGCTTGTCGTTGGGCAAAAGAGGTCACGAAGAACTCGCCGAATTCTCTTTGTTTTGAGTGTCTTTGTCCCGGATTACGGACCGATGATTTCTTGTATGTTTGAAAATCATCTTTCGGCTTTGATTTAGATTACATGCTTCTCGACTTTTGGCTGACATGAGGCATACCATAAGAGGATGTTGTTTACGGTGGTACCCATCTATTCCGTGCATTACGGTTTACGGTTTTGGGCCCATCTTGGGGCATACCACTTGTTAACTTGATTCTTTTGGGCCATCGGCGATTCGTCGTCGTGCGTACTTGCCCGACCCACTGAAATGCTCCTAGGGCGGTTTGGGGTTTTGGGAAAAGTGATCGATTTCCGCTCGGGGCGAGAATCGGCGCCGCTTCCTTATCAATCTGAGCAAATAGAGTGGCTTTATACCGTTGCTACTTGCCCTTTGTTCTCAACTTTCTTCTCCTTCGTGACCTCCGCCGCTAGGGCTAACTTTTCTCGTTACCCTAGTTTTCGCGATCGCGAGATTCTTTATTCAAGAATGTCGCCTTCTTCTTACGCAACGCTCCCCATCCGCCTCGACCAAAGATTGGGCTACTTGGTGACGACAGACGGACGGTTGGAGGATTTAGTCGGCATTGGTGTTTTCCACCTTTGGTGATGCTTGCCGCTTCGCCCCTTGGGTGAATTACGCCCTACTCCTCGTCTTTGAAGAGGTGGTCGTCTTTGAATCATTTTTTAAGCGGCTTGGCTTGGCCTTAGGCATCCCCCTTTCTTGCGGCGTTACAGGTTTTATGGAATCGAGTTAACTCATCTTAACCCTAACTCCATTCTTCAAATTGCTGCTTTTGTTAATCTCTGTGAGACCTATCTTGGCGTTCGGCCTCATTTTGATCTTTTGCAGTAGTACTTTTGCTTTGTGTGTATATTTGGTGAAAGATGCTTTGAAGTCGTGAACAATGATGGTCTTCTTGTAATATTATTTTAACCGCTATATACCTTTTTCCTTATTTAGATCTTGAGTGCGACCTTGCGAGTGATTTTCCTTTGTGCTTGATCTCCTTGTCGATTAAGCGTAGCCCCGAGCAACAGCAGAGTTTTTTCCTCAAGCGTGCTTTTAGCGACTAGACTTTTTTAGTCACAGGAGCATCAAATTCGGCGGTTTAGAGCACTCGGATTTTAGTCGTGATCATTGAAAAATAGGAATTGGTTTGCATGCGGGGTTGCACATGTGCAACACTATTAGGTGTAGCCCCGACTTCTCGCTTAATTGAGAAACAATTGAGTAGCAAGTCAATTGAATAAAGAATTCGATACATGATCTTGCTTTGAACAAACATCCTCTTGATTAGAGTTAGCATCTTAACACTATTAGAATGTAGCCCCGACTTCTTTGCTTAATTGAGGAACAATTGAGTAGCAAGTCAATTTTGGACATCCTATTGAACTTTTCAAGAATAAAAGCGGCGTAGTGCTCTATATTCCATGAGTTGCTAATGATGGCGCCGTCTTCTCGCTTAAGCACAGTAGGCCCTGGTCGTGTCACCTCGTCAGCGATGTAGGGCCTTCCCAAATGGAGATAACTTGTGCTCGTGTTTACGACTCTTTATCGAACCAAATCGCCTTTGGAGAATGCTCGGTTTGGACGTTTGGTCGTGATATCGGCGCAGAACTGAAGGTATCTGGCCGACCGGACCACAGCGATCTCTCTTGCCTCTTCAATCTGTCAATATCTTCCATTCGGTTTCTTGACTCGTCCTCCTTGAAGCTCGGGACTCGGGGATCCGAAGGTCAATTCGTAGGTAGGACCGCCTCGGCCGTAGACCGAAAGAAGGGTGATTGCCGATGGATCTGGCTGGGGTGGTTCTCGGCCCCGAAATCTTGACGGCAGTTCTTTCACCCATCGGGTGGCGTATAACGAGGCGGTCAAAGATTCGTGCCTTTAGGCCTTGCGGCACCATGCCGTTTGCCCTTTCCACCGGCCGTTGCTTTTCGGATGAGCCACGCGAGGCGAAGCAAATTTTGATGCCGAGCTTATCGCACCGATCTTGAAAGTCTTCTCCTCGGAATTGGGTTCCATTGTCGTGATAATCTGTTTGATGCGCCAAATCTTACCACAATTTCTTAGAAGAATTCTTTGGCCTTGGCATTGTGATTGTAGCCACCGGTTTTGCTTCTATCCACTTAGTGAATTTATCCACGGCAACAAAGAGGTGGGTGAAGCCGCCTTGAGCCTTCTTCAATGGGCCAACCATGTCGAGCCCCGTGACCGCAAATGGCCAAGTGATTGGAATTGTTTGCGCTTTACGGCGAATGCGTGTATTTGGCGGCGAAACCGGCCCTTCACAAGTTGAGCGATGTCTTCTGCGTCGGTCACGGCGATCGGCGAAGAAACCTTGTCGATCGCCTTGCCCACCAATGTGCTTGGCGCGCGTGATGCCCACAAATTCCCGAGTGGATTTCCACGAGTAATTGCTTTCCTTCTTCTGGCGATATGCATCGCCTTAGAACTCGAGAGGCACTTTTTGAAATAATTCTTCGCCTACCACCACGTAACTCTTCTTTGCGCCCGCGAGATGCGCTCTGCCATTCGGTCTTACGGAAGTTCGTCTTTCAATAGGTAATTGAGAAAAGGAGCCGTCGATGCATGGCCGATGACTAGGACCTCCTCTTCGTTAGATCTCTCTTGACTTGTTACATACGCTTTTGGCTTCTGGGGTTTGTAGATTTCCTCAACAAAAACCGGCGGTCGCGATAACTTTGAGTGGAGCCCAATTTTGCCAATTCATCGCTTCCGTTGTCATGGCGAGCACATGAATGAGCTCGGCCCGTCAAACTTGTCTTCAAGCTTCCGTACCTCCTGGCAGTATGTCGTCATGATGTCCTCGACACATGACCAATCTTTTTGGACTTGATTGATCACCAGCATGGAGTCGCCTCGAATTGTTAGCCGCGAATACCCAGAGATATCGCGATGCGAAGTCCGTGGATGAGTGCTTCCGTACTCGGCGGCGTTGTTAGATCTTGGGGAAGTGAATCTGCAAGACGTATTTTAGGCGCTCACCTGTTGGAGAGATGAGGACCACGCCTGCTCCTGCGCCACTGAGCATGAGAGATCCGTCGAAGTACATTGTCCAATATTCGGTTCTTCAACGTTTGTTGGTGATTGCAGCTCTATCCATTCGGGTGAAATCGGCAAGTACTTGAGATTTTCTTGCCGTCCGTGGCTGAAGGATACTTGAAGGCTCCAAGCTCGATTGCCCATTTTGCGATCCTCCCGTGGCCTTGGACTCTCCCAATACCTCGGCGCCAAGTAGAGCGAGGTCTCTACTTTACGGAGGTGCCCTTCTTCCTTCGCTCTACTACAATTGCCTTGGCGACTACATGAGTTGTTGCGGCGATGTAGACAAAAGGGTTCTTCGATATTGGGGAACGGCCGGTGGAGATAGCGAGAACGTCTTCAATTCTTGAAGGCTGCGTGCTTGATGGTCCATTGAAAATTACCTTGCTTCTTGAGAAGTTTGAAAAAAAGGCATCCGCGACCCCGATCGAGAGATGAATCTGCCGAGTGCCACCATGCATCCGGTGAGCTTCTGGACGTCTTTCTGATTGGCTGGAGGCTTCATCTTCAGAATTGTATTGATTTTTTCTGGGTTTGCCTCGATGCCTCGTTGTGAAACAATGAATCCGGTAATTTCGAGACGGGACTCGAAGCGCATTTTTCGAGGTTGAGCTTCATTTTGTAGGCCCTTAGGCTTTCAAAGGTTTCGCTAAGTCGGATATTAGGTCTTCCTTTGCCGAGATTTGGCGACAACGTCATCAACGTATGCTTCCATATTGCGTCCGTCGAGAATGAAAACACCGCAATTGCGTTGGTAAGTCGCGCCCGGCGTTCTTCAAGCCGAATGGCATTGTGGCGTAGCAAAAGGCTCGAGCGGAGTGATGAATGAGTCTTGATGCAATCTTCTTCTTTGCTTTGATCTGGTGATATCACGGTAGGCATCGAAAGCGAGGAGTTCCAAACCGCCGTGGAATCTACCACTGTCATCTGAGGCAACCGAAAGGATCTTTCGGGCAAGCCTTGTTGAGATCGGTATAATCAACGCACATCGCGCGACTTTTATTCTTTTTGCGAACAAGTCTTTGGGTTACCGACCCGATCGAATGGTACACTTCTTTTATGAAGCTTCTTTGCTAACGACCGTGATTTCCTCCTTGATGGCCTCTTTCTGTCTTGAGCGAACCTTCGAGCCATTGTTTGATGGGTTTGGCCTTTTCGTCCCACGTTCAAGGAGTGCTCGATCACCTTCACAGGAACACCGGCATGTCGGATGGTTTCCGCGAAGATGTCGGTTAGCGAAGGAAGGTGACGATGGCGTCCTCCTATTTGGCGGAGAGACACCCCCAATTAAAGCCGTCTGGTTGGAGTTGGATGGATCAAGGATTACCTTCTTGGTTCCCTCATCGGGCTTCAAACTTGTCTTGGCTTTGTTTCTTGACCAGTACTTCTCCTTCATCTTCTTGATATCGTGCTTTCTTAGGATCTTCATTTTGTCGTTTGCTATCTCTTGAGCTTCAGCCATCTCACAACTTTTTTTGTCGCAGACGAACGACCGCTTGACATCGCCATGAGCAGAGATTATACCCCTTGGTCCTGGCATTTTCAGGATGAGGTAGGTATAATGTGGCACGGCCATGAATCGGGCCAGGCCTAGGCTGGGCGAGCCCCGAATGGCGTGATATGCCGTCTGGAAGTCAGCTACCTCGAAGTTAAGGTATTCCGTCCGGAAATTATCCTTGGTTCCAAACGTGACCGGCAAGGTGATTTGGCCGAGTGGAACAGAGGAAGTTAGGAATTACTCCATGGAAGGGTGACGAGCCCGCTTCAACTCGGGCGAGGATCTTCATTTCGTCGAAGGTCTTGGAGAAGAGTACATTGAGTCTACTTCCCCCATCGACCAGCACCTTTTTGAGCTTGACGTTGCGAACCACTGGGTCCAATACCGGTAAATCTTAAAGTGCGGGATGTAGTCCGGATGGTCGAGCGGCTAAAGGTTCACGGAACTTGGACCATTTGAGGTATTGGGGTACAGCTGGCACGATGGCGTTGACGTCTCTCTCCGTGAGCTTCTTCTTTCGTTTTGACTCATAGTCCATTGAGCCCCCGTAGATGTAATTGAGTTCCCGCTCCGTTTTTTGATATTCTCCGTCGTCATCTTCAGGGGGATCTTGTTTCTTCTTCTCTTCTTCTTTTGCTTCGCCCTTGGCGGGTCGCCTTCTGGACTCTCTAGCAAACCTCCTCAGAGTGAAACAATCCTTCGCCGCATGTTTACTATTTGGGTGAAAGGGACATATTGCCTCCATCACCGTGTCATAATTGTCGGTCCGTGGCGCGCGTCGTCGGTCTTGCTTTCGCCGCCACTATTTCTTCAGCTTCCTCTTTACATCCTGTTGTCTTGATGACTCAACGTAATCCTTTTGTCCTTCCGACGCGGCGATCATCTTGTCGCTCGGCCAAAGCATCTGAGGCCGTTGCGTGCGATCCGCCACTCAAACATCTCCCTTACGGTGGATGGCGGTTTTGAGACATCTTTTGATCGGTCGGGTCGTTGGCGCCCATACGGAATCTTTGCGATGATGCTTTGCCTCGAAATGTCCCCGATCGTATTCTTCTTCGCATGAAGCGCCGGATGAATTCTCGGGCGTCTCGTTCTTCTTCTGCGAAGCCGGTATAGATCCCATCGTGTTCCGTGCCGCTCGTAAGTGCCACGAAAATTGGTGATAAAATGCTCGCGAGTTCCTCGAGAGTCTATGGAATTCGCGAGAGCCCCGTGAGCCATGCTTGAGCCAAGAGGTGAGCATGACCGGAGATAATTAGCCATCACATTATGATTTCCCCGTGACCATGATCGCAAGGGAGTAGACTTGGAGCCAAGCTTAGGATCTCTTTCCCGTCAAATTTGGTGATGCTTTTTGGTTGAATCCTCGGGCCAAACCACTCGTGGGCGTGGAGTGAAGCCGGATGCCCTCAATAGGGCCATTGCCTCGCTTTGTGGAGAACGCCGGTGAGGCGACTTTGGATCGGTGACCTTCTCCTTCTCCTCCGTCGTGGTAGCGGAGGTTTCGACGGTCTTCTCGTTAAATGCGTGGCCAATGCCAAAACGTTCATAGTTATCTCGTACTGCGGCGCTCTTCATCTTCGCGATCATATTTTCGGCGTTCAAATCTGCACGGAGGTCGGCGTCTTTGTGTCGGCGTCCTCTCCTCGTTGAAGCTCCGCTTTGTGGCGGCTGCGGGTCGTATATTGCTTTCGACCTGCGAGCAAATGGGCGAAACGGGATGGCGCCTTTTCTCTTGGTGCCTCTTGGTGTGCTGAATTGCCGCCGCCGCAACCATAGCTTTGAACTTGGGCTACGATCGAGCGGTCGGGCTATCGGTCCGAGTAGTGGTGCCAAGGTGTCGAGGCGTCTTGGAGGCGACGATGTTACTGGCGGGGGGTATGAAAAACTGACCGTTCCCCACCTTTATCCGCAAGATTTCTTCATTCACGCTCTGACCTCGTGTTGGAGGAGTCTCGCGGGGTTTTCTTGGTGGTGATGGTTCTCCTCCGTAGCATTTGCCGCGTCCTTTTGTGGAGGGTCCGTTTGATCACAAAAATCTTTGTGGAAAGCTTCGGGAATTTCCTACCATATACGGATTGAAGATGCGGGAAGATGAAGCGCCGGCCGATGGGTCCGAGTGGTTTGCTTGTGTATTCGACCACTCGGGGCTCGTCATTAGCCGATCTGACTCGAGATGAGGATCGGGCCCTTGGCTTCTTGCCCACCACAGATGGCCATGCAGGTTACGATCCGAGTGGTTGGCGGCTAAGAGAACCTCGAAATTGGTTCGGATCGGGCCGATCCGAATCCGAAAGCGGAGAGCGACCAAAGTTGTCGGCGATGAAATCTAGGCTTCAAAGCGAAATACGGCCGTGGCGAAGATGGTCGTGCTCACGAAGATTGCCATCGAGCTTCTTTGCGATTGATCCTAGCGCAGCCCCTACCGGCGCCAGCCGCCGACGTTTATTCACCGAACAATAATGAAAAAGGGGCTACTGTGACCCAAACTTCGATGGTAGCACAAGAACACCCGATGTATCTGAGTTCGGGCTCTCACGGTGGAGATAATACCCTAGTCACGTGCTCGGAATTATATGTGGCTAGGCGATTCTTGATGAGATGTTACGTCTTGTTACATTACGTCTTTGAGATGCCCGTCCCTCCCTTTATATAATAGAGAAGGGCGGTTACAATATTGAGTCCTACTCGGATATGAAGTAGGGGTTTCTATCTGAGCCCGTGTCGGTTTGGATTACAATCATCCCTACCCAATACGACTCGGTTTCTTTAACTAAGGCCTATCTGATTCTTCACGCTTTGCTTGGCCCAAGTAACCTTGATTTTATCCGATCGACATGATCCAAGTTACTTTGGTGAGCCTTGGAGGACTTGGTGGGCCGGGACATACATATCCCACACAAGGTAAAGGATATTATGAGTTTTCTTTACTCTTGGAATGATGAAATCATTATGCAATTTTATGCCACGCTGTACTTTGACAAGAAGCAAGATGCTATATGATGACCGATAAACTATGGTATGTGGCCACCAAAAGGACCTTTGCGAGTTCTCGGCTATCGATCGGTGATGGTGATGCCAAATTGCATGATAAGAAGGTCTTGGCCCCTGAGCAGCTTGAAGACTTGTATGACTCTTCTCAGCACTTCGTGGTTGGAACAATAAAGGGTCTCAAGCCTGTGCCCGCAGTTCTTCTCAGATTGCTTCGGGTCACTCTTTGGCCCAAGGAGGGGGATGCGTCAGCCATTAGCTCTTATGTTCGTAACTTGCTATATCATTTGGTGGAGCGCACTCATGGGTTTGATGTGGTGGATTTTATATGGGAAGCAATCAGACACAACTCTTTGAGCAATTCCAGCAGCTGCGGGTATGCCCCTTTCATCATGGCACTCATTGATCATGTCACGGGCCTTGACTTTGTGAAGGATGTGGAGCATTTGTCATATAAGGTTCGTCCACCTTCAGCCTCGTCGACCCTGCGGCTCTCAGAAGAAGCGTCGAGGTCGTCATACAGGACTCGATCTTCTGCTCCTCCTCCAGCTCCAGCTTCAACAGCAGCTCCTGTTCCTCCTCCAGGCTCTCCCAGCACCAGCAGAGACGCCATCAAGAGGATGCTTAAGTGCTTGTTTTGTTTATGCCAAGATGTGTCTGAGCAAGTCAAGGAGACCCGTCGAGAGCTGCGTGAGCATCGTCGTGAGTTCCGCGCCTACCGTCGCCAGCAGGGTGAGGACATTCCTGCCAGCAGTGAGTCCGAGGAGTCAGTTGATGCACCTACAGTGGACTCCGCTACTCAGCAGCTCTTCGGACTTGACCTTGACGCGAGCGGCGTCGATGGCGTGGCGATGTGATGAGGAGGATGATTATCAGCTGTCAGGAGATGAGGAGTGATCTTCTGCCGTCGACTCTTTCTTTTTGGTGTCTTGATGCCAAAGGGGGAGAGTGGTGTGTCTTTTGCTTGATTTGGCTTAGTTTCTCATTTAATTGCTTATTGTTGAACTTGTTGCTTATGCGTGTGTTGCTTGTTGGATGTTGAGAATATTGTCGAGCTATTTGCTTAATTCTATTTCCCTTTAGCAATGCATTTGTGTGATATCATGTCATATTATTTACGTAAATTATCTGCTATATATCTTGTTATATTCTCTCAAAAGCAGAAATTTAGGGGGAGCTCTCGCCAAATTTTCCCGTAAATATGTGCATTTGATATTCAACTCAGATTCTTTCAATGCACATGTTTAGGGAGAGCTTCTCCGTGTATTTGGTTTTCCAAATCTTGTCTCATTCAAATTTTATCCAAATCAATTGTGTTGTCATCAATTCACCAAAAAGGGAGATTGAAAGTGCATCTAGGCCCTCAAAGAGTTTTGGTGATTTATGGCAACACAATTCCTCTACTAACAAAGCAAGTGAGATTCTATCACGGTGATCGAGAAGATATCGTCGTTGGAAAGCAAATTGGAGATCCCGGCATATTTAAAATTTGAAAAAGCGGCATCAAGACTTTAGTCATAAATCTTTTATTTTTATTGAGTCTAAGGATAGCCGTACTATTAAGGGTGATACGACGGAAAATCGCTTTTAGGATATGCTTGTGTTCATAGAATGAAAATTGCATCTCGAAAGATTTTTAAAACATTGCATTTCCTATCAAAGGGTACTTCTGGCCGAATGGGTCAGGCCGGAGTATCCGGACATTTAGTCCGGACACTCCGGGCTAGGGCCCTCGGTTGCATTCTCTGGAAAGTCCGGAGTATCCGGACATTTAGTCCGGACACTCCGGGGAAAATGGTCCGGAGTATCCGGTGAGTCCGGAGTATCCGGGGATTAAGTCTGGATACTCCGGGTTAACCCTCTCGGTTCCTAGCAAACCTTCTTCAGTCCGGACACTCCGGACTAAATGTCCGGATAGTCCGGGGTTTGCGCAGCACAAGTGTAACGGTTGGATTTTGGGAGACCTATTTAAGCCCTCACTCCAAATCCAACCGTTACTCACCTCATTCATTGCAGCATTAACTCTCAAGCTCTCACTCACTCTCTCTTGAGCCCTAGCCTCTTTCTCCCCCTTGAATCCTTGCTTTGATTTGAATCTTTGGGGAGAAAAGAGGGGATCTAAGTGCTTTGAGCTTGCATTTTGATTCTTGAGCACAAGTTTCATCCTCTAAGTTGATTTAGCGGCGTATTTGTTACTCTTGGAGTTTGAAGGGCTCCTAGGCGGCAAGGAGTCACCGGAGCCTCAAGACTTGGTGTGGAGAGCCGGGAAGTTTGTGAAGGCAAGCCTCACCTCCGAAAGGAAAGAGGCAAGAAGAAGACCCATGCGAGTGCTTTGTGCAACACCGGGAGGAAAGAGGTCAAGAGGGACCGGGCTTTGTGCCTCCTCAGCGAGAGTGAGGATTCCTTCAAGAATCCGAACTTGGTAAAAGTTGTTGTCTCCTTGTTCTTCTTTTGTTTGTTCTAGGGTTTGTTGTTTTGGAACTTGGGGAGCTCCGATCTATTCTATTGTTGTGTTTGCTTCTAGATCTTCACTATCATCAATGCGACACTATTTAGAGCATTTGTATTCATTTAGATTGTTGAAAAATTGCTTGGATTTAAAATCCCTCTTTGAGCTACTCGGCCGGAATATCAGGACAATATACCGGATAGTCGGGATTGTCAGATATCCGGATAAAATCCCCGGACACTCCGGGCTCAGACCCTCGGGTGAATTTAAATTGTTGCAAATTTTTTAATCCGCCTATTCACCCCCCCTCTAGGCGACATTTTCGGTCTTTTCAATAACCATGGTCAGAGACGACCTCGTTCTCCTAATAATCTTGATTAATGTCATAACATACGACCACGTTTGGGGCCATATATAGGGTGTAAGGCTTTCTTACACGGGCTTGAAGATTTTTTATGGGACTTAGAATCCTTAAGAGTTTCTCTAGACCTACACTAGTGGTGTTCAGTTTACGGGCTGCGACAAGAAGATAATAGATACTTACACATTGTATTAAAAGGATATGCTTGGACATGGTTATTTAACCATCCAGAAAGTTCTATTTATAATTGAAAAAATTTATATCATACTATTTTAAACAACTTTTAAAGTTACATTAAGCTAGGGAAAAAAGATGATTTACATCGTGTTCGCTGAACTTTCGGAGAAAATTACTTCAATTTGTTAAGAGGTTTTGTAGAAGTGCGCAGCTCCTAACATTACTGATGTTTATGTTATTCGAGAATTTAAGAAGGCGGTGCCTTACAATAGGTTCACAAAAGAAATAAACATCCACCCGCCAAGAACCATATTAGTGTTGTTCGACACGATTGATCGTTACTCTCATGCTTACAAAGTGGTTGAATGGAACCGCATTGTCAACAAAGGCTATATACCACCACAACATGGTCTAGAGGGCTCCAACAAGAAAGAGTTAAAGAAGCTAATCTGATCTAAAGATCGCAAAGGCAAAGCTAAAAAGAAGAACAAGATGAAAAGGGAGATCGAGCCTCCTGCCGTATCAAATGCGCTGCACTTGCTACCGCCTTATTGTAGTGCCTGTAGTGTTTGATACCTAGCTGGCCACGGTTCGTACTTCCGTGGTCGGATAAGTAACTATTTTTGTAACTGTGTTTACATAGAAACTATATTTACATGGGACTCCATTATTTTCCTCCACATCCTGGAAGGAAACTCACCATCTCACCTGTATTTTGATCCGCATTTATTCGCATGCATCCAGGAGGAATGGAAGCAGGAAAGCAAACCAAAGGAAGTGGGGCGGATCCAAATCCGTCCGGGTCGTGAGCCTGTCGTCCTCCTCGTTCCACCACCCCGACAAGTGTACGCAGTAACGCAGACGCAACGCAAACAACCAGAGAAACACACAACTACACAAGAGGAGAAGAAGAGAGGAGAGAGAAATAAGAGAGAGAGAGGCCCGCCCAACAAAGAAAGGAACACCACGCTCTCCTCCACTTCACCACCTTTCCTCGTAAGAAAGAAAGGAGCGAGCAAGAAGCACCTCACGTTGCGAATCCTCCCGATCGCATCGCCACCCCCGAAATAGCCAGCAGCCATTAGCGAGGCTCGGAGGGGGTGGGGGTAGAATGGGGAACGTGACGTCGTCGGTGGCGGCGCGGCTGGCCTTCTTCCCGCCGGAGCCAGCGACGTACGAGGTGGTGGCCGAGGAAGGCGGCGGGCTGCGGATGACGGGGTTGTCGGCCGACGCAGGCGTCGAGGTGCACGCGCTGCCCACCAGGGGCGGCACGCGCGTCGTCGCCGCCTTCTGGCGCCACCCCTCCGCGCGCCTCACGCTGCTATACTCCCACGGCAACGCTGCCGACCTCGGACAGATGCTCGGCCTCTTCCTCGAGCTCCGATCCCACCTCCGCGTCAACATCATGAGGTCGGGGACCTTGTAGCTTTACCCCACGCATTAGTCCTCCTCCATTGCTTACGCTAATTTTCTTCGCATTTTCTGCCTTCGAGTGAGTGGCGCATTCAACCCCGGTGTTCTTGCTGTTGTGATGCGTGTGGCGTCCGCTCTCTACTCTGCATGGCTAATTAATTAATCGATCAATCTTCAGTTTATTTTTTGGGTTCAGCATTTTGTTTTTATTATTTTGTAGAAGTTCCGTCCGGTTGGATTTGGCGGGATTTTCGTTGTTTTCCTCATAAGATTCCGTATGTGGAGTTATTTTCCTCGCTGCAGGACATGCTGCTTTAGTTAGAAGAGGATTTAATTGAGTTATTTTTGTTTGTTTGTTAGTCAGCCTAGTGTGATTAAATAATAACTTGGTGGTGTTTGGAACTTTTTAATTGACTTGAAGAAGATCTAGCTTTTCTTTCTATTGTTCTTGTAAGAATCATTTGAGTTAAATCTTCCATGAAGGTGTTGAATCGATAGTTTTGCTTAACTGTTCCTTTAGTTCCGAGAATTACGTTGAGGGTGTAATTGGCCATGAAGCTGATTATAAACTTCAACGTTAGGAATCAGCTGCTAGCCTGCTATGTTAATATAACTTTAAATCGATGTCTTTTGTTTAATCACTCCTTCTCTGAATAGCTTTAATTGGTTAGGAAGCCGATTCCGTGCTTTTTTTAGTTTGATTTACAACAAAATGATAGCTTTAGTACTTCAATTTAATTCCTGCATGGAGGTCGTTTTTCCAGTAATCTCCTAATGACGATTCTGGGGTAGAGGAAAAAAAAGCTATTTTCTTACCTTTTTTAAGTACTTGGTTTTGTGTGTGTGTGTGTGGTGGGGGGTTATCTGAGGTTAATCCGGAGAAGATTCCATGTTTTTTGAACGGCTTCAATTATTGTGCATTTGTACTACTATATAGTCAGGTTCCGCTCTGATGCTGATAAATGCTCCTCTGGGTGTTCTACTGTTCTTGCGTTCAGCGTTCCAGTTACCGGTCATCGATCCGCCAACGAGCGAACTTTAAAACGTACGGCTGTATTTGTGAAAATTGCGTTGTAGATGGGAAAATTACGGGGTTTTTTTGGTGCTATTCATCGTTGTGGTTCTGTAAAGGACTCAAGAGTATGTTTTTCTAGAGAAAAAAAAACACCAGGCCCCTGAGTATTATTATAGTTAGACAGTGTATTGTATGTAACCTTATGGTGTTTGGATCGAGGACCGATAATTTGCATGCTGTCTTGCTGGGTGATAATCCGATAGACCTTGCAAATCTGCATGAATATATTTTCCATGAGTTATTGTCAAATTTCATATTCACTGTTTAGATAACCTTTTTGGTGGATCAAGTTGATGACTGCTGCTTGACATTGAGAACAAAGGCATTTCTACCACCAGAAAAGTTGCTATCTGACTGATGGGATTGTGGTTTTTCTTTACATCAAAAAAATATAAACCATGGACAATTATGTTGAATTAATACCCTGACATTTTTCCTTTCATGAATGTAAGCAACATACTGAATGTTGCATGTGGCTAAAGCTGTTCGCTTGGTTTTCTTTTGCAGCTATGATTATTCAGGATATGGGGCCTCTACAGGAAAAGTAAGAATCTGAAATCTTAAGTAATTTTAAGAGCCCAAACGTGATTCACTTATTACTTAAATTAGCAGTTAAGTTGTCTTTTGGATATAGATTGTCCAGTCAAATTCTCACATAAACTTTCTGTTTTGCGATCATGATGTCTTCTGTCTATAATTATGCCACATTTTCAGCAATGGTTCAGGCTGACAATTATTGGATTGGTTTGTTCCCTATCCTTTTTTGTAATCAACTTCATGTCCTTGAATAGTTGTATGGGCATCCTTTCTCAAAGCAAATCATTATTATTCACTCTTATCTTTCTTGGCCTCATCTATAATAGGACTTTAACGGATGGCTGGTTAGGCTTTTCAATTTTTACATTAGCTACCAATACCCAAAATAGTCATATTGTCTTTCTGCTATTCTAGACCATGATGGTATCTTTGTTCTGGTAGTAATCCTTTTGTCAAAGTTGTTAAAGTAAGGGACCAACAGCCCCAACTTATAGGTAATCAATCCCTACTAAAAAAAGCTTCCTGGGTCAAGTAGATAATAAATTAGCATGTGTGCTTGTTCCCATAAGCAGCACATAGTTTTGTGAATTGCTGAACACTTTTCTAAGAGACAGCTGGAGTTGGAACTGAATAGATGATAGTTGGCACGTTCCTGTGTATGCACTTAGATTAGATAGCTGATTACATTTTCGAATACATACCCTAACAATGTTCCTTTTCCAATCACGTTTTCTGCTTCAAAAGCCTTCGGAGTACAACACATACTATGACATAGAGGCTGTCTATGACTGTTTGAAAAAGGAGTATGGGATAGAACAAGAGGATCTAATCCTGTATGGGCAATCAGTTGGAAGCGGACCAACATTACACTTGGCCTCACGTTTGGAAAAAATAAGAGGGGTTGTCCTTCACAGTGCTATACTATCAGGCATACGGGTTCTCTATCCAGTAAAAGTGACCCTTTGGTTTGATATCTTCAAAGTAAGTCTGGATCATAATTTTGCTTTGGTTCTGAAATTGAGGTCATTTATCGTCCTAATCTTCTGTCAATATGTTTGCAGAACATCGACAAAATAAAGCAGGTTGACTGTCCAGTGCTGGTTATACATGTGAGTAGGCACTTTACTCTGCATTCTTGATGTCCAGTGATCTTTTTCTCAGAGTGAGTCTCTGTCATTGATTTCTGCATTTTCTGTCGTTGGTAGAACCGATTTTGTTCCTTTCAATAAAAAAAATCATATCTGCTCAGCTTTTGAAGTTATAATGGATCAAACTATGATAATTCCTCAACTGCAAAAGCTTGTTGCTAGCGTGCTGATGCACATGGACCATCTGTGTTTATGTACAGTGTTGGGTTATTACGAGTCACTCCAATAAATTAATTCTTTGCTTCAGTACGCCTCTCAAACTAGTAGTATATACTGTAGATTTGGTAACCTGGAAGGAACCATTTCCCCCATAAACCTTATTCTGAATGTCAGCTCAGTCTTTTTCCAAATGTCGTGTTTAAATATATCTTTCCACACATGTCCATTGAACTAAAGTTCAACAGGTCATGTGCGTCATTAATTTTATTTCGAGAATACGATGTTCTTCATTATCACTCTCAAGTGGGTTTTTACCTGATCTGGACTTGCTGAATCATATGACAGGGCACAGCAGATGACATTGTCGACTTCTCTCATGGCAAGCGCCTTTGGGAGCTAGCAAAGGAAAAGTACGAGCCTCTATGGATCAAAGGCGGTGGCCACTGCAACCTGGAAACTTACCCTGAATACATCCGGCATCTGAGGAAGTTCATAAACGCGATGGAGAAGCTTGCGAAAACTTCGAAGGCGCCCCAAATGCTGCCATCTTCGAGCATCAGCGAAGTAAAACACAACAAGTGCTTGAGATTTGGGAAGAGATGAGCTCCCTCTTCACCATTTTAGCTCTCACTAACCATGCTGTTGCTCATATAGAAGATGAAGTACTAACAGAAGAAGCCAGTCGAGCGGACTGAATTTCTGGTTGACTCTGATGCCACACAGGGAATGCCGCGGCCTAGCTTATGGTCGGCCCGTATGGGTTCAGATTAGACAGACTTATGGCTACAATGTGCTGGAGATGCGATGAAAATTTGTATCGATGATCTGACTGAAGAAAAGTCTAGTGGAAACGGGAAAATGTGGCCTCTTTGGTAGTTCAGTTACGAGCCCCTGAGCTCTCTTTTTTTTCCTCATTTTTTTTACTTTGTATTAGTTGTTGTGCAAAAGAAGTAATTAATTATGATTGATTGCAACGTGCATTGTGTGCTGTCAGGTATAGTCTTTCAGCGACTGGTTATATATTGAAGTGTTAGTTATCGATACATGTTTCATTTTTTAGTCGGTAATGCAGAGCCAAAAACTTGTTGAGAGGTGCTTCCACGTTTTTTTTTAAACAGTTGTATAAATATTAAAGCATAAATAAAAGATAGATGGTGATTATTTATCTTTGTTTACTTTAAGATTTGTATAACTTATCCGGAAGAAATCATTGAAGCACTTCTCAAACTTGTCACATGCATTAACCTTGTGGCATTCGTCGAGTGCTCCAGGGAAATTTAGCGTCAGGAGACAGCCGCGTGACGCGGTTGAGAGTTGGGTCCCAGACGATTTGGCGTTTGGGGCTCTGGGCGCGCGCGTGGACGAGGGGAGGCGCTGGGCCTCGCGCGCGGTGGGCGACGTGTGCCCCTCACGGGGACAGAGGAACGATGGGCCTTCAGCGCATCGTCCGGAGGGATGCCTCCCTTTTCTAGCTCTTGATAAACCCTTTTTTTTTTAATAAATCTAGTTTCTTTCTAAATATAATTATAAAAATAGTTCTATTTTTAACTGTGAAAGACATGGCGCTTAGGTGTTCAAAGATAATGTTAATTTTTTTGTAATTATATTCGGAATGAAGCCAGATTTGTAAGAATAAAATCTCTACTACTTCTAATTTTGAGTTGGTGGTGATCGTCGTTCTTCGCCAACCCAACCCCGCGATCGCTCCTCCCCGCGATATTCTCCCGATCTTCCCCGCCTTTAATCCCATGCAACAATCGCTCCAGAATCAACGCTGCATCCCTATTCCCGCCAAGCCGCCGATAAGCTTAGATTTCCTCCTCCTCCTCCTGCATCGATCGCTCCCGGCCCTGATCCCCTGGAGATCTCCCCCGCATCGATCGCTTCCTCCACCCGCTCCGGTAGGAGATTTGCGCCCTGCCACAATCCTTGCCCGGAAACAGATCACTCTAGATGTCCCCCCACACCCCGCACAATCCTCGACCGAGTTGCCCCTCCGCCTCTCCGGCGCCCACAGCGACCTCCTCTCCTCTCCTCCCCGACCAAACCGTGAACCCCTGCCGAGCACCACCTCACCTCACCATCACCATCACCATCACCACCTCCTTCTCATCCTCTTCAGGAGCTGAAGGCCATGGTGCGGCAGGGCGGCCATGCGATGGCTCTGCTGCATGGCGGCGCGAGCAGGAGGAGGCATCTCCTGCGCAGCGGCTCGTCGAAGCCCGCTGCTGTGAGGGACGTGGCGGCCGTGGGCGTGCTGGCGACGCGACATGCCCGCCTCGAGCTGCGTCGGGATGGCACGCTGCTGCGTGTGAGTCTTGTGGGTGGCGTTGCGGAGGAGGCGGCAGGGAGGTGGTCATGGAGTCCCGGAGCTCAAGACCGACGTCTCACCGCTCTTCATCGCCACCTTTGGACACGTCGGCGTCGTCCGCGCCCTCTGGTATGGATCGGGGCCCAAATTTCTATCATGAATACCTCTCGGTTTTGATGATAAATTATATCCATATATACCATACCATTGCATTAGTATCATTTTGCCATCGAGCATCGGTTCACATCCATTTCAATGGTTTAATCATCGATCGAGATATTGTTGTATTGATGATTAAAATGGAAGTGGATTGTCTGCCATGACAAAATTTGAAGTTTTGCATGGATTCATTCGAAGACTTTTCGATTTGGACCGTGAAAGTAAAATTTTCTCGATCGCCATTTTCAATTGCACGACAAAGGGTATAAATCCGCCATCGTACTTTTCAAAGATCAATATGCACAAATCACAAATGATTACTATCTCGAGTTAAAATAATCAAGAACCAACCGCACCTATCTCGAGTTAAAATAATCAAGGACCAACTAGCACCTAAACCTCTTGTCTAATCAGACTTGAGGAGCGTTGCGGATACTTTGCTTTTGCCTATTAAATTGTTGGTGTGTTGGTACCTATTCTACGAGTGGTCTGTGGGAGATTAACAGGTCTGTCCGGCGCATCACTAATGTGAGTTAGGATTAGGGACATTGGTTACTGATGGTGAAGTTTATTGAGCTCTAGCCATAAGTTCGAATTGTGAGTTGCGATTACTATCAGTATGTGTGTTTTCACATGCGAGATATAGGCATGTGGCATTTGTGATGCTAGATCACTCATTGTATAACTTGTGTGCTAAATTGCAATGAGGTACACCTCTTCTACCACTTATCTGTGTTCCTTTTGTGGATAATGGTTGGTCTACTCTTGTAGCAAAGTGAACCATGGCAGATCTTAGTATGGTCTTTTGTATTCGTCTTGGTTGATTTGTTTTTATGGCTAAAGTGAACTATGAAAATGATTTCTGGAATCATGTGGGCAGAGACAATTTAATGGTTGCTCTATACTATTTTGGCGACTATATTTTTTGTTAAAAATCATTGGATACCATGAATACATTATAGTTATCTTGGTAGTAACTAGCCAAAAAAAGGAGGCCAATCTAGAACTAGAGGTTAACGTACACACTATGAAATGCTCCAAGCCTCTGGTGACTTATCATCCAGCCCTCGTTTTTTTCCTTATTGAACTATTAGTATTTACTCTCAAAATATTGAACAGTTAGTATTTGTTCACTTCATCTAATCTTTTTCTGAGTTGCATCTGCTAACTACCTTGATGTATACTTCCGCAGCTTTTATGTTTGGGCCTGATATATGTGGAGATCAGAAAAAGAAGCTTCATCTTATACTTTCTTACCAAGGGCAAAACTACCCTATCAAGAAAGATCTAAAATGTGAAACAGACAAATTAACACATTTTTACACATTTATTCTTCGGCCCGATGCCTCTTACAACATACTTGTGGATAACAGAGAGAGAATTTGGGAGTATGTACATTGATGGGACATCCTCCTCCTCGTAAGATCAAAGAAGTTAATGCAAAAAGGTTTGAGCTTTGTTGTGCATGATCAAAGCAATGTTATGATGACAATTTTCAACAAAGCCTTCTCTTAGATATGTCTTTCTTGCGACCAAAAGATTGGGATGACAGGAATATATTGAAGATCTGATGAAGTTAAGCCGAGGTCTCAGTATTGTCATACTTCTGTTATAAATTGACAATCTAGATCAAGAACACCCTGTAACATTTTAACCTGCACTATCCAGGGCTATGATTCTATTCCTAAAGAGATTCCTGATCCAAAGGACAAAAAGATATGTAGTTATGCGTTCTGACATAAATTGACTTCTAATATTTAAGCATTTAATTGACATATTCGTGCTTGAGGACACTCTAATTTATTTGAATTTGGATGTACAATCATATTTTTTTCTTTATATTATGAAAGAATTGGGTGTGCATAAAAGTTCCATTTTACCTATTCAAGCTTGCTTCATGTTGCTTGCTTCTTTAGAAACATCATAGTCACATTTCCTGAGCTGCTGGCAGCAATATCAAACACAGTATGACTAAAGGAACATTTTCATTGTGGTTCTATAGATGTGTATAGTGTAGTTAATAAATATAACACAAGATGACATATATTTTCTTATTATACTAAATCAGCCTGAGTCATGGGATGATGACGATGATGGTGTATGGAAGCCTAGATGATACCAAATCCAGAATACAAGGGGCCATGGAAGCGCAAGGTTTGTTTTTTCTTCACTTGTTAGCTCCTCATGACCTTCTTGTTTTTTGAACAACTATTTACTCTCAAATGCTTCTGCTTATAGAAAATTAAGAACCCTAACTACAAGGGAAAATGGAAGACCCCCGTGGATTGATAATCCAGGTGAGAGATAATGATTCGATCTTTTGTCAGCACTATCTATAATAACGTTTTCCATATTCTCATGTACATTATGCCCGATCTTCGTTTGTTGCATGACAGTTTATGTACTACATAATGAAATGGTCCTTGCACATCTTACTTTTAAGTTGAACCTCACCCCTTCAAACTTTGAAAGTAAACATCAAGTGAACTATATACATCTTTTCGCAGATTTTGAGGATGACCCAGATCTATCGTCTTGAAACTTTGCAGATGTGGGAATTGAAGTTTAGCGGTACATCATATAGGGGTGTTTGGGATTACTCGGCTCCACCAAAATCTGTGGAGTTGGTGGAGCAGAGTATTTCTAGCTCCGAAATTTGTGGAGCCGGCCGTGGGTATATTAAGAGTGTTTAGGTAGATAATCTTGTTTACATTTTAGACTAAAAATATAAACTTAATTCACTTTATTTTAGCCTATAAGTTTCAACTCTAAAATTTGGAGTTCTGGAGCTCTCCCAAACAGGGCCATAGTAAACCATTCATAGCTGTAAATTCATAGCATTTCTAAATATGTTATAATAAGATGATAAGCAAACATATACTACATATAACATATTTGGTTTTAATTCATGTCGAAGAAGAAACTATACAAACTTTTGTAATCGGGAAAGATAGATGTTTGATCTTGTAAAAACAATTTTCTTTTATTGCTTGACCTTTATGTTTTGTTTCTAATTTTGATGGACTCCATTTCAATTGTAGATAATCTAACATGTCAGTGATTGATGAAATTATATTGTTTATTTCTTGATCCAGGCAAAGGCATTTTCTGATCAAAGGAATTCAAAGGAGGTAATTTTCTTGAATCATCTCTACTCCAGTACTTTTTTTTGGCCATGTCTCTTCTCAAGTCCTTATGATCTTTATGTTTATAACAAATTAACAATGCAAACATGCAAGTGTATACATGAAATAAAATATCTAAATAAACTATGTATACCTTTAATATATATTGATCAAAGTGGTATCAATGATTTTAGTGTATTATCATGCAACACTATCTTTAAAGCATGTTCCGCTTTAGGTCCTGAAAGTACATGGAGCCTTTTTTGTGCAATTCAATTTTAGCCTTCAGAATCATCCTTGTCACATGGAAACCAGTGAACAGGTGGATTATGGTGCTTTTACCATGAACCACTGTGTACTTATCTCCTAAAATAGTGTTATGAAACTAAGCATATGGCCGACTTGATGATCAAATTTTACATGTTGCCAATTCCTATGAATCAGGGGCAGGCCATAAAGTTTTTTTTTGTAAAAGAAACGAGATTTTCATGCAACATTTTGGTTTCTTAATAGTTGTTCAGATCCTTTTTTATATATATTTTTAAACGTGAATTGTATGGATTCCTCGGTTTCCTAAAAGGCCATAAACACTGTAATGATGTGGATTCTGATGGACCTTTTGTGGCAACACTACAACTGTTCGTTACCAATTTTATTTTTCGTAGCAATGCACGGGCATTGAACTAGTAGATAAAAAAGGGGGAGATTTCGTCCGGAGGAGGGCGATTCGGCGGTGCTGTTCGTTCTACTATTCTGGGATGTTTTGTTCGTAAAGCGCCCGGCCCAGGCCTCACTCACGCCGTCACGCGCGGCCACTCTCTGGGCCACGTCCCGCGGCGCAGGTGAGTTGCGGGGAGCTGAGCTCGTATCGTGCTCGGTCCAAATGCAATCCTCGTAAGCGCTTAGCCCGATGCTTAATCGAGTCTGCCGTTTATCGATGCCGTTTAATTACTCGTACGTGAGCAAGGAACACTGGAGTTCTACTCTAGCTGATCCAAGGAGAAAGACGTATAGCATTTCGATGGGCGCTTTGTTCTCGGAGCTCCAGGACCATGGCAAAACTGCCCGGCGGCGTACCTCTTCAGGTGTGAGCTCCAGGACCATTTTGATATGCAGCGCCGAGCTGGAAAGCAAAACCGAGCCTGGAAGGGAAAGACAATCCCCGCCAAGTGTGCTTTCTTCCCTGCTTGCTTGCTTCCGCGCCGCCGGGGGGGGGGGGTGTTCACAGCAACAAATTGCTCCTCTCCCGCGCTACGTACGAGCAGCAGTATCCCCTGCTCTGAAGTACATTAAGGCCGTTTGATCCAGGATCAGACGACATGCGCATGTATGCCGACTCAAGGAAAGATGCCCGCTGCGAGCAGAGTGAAGGACCTCTGCCGTGCAAAATTTCTGTGTAAAGGAAAAGCCGGAGAGAGGAGATCATATATAATCCACACCGTATTATTTTGATCCCGTCCTGACCTCTCAGCAAGGCCTGCAGGCACAGGCACTACTGCTACATGTACAGTTGTTGCTCACAGACTCATATATGTCGGATCTTGGTTAATCACACTGACTTTACCCGGACGTACTCACGTACGTACCCGCGACCAATCTTTACCTCAGAAAGAGGTAAATATACCCGATTTGGTAAAGTGATGCTTGCTAGCACCGTGCACACCTTTGATTTTCTGTTTACCGTCTCACATGCTACCGACCGATCCTACTACAACTTGACCAAGAGCTATGATCTCGCAGCATCTCATGCTAGGACAAGCTACCTATGTGATCGATCTACCAAGACAGCGAGTACCTATATATGATCTATATTATCTCAAAAGTTGCAACTTTAGGAACACAGCCGCTAGACCAAATCTGAGCTATATATACTAGGTTGGGTTGCTGCGTTGCCACGCCGAGAGGAAAAATCTAGTTGGGTTGCAGCGATGCAGCGCATGAGGGAAAAATCTGGCTGTTTTATTAGAAAACTGCGTTGTGGGACCTAAACGTCATTTCGAATTTTTTTCGGGTACAGTCTACAAAAAAATCGGCGAAAGGACCTATACGCGATTTCCAATTCAGCTATAAACCGTGTGTAGGGACCCGGACGTAATTTCGATATTTCTCGGGGCTATTTTACTAAAAAAACGGCCGAAAGGACCTAAACGCGAAAAAAATCGGCGAAAGGATCTATACGCGATTTCCAATTCAGCTATAAACCGTGTGTAGGGACCCGAACGTGATTCCTATATTTCTCGGGGCTATTTTACAAAAAAAACGGTCAAAAGGACCTAAACGCGATTTTCCAGGGACCTAATCGCAATTTCGAATTTTCCGGGGGGCCTCGCCAGGGGGCGACACGTGGCCCCCCTGGGAGGCTGGCAATTCTTGCCGATACTATATATAGTACTAGGTAGAATCGCGCGCGATGCCGCGCCGCGAGAGAAAAATCCGGTATGAGTTTTTTGCAAATCGAATTTGCGAAACTGCAGGTTTTTTTTCAAAATAACCGGCGAAACGACCTATTTACGATTTTAAAATACTCTAAATCTTTTTGCAAAACCACCGATCGAAGGGACCGGATGTATTTTTTTATTTTCGCAAAACCACCCACCGGTCAAAAATAGTCTAGAGGAAAAGAGCGAAAAATTATTAGAGATGACAACCTTCTTTTGTTAAGCCTAATACTCTACGCGTTCATCGAGTAACAATACATATTCGCATAACCACCCACCGGTGAAAAATAGGCAAGAGGAAAAAGGGCGAAAAATTATTAGAGACGACAACCTTCTTTTGTTGAGTCTAACACTCCATGCGTTCACCGAGTAATAATATACGTCTAAAAAAATATCAGAGATTGAAATGGAAAATCGAGTTGGGGAAAAAGTCTAGAGATAGAGCTGCACACATATCTCTAGTAATGAAAACATTTTTTTCCGGGAAAAACGGAGAACCCAACCGCGAATACAAAAACTACTTTTTTTTTGGGAAACGAAAAATAAAGGCGACTGACCCGTACGTGAATATACGAAACGATAGGGCCCTTTTTGCAAAACCACCGATCGAAGGAACCGGATGCATTTTTTTTTGCAAAACCACCCACCGGTCAAAAATAGTCTAGAGGAAAAAGGGCGAAAAATTATTAGAGACGACAATCTTCTTTTGTCGAGTCTAACACTATACGCGTTCACCAAGTAATAATACACGTTTAAAAAAATATCAGAGATCGAGATGGAAAACCGAGTTGGGGAAAAAGTCTAAACATAGAGCTGCACACATTTTTCTGGCACTGAAAAAAATTCCGGGAAAAACGTATTTTTTATGTATTTCCTTTTTTAAAAGGCTGCTCGGACCTGTGGGCGAATCTTTGAACCGCTATAAACCTTCGACGAATCTGTTTTTTTCATTTTTTGGTTTTTTATGTTTGTTAAAAAATGGATCGTCTGTGTTTTTGGTGGCGAAAACATTTTTCCCGGATTTTTGGGTGGCGAAAACATTTTTCCGGTTTTTCGATGGCGAAAACAATTTTCCTGTGTTTTTCGATTGGTGAAAACATTTTTCTCGGTTTTTCGGTGACAAAAACATTTTTCCTAAAAACGGAGAAAGGACTCGAACATAAGAAGCGAGGACACGCTCGCTATCTGAAAAAATTAGAAAAGGGTCGCATACATTTCTCTCGCATCGAAAAAATTCGGAAAACGATTTTGTTTATGTATTTCCTTTTTAAAAGGTTTGCTTTCGGACCATGACGAATCCATGAACCGCTATAAACCTTCGACGAATATGTTGTTTCGTTTTTTGGTTTTTTATGTTTGTTAAAAAAAATGGGTCGTCTGTGTTTTTTTTGTGGCGAAAACATTTTTCCCGGGCTTTTTGGGTGGCGAAAACATTTTTTTCAGGCTTTTTGGGTGGCGAAAACAATTTTCCGGGTTTTTTCGGTGGCGAAAACATTTTTCCCGGGTTTTTTCGGTGACGAAAACATTTTTTCCGGGAAAAACGGAGAAAGGACCTAAACGTAAGAAGCAGGGACCTGTTCGTTATTTTTTTGGACCTGTTCGCTATCCTGAAAAATTAGAAAAGGACTTGTTCGCGATTTGAAATTAACGGGAGGTTTTTCCGTAAAATGCCGCGCCAGGGACCCAAACGCGAAGAAAAAGAAAAAATCTTCGTCTCACAAAAAATCGCGAAGGACCTATTCGTAATTCGTTAGGACCTATCCGTAATTTGAAGGAATGGAGGGGCTCTTTTGCAAAATGACTTAGGGGACAGGTGGAACGGTGGTCTCTCGCCAATCCCAGGCGCTATAAGGATGTGTACTAGATAATGACCACGCTACGCATGATATGTAATTTGTTTCTTTGCACACACTTGAAATTTTGATCGCTTAATACTTATGGGGAAAAGCTGTAATCCGGCTTTTGCTTTTTTTAAGGAAAACGTGTCAAAAATAGCCTAGAGGGAAAATGACCAAAAATTATTAGAGATGACAACCTTCTTTTATCGAGTCAAATACTCTATGCGTTCACCGAGTAATAATATATGTTCGCAAAACCACCCACCGGCGAAAAATAGTCTAGAGGAAAAAGGGCGAAAAATTATTAGAGATGACAATCTTCTTTTGTCGAGCCTAATACTCTACACGTCCACCACCAAAAATTATCAGAGATGACAACCTTCTTTTGTCGAGTCGAATACTCTATACGTTTACCGAGTAATAATACATGTTCGTAAAACCACCCACCGGCGAAAAATAGTCTAGAGGAAAAAGGGCGAAAAATTATTAGAGATGACAATCTTCTTTTGTCGAGCCTAACACTCTACACGTCCACCACCAAAAATTATCAAAGATGACAACCTTCTTTTGTCGAGTCGAATACTCTATGCGTTTACCGAGTAATAATACATGCTCGTAAAACCACCCACCGGCGAAAAATAGTCTAAAGGAAAAAGGGCGAAAAATTATTAGAGATGACAACCTTCTTTTATCGAGTCTAATACTCTACACGTCTACCGAGTAATAGCACATGTTCGCGACAAAAAATTATTAGAGATGACAACCTTCTTTTGTCGAGCCTAATACTCTACACGTCCACCACCAAAAATTATCAGAGATGACAACCTTCTTTTGTCGAGTCGAATACTCTATGCGTTTACCGAGTAATAATACATGCTCGTAAAACCACCCA
Source organism: Guadua angustifolia (assembly GCA_036346375.1). Lineage (NCBI taxonomy): Eukaryota > Viridiplantae > Streptophyta > Magnoliopsida > Poales > Poaceae > Guadua > Guadua angustifolia. Next base: position 4,189,111 of record CM070503.1, read on the forward strand.
CCGGCGAAAAATAGTCTAAAGGAAAAAGGGCGAAAAATTATTAGAGATGACAACCTTCTTTTATCGAGCCTAATACTCTACACGTCTACCGAGTAATAGTACATGCTCGCGACAAAAAATTATTAGAGATGACAACCTTCTTTTGCCGAGTCGAATACTCTACACGTTCACATGCTAAAAAAAACCCGCGGTTATGACCCGTTGGCAAATCTCTAAGTTGCTATAAACCTTTGACGAATCTGTGTTTTTCTGGTGACGAAAACTTTTTTTTTGTTTTTTTGGGCCGTTGGCAAATCTCTAAGTTGCTATAAACCTTCGACGAATCTGTGTTTTTCTGGTGACGAAAACTTTTTTTTTGTTTTTGGGCGCGAAAACTTTTTTCCTTTTTTGCAATAAAACATTTTTTCCGGTTTTTGGTAGCGAAACATTTTTTTCGTTTTTTTTCACATTTTTTCCGTTTTTTTTTCGGCGACGAAAAATTTTTCCCGGGAAAAACGGAGAAAGGACCCGAACGTAAGGAGTAGGGACCTGTTTGTTATTTTTTTGGACCTGTTCGCTATACTGAAAAATTAGAAAAGGGCTTGTTCGCGATTTGAGATTAACGGGAGGCTTTTCCGTAAAATGCCGCGCCAGGGATCCAAACGTGAAGGGAATCTTTTTGTCTCACAGGAAATTACACAGGGACCTATCCGTAATTTCAAAGAAACGGAGGGACTTTTTCGCAAAATCGTCGGTGACACGTGGACTGGCTGGGAGGGCTCCAATTCCTTCGCTCATAAGGGTGTTAATATATATGACCAAAAAAAAAACACTACAACCACCTACCGAGACATGGAGAAACGGATATCGCGTATGTGAGGTTGGCCGTTGGATGCGCGGCTTAATTTGACGGTGAGGATTCGCAGCTTACGTACGTGCCACAGACGAACAGGGCCGTGCATGCATGCGTGTGAAAGGCGACGCATGAGATCGATCGACGGATGCGCACGTACGTACGCGTCAATTGCAGCTAGGCATGTGCATGCATGCATGTCAGGCGCTAGCTTATTAATCAAGATGCGATCGATCTCCAGGCAAGCTACACCGGAGCTGTAACGCGATGCGACTACTCGACTGTACTAAGGAGAGGGGGGCGCAGTACGATACGACTGCTTTTGCGTCGCAGTGAATGGGTGTCCCCTGGTCCGGAGGAGCGAAGCTTGGGTGCCCCCCCGGCGCCTTTAAATGAGCTTGCATTGGGGCGGCAGGGAGGGGCAGGCGCACTCTCAATGCAGATGCAACAAAAGCATTTTTAATATTTTTTTCACATTATTTAGATACAATCTTATTGTACAACCTCTCCGATGCATTGCATCAAATAACTAACCCCCCAAATTAATATAACAAATTTTCTATTATATTTTCTAGCACCTGGACAAGAGAATATGGGTGTGTAGACTTCGAAAGTATTCGTGTATCCTCAAGCAAACACTTAAGCGGCGGCATGAAAAGTTTGACAAAACACTGATCTCTGTCGGCTTTTATAATAAATGAGGCCGATATATGTGTACTATAGGTTTGGTAGGGGCAAGGGTGTGACTATATGTTTGTATGTTGATGATATATTCATCTTTAGGACGGGACTAGTATGTGCGATAAATGATGTTTAAATCATTTTTGTCTCAATTTTGATATGAAGGATCTAGTAGAGGCCGATATTTTTCTTAATATTAAGCTTATTAAGGGTGAGAATGGGATTACTTTAACACGGTCTCGTAATGTGGAGAAAATTCTATGTCATTTTGAGTACATAGACTGCAAAATATTTTCAATATCCTATGACATTAGTCCAAAACTGTGAAAGAACATAGTACAAGTGATAGATCAATTGAGATACTCTCAAATAATTAGTTCTCGGACGCGGATCCTCTGCAGTTCTGCTAGCTAGTCACTGACAGGTGGATCCCACGCAGCAAAAGGCCCACCTGCAGTGACCCAACGGCAGAGAAATGTTACTGCAGAGGATCCGCGTCCTTAGTTCTCCTATATATCTATCTTGCTAGTACAATCAGGTCCAGCCATTCATTTGTTATAAGCAAATTGAACTGGTTTATTTCTAACCCGAGAAATGATCACGGGACTGCTCTTGAATGCGTCATGAGATACTTGAGGGGTACCAATGCTTATGGTCTTCATTATAATTGGTATCTTGCGGTACTTGAAGGATCTCCACTACGTATTTTGGTGGGGCCAGATTATAACGATGCATATTAATCATATATAATAAATACAATTGTATTTCTATAATTGGAAGTATAGTTGTATATCAAAAAAAAAAGATCTCCACCACTTATTTTGATGGGCCAAATTTTAGAAATTCTCACATTAATCAGAAGAAAAAGAGAAGGATCCCCACTACTTATTTTAGTGGGGCCAGATTATAACGATACAGATTAATCACATATAACAAATACAATTGTATTTCCATAATTAGAAGTAGAGTTGTATATCAAAGATTTAATCTTCACCACTTATTTTGATGGGGTCAGATTATAACGATATAGATTAATTATATATAAATAGAGTTATATAACAAATATAATTATATTTCAATCATTGGAAATAGAGTTATATACCAAAGATAGTTATATTGTAATATCTAGATGCGCAGTTATACAAATAATTTGGCTAGTTTCTCTAATAGTATATATTGATATATTCTAGTACTCCTGCGCCAGCCAGCGCTGTCAATGCACATGTATTATTTAGTAGCATGCAGTGCACCGCACGCATGCAGTAGTGGCCAGATGCATATGTGGCATGTGCCCTTTGGTTTTCTGCATTCGTTGCGCATCAAATGCATGGCTTAATTATTACGTACGCTGGGGCTAACCGATCGATCGCATGCGTTACTCGCGCGTGTATGACGTCGTAACCAGGTTAATAATACATTTTGATCTCGCTTTTTGACTAGCCGGTGGTATTAAAATTCACAAAAAATTGTATAATTTCGAATGTCAAAAGAATTTGAAATTTGATCAAACATCGCAGAGAAATTCGAACAAAAAGGTAGGAAAGCGGTGAATTTCGAGCGGTTTTCTAGAAAATCGGCGACAGTTGAAAAATTGGAAAAAATATAAAAATCGCAAAAACTGCAAAAAATATTGTAAAATTTCAGATTTTGTTTTTTCAAAAAAAATATTTACACCAGAGGTCATAAAGCTATAAATACTAATTTTAGGAAACTTTTAGATATTTTTTCAAATATTTTGAATTTGAATTTAAACTTAAGCGGTAAACTGAACAAAAAGCTTTTTCAAACGAAATTCGAGTGGTTTTTGAGGAAAAAGTGAAACCCTAGACGTTACTCGTAACAACCATCATGAACCTAACATCGTACGCACGTACTACGTGCGTACGAGATGTTGTGGTAGGTCTCACACGACATTACGAACAGCTCATGCGTCCGTGTGCATGCATGGTAATGCGCGAGTACTCGCTGCACGCATGTTGAGCGTACGTACTATCGTGGGAAAATGCCGGCCTGCCGTATTTACTGACCCAGTACGCACCTACAGGGCTACAAGTGGGTACGTACGCATGTTGTGGCGGCCTTCTCGTTCAGCTAGCCGCACCGATCGAACTCAACCCATCGATCGGCACAACCATATATACCTGCAAGCAAAGGAGCTACTTAGCTAGCCCATTTCATCGATAAACTAGCATATTTGCCAAGATGTATAGCCCAAGAACAAATATTATGCATGGTACGTACGCACCCAACTGTGCATTTAGTTTTGCATATATATATAATACTGTATCCGGTCACAAATAATTGTTGCTTTAGATATCGACACGATCTCAAAACTTAACTTTGATTGCTAATTTCTATTATAATATATTTAAAAAATCCAATAAAACTATGATATTACGAATGTACATTTGATTTTTATACATCAAATCTAAATATTTAGAAAGATATCTATAACTAAAGTTTTAAAAGCTTGATCAGCATATTCCAAACCAATAAGTTTTTATGAATAGGAAGAAGTAAGTACTGAAAGAGTAGCTTAATTGGCCACATGTACATACAAACACATTTGCATATACCGTCTCGGGGCCACTTTGCGATCACTGTACAATAGTGTGTTGCCCTTGTGAAATTTATTCACGGAGTTTTAATTACCATCTATAAGTCATTTTGTATTTACAAGTTAAAAAAATATTTTAATTAATTACTATCATGTTTCAAGCATGTATGATGCCTGTAAATTAAATAAGCAACTAAAACCACCGCACACAGAAATGAACTAAAGATAATCGTGTGACTTCCATAAGAAAACAAACGAGGGATCGATTAATTTGTGCGACCGAATCAACCTAGCTACGAGAGCAATCAAGTGAAGCTAAGACCATGGATCAATATACTAATCAGCAGTGCGACAAATATTCCTGCCGTCTCATGGAAGCCTCTCCATTACAAGCAACTGGATGCATGCATTCAATCCCCAAAAGACGAAAAAGGTAGAGATAGGAAGAATAAATGGCGAAGAACTAACAACCTCATGAATCATATGGTGCTTTCTTAATTTTTTGGCATGTGAAGAGGATGCATGCGATGCCATGTTCTATGCTCCATGCATGCATATATAAGAATTGGGGATGACATAATGTTTGGTCATCGATACATTTGTAAAGCAATCATCTTATTAATTTGGAGTAAAAAGAGTATCAATAAGGTCACATCAAGGGATGAAAACGGATTGAAACGGACGGATAATGGCTCTATCATATGTGTTTTCATATTTTTTCGGATACAGATACAGATGGTTCGGATATAGACATAGATACAGATAGTCCTGTAGTCATGTCTGATAAGATCTCGGATGGTGAAAGACTTTCACTTAATGGTGAGAATCATAAGACGCATAGGGATGGCAATGGATACCTGAAACCCGATACCTGATGGGTATTTACTTTATTAGGGTACAAATCTGGTTCAATAATCATACCCATGGGCACCTTAATGGGAGAAAATCTTCACCTGTCGGGTATGATGGGTACGGGTACAAGGGTACTCGTTCACACGTGGGTATGATCCACCCGCTTCTCACTTGATGAGGTGAGTGTTATCAAGTTCAACTTATTCATCATGCATTCATAAAATTTCTTCATTTCTCCAACACGATACAAGAGTATATAATCATCAACCATTAATGAGAAACATATCACCAAGTTGACATGTTAAAAAAATCGAAAAACTTGAATTAGCTACACATTAATGCGGATATGGGTTACCCGTCGGGTCCCCGTTACCCGCACGGGTACGGGTAAATTTTGTACCCGCATGCGGGTATGGGTATTATAGCGGGTGAATTTTATTAACACGGGTACGGATACAGGGTGGTGATACCCACCGGGTATATACCCGTTGCCATCTCTAAAGACGCAATAGAGAGAGATGAGAGCGTAAAGCCATGAAGTAAGGTAGTATGAAGTGTCATTGGTTCCAAGTCATACGCACTTGTATGGAGCGGTGCTTGGCGTCATCTTGGTGGTGTCGGTCCTGGTAAGGCACCATGCAGAACATATGTATAAATTAGTTTGACAAAATGTTTTCATAATATTATTTCTTTTGGGTGTTATAACAACTAGCCAAAATAACACGCTACGCCGGCCGCATTGCGCACGACGATGCAACGTGAAAAATTTGAGAAATTTGGTTGTATTTTCGGTTTTCGTTTTTTTTCAAAAAAAGGGTCAGTAGGGTCTATCGACGAATTCATGGGTTATTATAAACCCTCGACGAATGTGTTTTTTTTAGAAAAACGCGGCTAGAACCTGTCGGTGAATCTATAGGCTACTATAAACCTTCGACGAATCTGTGTTTTCTTTTAACCGTGGCTACTTTTTTTTACGCATTTCGAGAAATTTGATTATATTTTCGGTTTTCACATTTGTTTAAAAAATGGGTCATGGGCTGTTATAAACCCTCGACGAATATGTGTTTTTTTTTTTAGAAAATCGTGGTTAGAACATGTTGGCGAATCTATGGGCTACTATAAACCTTCAACGAATCTATGTTTTTTTTAAACCGTGGCTACTTTTTTTTTACGCATTTCGGGAAATTTGGCCGTATTTTCGGTTTTCACATTTGTTTAAAAAATGAGTCGTTAGGACCGTTCTGCGAATCTATGGGCTACTATAAACTTTCGACGAATCTGTGTGTTTTTTTTAGAAAACCGCGGTTGTGACTCATTAACGAATCTACGGGTTGCTATAAATCTTTGACGAATCTGTGTTTTTTTTAACCGTAAAGGGACCTAAAGTAATTTTTTTCTAGGGTCCGTACCACTAAAAACCATGAGGAGGGCTTAAATGTAAACCGCGGAGGGACCTAAATGTAATTTTGATTTTTTAGGGTCTATTTTATTAAAAAAACAGTCGAAAGGACCTAAACGTGATTTCCAATTTTTGGAGGGGCTAATCGCGAGGATGGACAGCTGGCTCACCTAAATGCCCGGTCTTTCCTTCCACTATAATATATAGTATAGATATGTTTTCATAATATTTTCATACTATCCACTATAACTCAGTTTAGATAAGCAATATGAGACTAATCCCACTATCACTCCATATGGGTCTTCATATTAACAGACCGTGGTATCACATTCACTACCTTAAGAGCTGCTGCCCTCGACAGTACACATCATACACAACAGATATCTAGAACTACCCATCGGTACATATTCATGTGTCCAACGCTAGCATATATACCGTAGCGTGTGGCCACTCCGGGTCCACACGCGTCATGCATCATATAGCCACGCCTTTATCCTATACGCGTCCGTGTAATGAAGGTTGATGTTCTGATACCATCTGTAACAAATATATTGGCCAAATTCGATCAAAGCGCAGCCCAACGTGGGGCGAATCCACACATGCATAGCAATCTGCTTACATTTTCATTATCGTTTCATATAAAAGGGTTAACTCGAATGTGCTATATATATTTGGATCAACAATTATTATATATTGATACAACTCACTTTAGACAAGCAATATAAGACTAATAACACTATCGCTTCACATGATCACATAGGTCTTCACATTAACGGGACGGCATATTACACATGGAGAACTATTAACTAGCTAGCTAGCTAGATAGATCAATCACATGCATGTAGCTAGCATGAACATATGGAACACCCGATTGACTCTCAGGGTAAATTGCTCATATAATAGCCCACAAGTTTGCAAACAAGCGATTAATAACCTGTACGACCAATTGATCAACTGTAAATTAACTCGATCGTTTGGTTGATGCACGAACGGATCGATGATATTACTACATTTCTGCTATAATTAAAGAGTTACATGCTTAATTAATTTAAACGATCTATGTGTATATACCCTCTCTACAGTTAGAAATACATATCAATTGGGATATATATGGTCAAACTTTTAAAACTTTAGCTATTTATATCATATTAGTTAAACATTTGGATTGAATACTTGAAAAACATATGTATAGATTTGTCTGACAAAATGTTTTCATAATATTATTTCTTTTAGGTGTTATAACAATATTACAATAGAAATTAGTAGTCAAAGTTGCATTTTAATGACCACATCAATATACAAAACGGCATGTATTTACGACGGAGGGAGTATCTATTACTACATGCATACATAAAGTAGCAAATCCATGCATGGTTCAAATTAAGATAAAATGTCAGATATATATGACCTTTATTTTTGTCAAATACTCCCTCCGCTTAGAAATACACGACATATTTTGACTTTGCACAAGGATTAAAATTGCAGTGAAATTAAGAAATGTATAAGAGAATATGACTTAGATACCCCACTTAATTGTCTTAAATGAGACATAATACTTCATTTATATGGGTGATGATGAATAGATGTCTATGGTTGAGAGAGAATGAATAGAGGTACAATATAAAAAGCCTCATTAAATTTATACGCAAGTTTTATAGTTTTAAATAAGATCATTTAAATTATATAACTTGTATTTTAAACGGAGAAAGTATATATATCGGTAGTGTGTACAGGAGAGAGATATATCGGATGTAATAAGATGAGCTTTGGATTGTAAGGTGTCGATGTTACGTACCCTCGGTTGACGTCATGTTTCGTCATTTATGATCGAGTACGTACGAGAAATGCATTTAATGAATCTTTTAATGTATGCCGGCGCTTCATTAGCTACTCCCTCTATCACAGTTTATAAGGTTTTTAACGGTATTTTTTATAAATATAAGGTTTATTTCATATTTTAGGGTAAAATTAGTGTAATGTTTTCTCTATTCCTGTAGTAAATATCCATCTTAATTTACTTTATATTTTCTACATGTATGCAATAAGTATAGTGCTTTATGATAATAATTATGGGTAATCTAGTATTTTCAATGATTTTATAGTCTATGAAAGTAAATTAAATCGCTGTAATTCAAGCATCCCTCATAATGGTGGACGCGACGACGACGTCACAAAAGTTAAGCGATGTCACGAATCAAATTTATTTTTTGCAATAGTTAGTACTACTCGTGTAGTAATTAAGTAGGGCTTACGAGTGTACTGGTGCAATAATTCCTAGATTGGGACCAATATATTCCTAAGGCTATTCCCAGTGCATGGTAACATATCCATTTAATGCATGCCACATAAGCATTTTTGATGATGTGGCAAGAGAGTTAAAAGGGGAGAGAAGAAAGCTATATCTTGAGGAAGATACCACTTGGGCACGAAATCATAGACATTGAAACTTGAATCATCTAAGTGGCCCACAATTCATACTCTCATACACATCTAGCATTTAATTATCTTGTGGGGACTAAGAAATAATCCATGATACCATGTATTAGGATAATTGTATCTTCTATAATATCATATGACATGACAGTTTTGGATATTGTGACAAGATACAATGCACTATGAATAGCCTTAGGGTTAGCGAGTGGGCGCGTATCGTCGATCGACAGGTATGTTAAGGCGGATACATTTGGCACTTAAATGTATAAACAGGATAGTGTTAATTACATGTACTGCATTAATTGAAAATCATAAAGCTCTAGAGTACCCCCACTGCATGCACATATATACGGTCGCGATTTGCACGCGTGGCCGCGCACTTGGATGAATCCAACGGGGCTTCATTAAGCTTGGGCCTAGTCTCAAGGTTGGCCATATATAGGCCATAGGTTTTGCAGTGTCAAATAAGAACAAGGGTGAGAGGCAAGGTTTCAAATTATGTATTCGGATTATATCTTGAAGGAGATCGAAATCCAAAATCTCGGCGAGATTTGAAATTTTTAAACAAAATTTGGACAAAATTCAAAAAGCAAAATTCAAACCCGGTTTTTTTACTGAGATTTGCCTCGGTGATTTTAACCGAATAAAAATTTGTCCAAAACATGTTAGAAAATTTTGATTTTTTTTGTATGATCCTGACTCATCACTAATATTCCCATAACAATTTGAGATGATGATTAAGCTTGAGAAATTTTTAAAATTTTTGACAGTGCAAAATACTATAAAATGGTCTCTAAGGCTTGAAAAAAAAATAGTCTAGAAAAAAAATGGTCTACCAAGGCTATCAAAAAGTCCGGTCTTTCTCTCAAAGCAAGAAAGTGTAGATGGACCAATGATCTAAGGCTTGAGGGCTCATGCAAGAGGTTCCAGGATCAAATCCTGGTTTGAACACATTTTTTTTTACATTTTGGATGTCATTTAAAAAAATTGCAATCAGTCGAAATTGATCCCCAAGTAGACATCTTCTATGCAAGCCAAGCTCTCTACCAGCCGAGCTAGGGCAACTTCCTGTCATAATTGCATATCAGTCCTATAGAAGTTTGGATACTTAATAGTTCAAAAAAGTTGCCTTCAAGCGGAATCGAACCAGCGACCTCTTGAACTCTCCGATGCTAAGCGCGCCAACCAACTCAGCTACGTCTCATTCTGGTTCAAATGCGAAACTAAAAACATCAAATACGATACGTTTTGTAGCGATTTCGGCCCTAAAGACCAAGATCTAGATGGAATTTATGAAATTTCGTCGAGATTTTTGAAATTACTGTAGCAATTTAATTTTTTTTGAATTTTTTATATGGTTGGGATTTAGGATCTCGTCCTCGACCAAAATCAGATATCTCGCCCGAGATTTTTGATTTTTTGCCAGGATTTTAAACCATGGTGAGAGGAAGGACAAAACGAGGAGGAACAAGCTGGAGAATGAATTTGTGAGCTTGTGTCGAAGCCTAGAAGGCCACAACTCCCAAAGTTAGCGAATGAGTCTGAGGGCATGTGCCGAAGCCTAGAAAACCACAAGGGCCAAAGTTAGAAATGGATTGCGGGTTTGTGCCGAAGCCTAAAAGACCACAAGGCCCAAGTTCCTGAGCAACCCAAAGTAGGGATGAAAACAGAACGAAAACGGTCGATAAATGGTAATTTCCTTTCCATTTATACATCTTTTATCGGTAACAGAAACGAAATCGAAAACCTCGAAAACGAATACAGAAATGGATATTGACGGAAAGAGATGCAGAACTAAACAGAGCGGATACAGAAATGGAAGTGGAAAATTCTACAAGAACATAGTACATAATCACAATATACATGACTGTAAAAATAATGTAACTCATTCCACCTTCGAGGCAGACACAAAAACAACGTTATGTTCATCAGTAGTGCTAGAAAGTTTTTTCTCAAGTTTGTCAGCTGAAGGCTCACTATTTGTCCTCCAAATCAGACCATCATATCCTCCTTCATATCATTTCATTGACATCCTCTTGCTCCTTCAACTATAAAGGTGTAACACGCTAAAATTTGCATATTATTATTCAATGTTCATTTATGATTTTTTGAGTTTTATGCTAGGTTTCCTTGAGTTTATAAATGCCATTTTGCTATTTTTATGTTCATAAAAATTAATTTATTTATTACAAACGAAACCAAAATTATGCTAGAAATAATTTTTCTAGGTTCAAAATGTTCTATAGTATTTTTTAGAATTTTTATAGAATTTTCAAACTCTATTTGATATTTTCTATAAAGCCATTTGTATTTTTAAATTATTTTAATTTGAAAATAAATGTAAATTCTTCATTCTCCTTTTTGGTCCAAGTGGAACAAGTTTCCTACAGTATTTCTAGTTTTATTTATATGGAATTTTTATTTTCGTTTCTTTCGAAAATGACTCTCCCGTTTCAATCTTTGTACCGATATTTTTCGTTTCTGTTTTTGAAAAAAACTTCTGTTTCTCTTTTTATCCGAAATGATCAGAAATACTATTTCCATTTTCATCCCTACCTCAAAGCCAAGAAGACCACAAGGTCCAAGTACGGCCTCCCACCTCACGGCCTATGGGCACCCCATGTTCCCTAATCCAAACTCATCCAAGCGATCGAAGAAAGCCATAAGACTACAAGAGTCGAGGCCAAGTAGTCAATGCACACCTTAGAAGCTAAGGAAGAAAATAATAAACCCTAGGTTGGCGGTGGCGAGTGGTTGGCTGCAATGTAACTGTGCAGTACGAGGAGGGGAGGAGCATGGGCTAAGCACTGACTGGAGAAGCCAGGTGGCAACGCGAGGAGGCATAAGGAAAAGAGGCATGGGCCAAGTAGAGAAGTCATATTTGTTGAATGGTCCAACTGAAATAATTGGGCATGCCGTTCTAAAGATATTGGAGGGTAAAGTATTGAGATCCTTGTAGAACTTCAGATCCTAATTTTACTTTAGGTCTGAACTTGTATGCTAAAATAAAGTGAATTAAGTTTAATTTTTAGTCTAAAATGTAAATAAAATGATCCACCTAAACGTTCTTAGTATACCCACAGCTCTAACTCTATGGATTTAGTGGAGTTAGGAATATCTAACTCCACCAGATTCATAGATTTGGTGGAGCTAGAGTTGTACCAAACAAAGCCTTAATAAGTTCGATTGGTTGGAATATAGTATGGAAAAGGATGTTGTTTTGTGTTTCTATTGTTTTCTTTTCAAGAAACTAACATAACCCAACACGTTTGGATTGCATAAAAGTAAAAGACTATATTTATGTTAATTTAGCTTAGTCCTCTAGGCCTACCATTCATTTTCATCTTAGCTTTGCCACTAGCAACACACCCACTCAGGAGGTAAGATTTTATAGATCAATCAACTTGCATACAGTATATATATACTGGAAAGGGCTTAAACATTTACTTTGATTTTTTGCAATGGGATAATCAATTTGCAAAAGATTATATAATAAGTACACTGACACAATAACTAAATCGAGTTAAAAAAATACACCGACTAAATCTTTATATGTACTCTACGATTAAGAACCCCTAACGTGCCTGCACATCCAATAGTGATCATATATAGATTGCTGAAGTTGTTCTTTACAAAAGGTTTATCACTCCAAGGAAAAGTGGTAGTACACGCATACGAAATGAATATATATCACTATAGTACTGGTATATCTGCTTATACATTATTTTTGTAATATCCTACTCTATTAATACGAAAACCTATGTAGAGCGGTGATGGGATTAGTCCCACATTACTTATACAAAATGAGTTGTAGTAGTATATAATGTCTGTTGATCCAAATATAGCACCTTCGGGTTAAACTTTTTACACAAAGCGAGGATAAAAGTGTAAGTGGCACACTATACATGTGTGGTCCTGCCCTACAGTGGGTTGGGTCAGGGTGTTACAAATGGTATCAGAGCATGCATCAATATTCGCTACACGAACGTGTGTAAGACAGAGGTACAAGCATATAGCGCATAGCGCATGTAGACTCGGAGTGGCCACACAGCATTGCATATGGTATACGGTATGCTACCGAGAGCGTCAGCTCTTAAGGGAGCGACTGTAATACCCCGATTTATTAATGTGAAGACCCATGTGAAGCGGTGATGAGATTAGTCCCACATTACTTGCACAAAGTGAGTTGTAGTAGTAGGGAGCGACTGTAATACCTGTTGGGTGACGGTCTAAACATAGCACATTCGGGTTAATCCTTTTACACAAAGCGAGGACAAAAATGTAAGTAGGGTGTGCTATACATATATAAGCCTATCTTATACTGGATTGGTCATAAGCGAAATTTAGAACAGGTGTTATGCCTTTTTATACTTAGGGCATCCGCAATAGTGCCTAGTCAGCTATCTATAAGAAGTCCATATCAGCATCTATCCTATGTGGCAAGCAATTAAATGAAGAGAGAGAGAGCGCTATCTATAGACACATAGATTGTCTATTAATTAAATGAAGAAAGAGAGAGAACACTCTATTAATTAAAAATAGCTATAGACATCTATATAGATTCACCATTGTACTATAGTATGATATATAGATGACATGGGTCTTACTATAGAGAGCAATTATCTTTAACCATTGCGGATGCCCTTAGGGCGATCCCAACCCATGGTTTCCATAAGCGTGTCTAGATGAGAGAGAAAGAAATAAACCAATGCATAGTTTCTCAACTCATGGTTTCCATGAGCGAGGTCTAGAGGAGAGAGATAGAGCAATAAACCAATGCATGCACCACAAACACAGCTTGGTAAGCGCGCAGAAATGTCCAACCCCGATTTTACTCGTTTCTTGTGTCTTGGTACCCGCACTGACCTAGTTTCTTGTATGGGCAGTCCCAACCCATAGTTTCTATGAGCAATGTCTAGAGGAGAGAGAGAATAATAAAACCAATACATAGTTTCCCAACCCATAGTTTCCATGAGTAGTGTCTAGAGGAGAAAGAGAGCAATAAACCAATGCATGCACCACAAACACAGTTTGGTTAGTGTGCAGAAACGTCCAACCCTGATTTTGCTCGTTTCTTGTGTCTTGGTACCCGCGTCGACTCAGTTTCTTGTATGAGACATGGTTTCTTTGTTTTTCCTTCTCTCCCTTCCTTAATTCCTACGCCACATCAGATTTTTACTTAGTTGGCAACGTAATTAATTATATGGACACCAGCTGACGTGGAGGGTTGGGACTGCCCTATGAGACACGGTTTCTTTGTTTTTCCTTCTCTCTCTTCCTTAATTCCTATATGCCACATCAGATTTTTGCTTAGTTGGCAGTGTAATTAATTCTATGGACACCAGCTGAGGTGGAGGGTTGGGACTTGGGACTGTCCTTAATATTGCATCCTTAAAAAACTTATCAGATATTGCACGGATTACGATAGGCTGGAATTAAAGGCGCTAGCTAAAGTGCGGAATCAACACTCCGTGTCGAGGAATTGAAGCTAGATAGCCGCCTAGTCATCATAACTCTTAGGCCATTCCCAATTGGGAGTTTCAACTGAGTTTCATTCTCATTAAATGACATGACACATCATCATGTTTGGTGACATGGCAATGTAATTATGAAGAGAGAGATAGAGAGAGTTTCATAGGAAGTGAGAGAGTTTCATCTAGATGAAACCTGAGATACACGGTTACCTAGACAAAAACTGATGTGGCACTCTTGGAAACTGGGAAATGAAATTATGCACTAGGAATGGCCTTAGAGTAATACCTGGGACATTGGCTGACGTCAGTGAAGTTGCCGATAGTATGTGACACTCACATAATCACCCTAAAAACAACAGTGGTTGATGTAAAAAAAAACAACGTAGTAGGTTGGATTGAGAACTTTTCTTTTGTACTATGTATACATGAATACATAGTATGAATAGGACCTGTAAGGGTGTGTTTGGTAGGACTTCACTCCATCTAGAGTTGGGTATTTCTAGCTTCACCAGATCCATGAAGTGAAGTTGTGAGTACATTAAAAGTGTTTAGATGAATCATCTTGTTTACATTTTAGACCGAAATATAAATTTATTTTATTTTATTTTAGCCTACAAGTTTCAGATCTCGAGATGAATCTAGAATCTGAGCTCTACTAAACAGATCGAAACAACCAACGTGCGTGGTGCGCGGCAATCGGTCGGTGAGCTACAGAGTTTTTTAGGTACCAGCTCAACTCTCGTATATCACACTTATCGTCATATACACGCGTGTTATCGTATACACGTGTCTCTTAAATACGCTACAAAATTAATTGGAGGGTTTACGAATTTTGTAGTGTGGGTACAGTAGTTCACTTTATATTATAAGATGTCCTGTTTTTATAACAGGGTTCAACCCATCAGAGACATGCATGGAGCTTTTGAAAGCCCGATGCTTGTTTATATATATACAGCGCGTGTATCTAAAAACGAGGATTCACATGCGTACGCAGGTGCGTATCTTTGCTTAGAGAAGGATGCGGGTTCTTGCTGCAAACTGAATGGTAAGAGTAATCATGCATGCAAACTATTTTGATTTAGACACTAAATGATAAACATGAGATTAGTCCCACATTACTTGCACAAAGTGAGTTGTAGTAGTAGGGCGATGTAATACTGTTGGGTGACGGTCTAAACATAGCACATTCGGGTTAATCCTTTTACACAAAGCGAGGACAAAAATGTAAGTAGGGTGTGCTATACATATATAAGCCTATCTTATACTGGATTGGTCATAAGCGAAATTTAGAACAGGTGTTATGCCTTTTTATACTTAGGGCATCCGCAATAGTGCCTAGTCAGCTATCTATAAGAAGTCCATATCAGCATCTATCCTATGTGGCAAGCAATTAAATGAAGAGAGAGAGAGCGCTGCTATCTATAGACCTGTAGATTGTCTATTAATTAAATGAAGAAAGAGAGAGAACACTCTATTAATTAAAAATAGCTATAGACATCTATATAGATTCACCATTGTACTATAGTATGATATATAGATGACATGGGTCTTACTATAGAGAGCAATTATCTTTAACCATTGCGGATGCCCTTAGGGCAGTCCCAACCCATGGTTTCCATAAGCAGTGTCTAGATGAGAGAGAAAGAAATAAACCAATGCATAGTTTCTCAACTCATGGTTTCCATGAGCAGGGTCTAGAGGAGAGAGATAGAGCAATAAACCAATGCATGCACCACAAACACAGCTTGGTAAGCGCGCAGAAATGTCCAACCCCGATTTTACTCGTTTCTTGTGTCTTGGTACCCGCACTGACCTAGTTTCTTGTATGGGCGTCCCAACCCATAGTTTCTATGAGCAATGTCTAGAGGAGAGAGAGAATAATAAAACCAATACATAGTTTCCCAACCCATAGTTTCCATGAGTAGTGTCTAGAGGAGAAAGAGAGCAATAAACCAATGCATGCACCACAAACACAGCTTGGTTAGTGTCGAAACGCCCAACCCCGATTTTGCTTCGTTTCTTGTGTCTTGGTACCGCGACTCGGTTTCTTGTATGAGACATGGTTTCTTTGTTTTTCCTTCTCTCCTTCCTTAATTCCTACGCCACATCGATTTTTACTTAGTTGGCAACGTAATTAATTATATGGACACCAGCTGACGTGGAGGGTTGGGACTGCCCTATGAGACACGGTTTCTTTGTTTTTCCTTCTCTCTCTTCCTTAATTCCTATATGCCACATCAGATTTTTGCTTAGTTGGCAGTGTAATTAATTCTATGGACACCAGCTGAGGTGGAGGGTTGGGACTTGGGACTGTCCTTAATATTGCATCCTTAAAAAAAACTTACTGTATATTGCACGGATTACGATAGCTGGAATTAAAGGCGCTAGCTAAAGTGCCCGGAATCAACACTCCGTATCGAGGAATTGAAGCTAGATAGCCGCCTAGCTGTCATAACTCTTAGGCCATTCCCAGTGGGAGTTTCAACGAGTTTCATTCTCATTAAATGACATGACACATCATCATGTTTGGTGACATGGCAATGTAATTATGAAGAAGAGATAGAGAGAGTTTCATAGGAAGTGAGAGAGTTTCATCTAGATGAAACCGAGATACTAGCTACCTAGACAAAACCGATGTGGCACTCTTGGAACCGGAAATGAAATTATGCACTAGGAATGGCCTTAGAGTAATACTGGACATTGGCGACGTCGATGAAGTTGCATAGTATGTGACACTCACATAATCACCCTAAAAACAACAGTGGTTGATGTAAAAAAAAACAACGTAGTAGGTTGGATTGAGAACTTTTCTTTTGTACTATGTATACATGAATACATAGTATGAATAGGACTGTAGGGTGTGTTTGGTAGGACTTCAGCTCCATCTAGAGTTGGGTATTTCTAGCTTCACCAGATCCATGAAGCTGAAGTTGTGAGTACATTAAAAGTGTTTAGATGGATCATCTTGTTTACATTTTAGACCAGAAATATAAATTTATTTTATTTTATTTTAGCCTACAAGTTTCAGATCTCAGATGAATCTAGAATCGAGCTCTACTAAACAGACGAAACAACCAACGTGCGTCGGTGCGTGGCAATCGGCTGGTGAGCTACAGAGTTTTTTTAGGTACACGCGCTCAACTCTCGTATATCACACTTATACGTCATATACACGTGTGTTATCGTATACACGTGTCTCTTAAATACGCTACAAAATTAATTGGAGGGTTTACGAATTTTGTAGTGTGGGTACAGTAGTTCACTTTATATTATAAGATGTCCCGTTTTTATAACAGGGTTCAACCCATCAGAGACATGCATGGAGCTTTTGAAAGCCCGATGCTTGTTTATATATATACAGCGCGTGTATCTAAAAAACGAGGATTCACATGCGTACGCAGGTGCGTATCTTTGCTTAGAGAAGGATGCGGGTTCTTGCTGCAAACTGAATGGTAAGAGTAATCATGCATGCAAACTATTTTGATTTAGACACTAAATGATAAACACAAAGTTCTAAAAAGTCTTTAGAATGTTTTGGTGTTAATCCGGCACCTGAACCAACCAAAATAATATGCATGATTGCACCTAGCCACATTTGGGTTTGCACTATATATATGTTGCTTATGATCCCTAACAGGCTGTATATAGTAGTAATCCAACCAATAAATTTTCCCTCCCCCTTTACCAAAAGAAAAGGAGCAACAAAATCATGCCCATACACTACACCACGTCCTAGATTTAGAGACAGACAGGTGTCAGTAAAACTGGACTTTCATAGTTAAATGGTATGTCGGTAAAAGTTTGTGGCGAGCGTCCTCGCTAATTCCCTAAACAGTGACATTTTGTCATGGTAATCTGTAGACATATAGCAACCGCTGGTTCGGTAATTTCATATTTATAGGCGATCGTATTACGAACTATACAACATTCACGCGTATTCGAAATCACCGCCGTTTGCCGTGAAAAGCGAAATCCCAATTTTGCCATCTCAAAAAGCGAAATCAGTGATTTCGCTTTTTCAAACTGCGAAATCGGGGTATTTGCAATTTCAAATTGCGAAATTGATTGCATTCGCAATTTTAGAACGCGAAATTGAGGGATTTCGCCTTCTCAAAAAGCGAAATTGAGTTTGCTGGGTCCCACCCGCATGCATTTTCCATTCGCATGCAGAAAGAACGCAAGAATTCCGTCACATGCAGAAAGAGCGCAAGATTTTCCATTCACATGCAAGAATTTTCCATTCGCATGCAGAAAGAGCGCAAGATTTCGCCTTCTCAAAAATGATTCCACCCGCATGCATTCGTTCCAGCGGTTTTTTTCCCGTTTTCGGTTGAATAAATTAAAAAGAAAATTAATTTCTCAGTGATATAGAAAAATTTTTATCAGTAATTTTTTTGTTCGAGAAATTTTTTACGGGAACATTAGTGATGCATCATCATAACCATGGACAAAAAATTTCAAAATTTTATAGTCGACAACAACTCATGTTATGAACACTTAAATTATTTGTTGAACATATATAAGGGCACATACACGAAAGTTCAGGATGATAAAATAAGCAATAGATTAGATTATATTACAAGGGCATTACAACATGTGGAAATTGCTTGACGAACTAACTAACTTGAAAGCCTTGTTTGTCATGGTGGAACAAATGATCGTTCGCCTATCTGTGTACAGCCGAATGATGTCCCACATTTTACGCATATTATCGACCGTGTTAAATTTGCGATTTGTCATCGGACACGCTCAATCCCTACTATGAAAGAACTCCATGGGGATCAGAGGTGCACCATGTCGCCGAATGGGTTGCCTATGCGACGTCTCGGTGTATAAGACATAATTTTTGGTCTTTTTATGTGGATTCGCCCTCCCATATGGGCATGTCATCCCGATTCGGCGTCCCCTATGTTAATACCACGGGTTCCCAGGATGGTCATGCAACACGTCAAGGATTTGTTGCGTGGTGCGGACTCTCGGCTACTTCCCTTGTCCCTTCTTCTTGAGAGGAGGAACCCACTTGCACCTCGGTGTGTTGGCGTTAGCGGAGACATGCGAGACGCCTGCTCTGTTCTGCTCGCACTCCACTATATGGTGCAGGAGGTGTGTGTTGGCTTATCCTTGGACAAGCTGAGCGTGCCTGCAGTCAATGCAGTATGCCGCTTTGTCGTTGAATAACACCGTAGGCGTACTCGAGTCCGCTTTTACGGCGGTAGTGGCACCACGGAGAGGTTGCTCCCCGGTTATCCCATACAAAGTTTGAGATGTGGGTGATGCGTCTCGGGTCCACCGATTGAATAGCCGCACCATTCATGCTCGACCAAGGGCACCGGTAGAATCTCCGTGCGCTAGATCATCGTGGCGGTATCAACCCTTTGCTGCAGCCATGTTCGCAAAAGTCGGGGCTTTGGGTGGCCGGAGGAGGTTTCTCCTTTGACTTGAGTGAATTCGCAAGTTTCCTTTTGAACTCTGTAGTGCGATGGCTGGTTTAGAATTACTACTTTGTGAGTTTAACATGAGTATGTCGCATGAAACTCACCGATTGGTTGGCCCCTTGCCCACCGGCTCTAAGCTCTGGTCGATCTAGAAAAGGGACATATCCTGGCGGCCTCTCCCACCGGGTGAAGTTCTCGGGCGAAGCGGGGTAGGCGTCGTGGCAGTTGGAGAGAAATTCGTAGTCACGTCGTTCCGACCCGTCGATCCATTGGAAGAAGCAACACCGGTCCTTGTGCTGAGAAAAGAAAGAACGATGCATGAAATGGTAGTGTTACCCTGTATTGTGTGGACACCAGTAGGTTTACCTCGTAGGTGCGGGCACAACAGTAGTGAGCGCGGGCGGCCGTCTCTCCATGGGTAGATTGCATCATCTTCGCCGGTAGGTTGCAGTCGCATTTGGGCAGTCGCATCCTGGGGACGTCCTCGTTTATCTTGCGGGGCCGTTCTCTGTTCCTTTGAGTTGTTACCATGTGTTCCCACTAACCTGCATTCCTTCCGTGAAATCACCGGCATTAGGTCCCAACAATTGTAGTTTCGGGCTTGGGAAGAGGAGTATTGAGCATAACTCCACATTTCGAGAACCATTATGCCAAGTTATGTCCAAGCAAAGCCACATGCTCATGAGCTTGCTACCTAGACAAAAACCGATGTGGCACTCTTGGAACCGGGAAATGAAATTATGCACTAGGAATGGCCTTAGAGTAATACCTGGGACATTGGCTGACGTCAGTGAAGTTGCCGATAGTATGTGACACTCACATAATCACCCTAAAAAACAACAGTGGTTGATGTAAAAAAAAAACAACGTAGTAGGTTGGATTTCTTTTGTACTATGTATACATGAATACATAGTATGAATAGGACTGTAAGGGTGTGTTTGGTAGGACTTCAGCTCCATCTAGAGTTGGGTATTTCTAGCTTCACCAGATCCATGAAGCTGAAGTTGTGAGTACATTAAAAGTGTTTAGATGAATCATCTTGTTTACATTTTAGACCAGAAATATAAATTTATTTTATTTTATTTTAGCCTACAAGTTTCAGATCTCAGATGAATCTAGAATCTGAAACTCTACTAAACAGACAAACAACCAACGTGCGTGGGCGTGGCAATCGGTCGGTGAGCTACAGAGTTTTTTAGGTACCGCGCCAACTCTCGATATCACACTTATACGTCATATACACGTGTGTTATCGTGATACACGTGTCTCTTAAATACGCTACAAAATTAATTGGAGGGTTTACGAATTTTGTAGTGTGGGTACAGTAGTTCACTTTATATTATAAGATGTCCTGTTTTTATAACAGGGTTCAACCCATCAGAGACATGCATGGAGCTTTTGAAAGCCCGATGCTTGTTTATATATATACAGCGCGTGTATCTAAAAACGAGGATTCACATGCGTACGCAGGTGCGTATCTTTGCTTAGAGAAGGATGCGGGTTCTTGCTGCAAACTGAATGGTAAGAGTAATCATGCATGCAAACTATTTTGATTTAGACACTAAATGATAAACACAAAGTTCTAAAAGTCTTTAGAATGTTTTGGTGTTAATCCGGCACCTGAACCAACCAAAATAATATGCATGATTGCACCTAGCCACATTTGGGTTTGCACTATATATATGTTGCTTATGATCCCTAACAGGCTGTATATAGTAGTAATCCAACCAATAAATTTTCCTCCCTTTACCAAAAGAAAAGGAGCAACAAAATCATGCCCATACACTACACCACGTCCTAGATTTAGAGACAGACAGGTGTCAGTAAAACTGGACTTTCATAGTTAAATGGTATGTCGGTAAAAGTTTGTGGCAGAGCGTCTGTCGCTAATTCCACGAAACAGTGACATTTTGTCTGTCGGTAATGCTGTAGACATATAGCAACACGCTGCGTGTCGGTAATTTCATATTTATAGTCAGATCGTCTGTCGCTGATACTAGACCCGCCAAAAGCCCAAAATAATTTGGCATATCGCGCGAGAGACTCAGAAAAAATTGCGCGAGATGGGAGAAATTTTGGGACTTTATCCATGCAGCCCTAAATAGTGTCGACGTGAGAGATAAAAGTGAAGTTCGTGAACACTTGATATGTGAGGTTTGTGTATCCGATGTTTTGTCTAAATATTTTCATTTGAATTAATAAAATGTTTATCTTTTACTGTTTTCTCGATCCATTCTCTTTTATTTTAGGTCCAGGTCAAGGGTCATATGTATATTTATTTATTTATTTATTTTAATTTTATTTTATTATTTTATTATTTTACTTATTTATTTATTTACTTATTCTATTTCATTCATTGTTTCATTTCCTCTTATATAATTTGTTTTTGGGCCACCAAATTACATACATCGCCCCGACCGGCTCCTAACCCTAACCCCATCTAACTTCCAACCGCCATCCCTTTTCCCATCTCTCACTCTCCCACGACTCTCTACCCTCTTCCTCATCTCACCTTCTCCTCACCTCGCCGATCAGCCGCCTCCTCCTCCTCTACTGGGGTGCCACCACCTCTCCCTCTCTTTGGTCGACGCTCACCGTGGCCTCTGCCCTCCTCCAGCGCCTTCTCCCACGGCGTCGCCTCTCTGTGCTGGCCCGCCTGCCCGTGGTCGCCGGATTCGCCAGATCCGCTGCAACCGACGCCGTGGAGCTCCTCTCGATCTCGATCTTCGCCGGCGTCAACTAACTCCTCGTCGGATCCGGCCTCTCGATGCCGAGACGCCTGGCGACCCGGACATCCCCAGCTCATTGTCTTCCCGAGGTCTTCCTTCCTCTCGGCGCCCGAGCTTGAGTTTCTCCCCTACTTCTCTACTCGCCTCCCACTTCTCTCTATTTCTCCTCCTTGGCTCGCTTACCCTTCCTCCTCTTCCTTCTTGCACTAGGTTACCGACGCCGACCGGCCTCATTCTCGCTTCACCGACGATTGGGGAGGATCCGAGCTCCGGACTACATGCGGGAGGCACAGAGGTCGCCTGCCACTTCTCTGCCGGCCGTGGCCGACTCCCAACCCTCTCAAGCTAAGTTACAAAGTTCCCCTTTTTTTCTTTGATTATCTTTGCATGAACCGAATGCACAGATCTTTAGTTCTTGCTTATTGATTGGGTATAAGGATCAATGCTCTTGATAAATTTTTGTGTATAAATAAGTATTTCATTGTGATTGTGGTGTGCCGGTCTCGAAACCAAATGTGTATGTTGCCATGGGGTGTTCATTCCTAAGATGTGACTAACTTTATTGTTTAGTAAGTCTTCATGTAATTGTTTTGATATGATGGCATGGGCTCTAGTGACAATCAGTATACAGATTTGGGCTCGTGTGTGCAAGCATGAATTTGTGATGAAATGATACAAGTGCTAGAGATTTTATTTACACATGTGTACCGACATCTTGAGTCCTGAAATATTGAATATTGCCTAAATTTGGATTCTGTGCATACATGCTGTAAGGAATGCTAAGATTGTTAAAATTTTGTAAGAGCTGAAATTTGGACCATCTCTATTTTGTGAATAGCCATGCTGAGATTGTGAATATAAATGATCCTGTATGCTTTGATATGGTTGGAATAGCTTGAGATGGACACTATGAATTGGTTGGCAGAATGTTGCAGCGACTCTACTATCCTCTGTTAAAGCAATGTTGTTTATATTTGACTATATGTCCATTGCTTGGCCACACAATAAGGTATAGAATATGAATATAGATTATTGTTTTTTAACTGTAATGTCTAACCTTCAAAATCTAAATCTATCTTTTTAACATTGGTAGTCAAGTGTCGCAACAAGCTATTAGTTCACTTCAATTGAAAAATCAGCTAGCGTGTTCCTGGAACATTAGAGGGAAACACTTAAACACCACAAAAGCTGTCACTTGTCAAAAGTACATCCATTATCGCACACCGTTCTCATGAAATTGAAGAACTAACTCGGATTATTAGCATTATGATAGCAAAAACAACTTCTCTTTAACTAATACAAAGTTGAGTACATTGCGCCTTGAAACTTTTTTTGTTAAAAGACCTTTTAATTTTTTAATAAGATCCGTAATAGTGTACTTGCAGTGACTGGATGGTACTACGAGACATAACTAGAATCGTACATTTCTAAGAAACCCTCGAGAGCATGAGAAGTCATGCTACACAATGTAAGCTCTATTTTGTCACAATGAAATCATTGTTTGTTATTTAGAATTCAGAATGATAGTTGTTGTGGTGTCATCCTATAAGTTATTTGGGAAAAGTATGTGTTCAAGCATTACATCATTCTTTGTAATTCTTTCATGTGTTTTCCTTTGCATCTTTCACATTATAATAACGTTGGAGTGTCCAACAATCTATTCTGGCCTGAGCTTGCAGCTTAACCATGTTTTTCCACATTAGTAGTTTGATCGATGAGACTGTTGTGTTTTACTAAACACTCTAAACTTGATCAAGATGCATGAAGCAGCCATCTCACCTCGTTAGCTCACCCATCAAATACTTTTTCACTAAACTATCAAAGACAATTTTTTAGTTCAGTAGTTGCAAGTTAGGAACCGATATGCTACATGTTCAAAGTTTGCTTTCGACACATTGAAATGTTTGTGGTTTTTCAGTATTGCATTACTTATTCTCTACTTATTGGATCTCAACGTCATTCTATTATTCGTGTTGGACCAAGAATGTTAGTATTAGTTAAAGAAAACGGCTTGTCATTTGATCGATTTGTGCCACCGAACGAACATGTTAGTTTACCATTGGATTTGGAGACTTGAAAAAAACTGGCTTGTCATTACATGTTAGTTTACCATTGGATTTGGGGACTTGAAAAATGAAGTTGCTTATGACCATATGACTCTTTTGCAGGGGCACGAGAATTGTTGTGACCCTCAAAGCCTCAAGTGTTATTTGATCGAGGAAGAATCTTTTTGTGAAGTCTAGAAGCAAATGCAAATATGTAATATGTTTTGTTGGCTACCAATTCTTCTAGTTTGTTGGCAGCATGTGTAATGGTTTGTAATCATGATAGTTATGCCATTGTGTACTATTCTTTTGGACATCCAGACCAATATGTTGGATCTGTTGGTAGCGAATTAACTAGAGCTAGCTAGATTGATTAGTGCACCTTCTGCTACTTGATGGAATCTTTTGTAATCATGACAATTTCTAATCTATATAATTACTGATGTTACCTTATGGAGTATATGTTTTCATCTGTTGAAAGTATTAGCAAGAATCTTGCAGTGGTTAGTCATCTGTTATAAGTGCTTAAAAAATGGAAAATTAATTTTATCGTCACCATATCTCACAAGAAAAGCTTTGTCTACGGTAAAAAATGTCTGCTTAAAAGATTTGTCTCGCCAGTAAAAGTAGTAAATCAAAGGCAAACGGTCTGTCGGTGAAGATTTGTCTATCACTAAAAACCTTTACCGATAGGATTTACACCGGCATCTTTCTTCTGTCGGTAAAAGCTTTACCGACAGACATGCTGTCGCTATAGGTGGCTTTTAGCGACAGACAAGCTGTTGGTATAGTTAGGGCATGGTGTAGTGATATGCCTCACATAACCCTTTTGATTAGAGTCCTAGAAATAACGAAGCTTTCAATAGAACGTAAGGGCGGAATTAGGTGAGGTACTAGGTATGGATCAGCACCGTCAAGAATCACAAAAAAAATTGGGAATCGGCTCTTTTGTTGGGGTTACATTTAAAGTACTTCGTCATAGCCTATCACACGACAGAAGGCCTACTACTAGCCAGTCCACTCTAGCCCACCAGGTTACAGCAACACTCCATCCAATCTAGCTCCATCCCAGCCCTAAATCCATGATCAAGCTCCTTCCCCAATCCCACCTTCCACCATCCAATCGGTGACACGGTTGACACGGCAGGTCGGCACTTCTCAACAAAAAATTCACCAAGTTTGATCATCTCTGAAAATTTTATAGGAACATTAGTGTTGCATCACAACCATGCACAAAAAATTTCAGAATTTTATAACGTGTTTTGTTTTATTTTTCATTCGATTCAAATTTATTGGTCAGCATTTTATCAGGACGGTAGCAATGTTTGAATTTTTAAAAATTTCACAAGATTCATTATTTTCTCAAATTTTTTGGCCGCATCATAAATTCGACTAGATTTCGCACTGTTCGATTTTGCCGAGATCTCGGCAAAAACTGGCGAAATTTCGTTTTCAAAATCCGGAATTCAAATTCTGATTTTGCAATTCGGCTGAAACTTGTTTCAAATGAAAAGATATCACTGAGATTTCGTTCTCCAGCCGCTACCAAAAATTTAGAACGAAAACAAGGTTTGAATCGTTGACGTGCGCCAGCCAAGCCAGGCCACCCCCGCGTCGTGTCGTCTTTGCAAAGAAGAATCCCGTGGGATGGGGATTGGGAATCAAAAGGCTTTTTCGCCCGTCACTTTGTAAAAACCGCAGAAACACCGTGCTGGCAGCCCTCGCCAAATAAGCAGCCCAGCCAGAGGTCGAGGCGCCGCTCAAGCATTGCTCCCATTCTTTGCGGTAGCGTTGAGTACACAATCGGGCGATGGCTCTTTTTTCCCAGACAGAGAAAGATGCACCGTCCATGGCCTTGGGAAACAAGGAACACCACGGTCGTACAAGAGGCAAAGGGTTTTTGTTCCATGGAAAATCTGGATTCTCGGAGCGACTTCCACATATACCAAGTAAGAAGAGAACTAAAGCCGAGCGAGTCAAATCTTATAAAGAATTTGGAGGACAAGTTGAGAGGAGAGTTGAGAGAAGAGTTGAGGGAGAACCGAGAGAAGAATTTTATGAAAGGATAAGAATCCTCGAGGAAAGGCTCACCAATCAAGAAATAAATCTTGACAAGCCCTGTATATGTCCGCAAGTCACCCCACCGCCTGTGAAGAGCAACTGCATCCGTTCCTCCAAGTGACATAGATGAACATAGCGGGACTTATCCTGTATGTGACATTAAGGTGGCCACGCAGTGCAATCTCCAAGTGAGAATTAACAATAGCACCGTTCCTCTGACGGCTGCTTGGGGCATGGCGATCTATCCACTAAGGGATCATGGTGCACGGTACCATGATAGCGCCGGTTTCACCAAGGTCAATGTGGACGGTATTTGATAGTTTCAAAATTGTCGATCTACGAAGCGCCAAACGACGAGATCGTGAAACTTGGGGATGCCATTGGCACATTCATCCAATGGCCTAGCAGCGACATCTCCCTGGTCGTCCCTTCTGTCATGTAACAACCGTGACGATCTGATTCGCCTATTGTATCGTCTGATCAGTTGGCTACCAAATCAGCAGTCGTAGAGCAGACTTCGCTTGATGTACATAATGTTGACCTCTTTCCTGCCCATTCTTCTCCTGTAAGGGTTCATACAAAACAAAGAAAGGCAAGGACAAACAGAAGAAAGACAGGCAAGAACAAGTCGACTATCCATCTAATGAGTTGGCTAAAAAATACAAGCTAGAGAGTCAGCATTAACGAAAGGAAGTGTAACTTCACTTAGTATAGCTTGCCAACAATTGCATAATTGGTACACCCAACAAGCTGGAAAGCCGAGCGTGAACGCATAACAAGTATCGGCGTAAGTTCAAGTATGAACATCTATTCAACGACTCATGGGGGCTTCTTCGCGGTCGATTTTCGGACTTGTTCCATCTCTACAACCTCGACGCCTCGACGCCGACTCATAAGATGTGGACCTTGTAAGTGTGTGCTATCACGCCTACATTCGTCTAATAGTGATAAATGTCCTTCAATATATATATAATTCACCTTTGTATATATAGATACATGCAACTTGAAGCGACACTACAGAAACTATCGATCGGTTTCTCGACCCACATATAGTCTCAAAGCAAACAATGGATGAGGATATAAACATGGTCGAGAAATACGTGATAGAGGCATTGCTAGCACAAAAAGATAAAGAATTCATACTTATACCCCATAACCCGAGGTAAGTGCTACCACATGCTATACTTTGGTCTCAGACAGTGCACACAACTCTGCTTTCGCTCATTGTCCATTGTGATATACTTGTAGGTTTCACTGGTTCTAATTGTAATTGAACCAGCCACAAACCGGTTAAGTACCTTGATTCCTGGACGTGGCGAAACCACGACTTGGTACCTATCGCAAAATTACTCGCCAGCCTAATCACGCTTCCTCCATACATAACGCATATGGTCGTGTAAGTTGTTCCGTGTTTATATTGCTATTGGAATGGCTCGAAATCATCGATTTCGCTTTTGAGATGGCGAATTGGGATTTCGCTTTGTCACCGGCGGCTGGCGGTGATTTCAGAAATACGCGCTAATGTTGTATATTTCAGAATATACGATCGTCTTTTGTATAAAATACAAAAGTTTCGGGTTCTTCTGCAAACTGAATGGTAAGAGTAATCATGCATGCAAACTATTTTGATTTAGACACTAAATGATAAACACAAAGTTCTAAAAAGTCTTTAGAATGTTTGGTGTTAATCCGGCACCTGAACCAACCAAAATAATATGCATGATTGCACCTAGCCACATTTGGGTTTGCACTATATATATGTTGCTTATGATCCCTAACAGGCTGTATATAGTAGTAATCCAACCAATAAATTTTCCCTCCCCTTTTACCAAAAGAAAAGGAGCAACAAAATCATGCCCATATGCCTCACATAACCCTTTTGATTAGAAGATAAATCCTAGGAATAACGAAGCTTTCAATAGAACGTAAGGGCGGAATTCGGTGAGGTACTAGGTATGGATCAGCACCCTCAAAATTCACAAAAATAATTGGGAATCGGTTCTTTTGTTGGGGTTACATTTAAAGTACTTCCTCATAGCCTATCACACGACAGAAGGCCTACTACTTACTAGTCAGTCCACTCTAGCCCACCAGGTTACACCAACACTCGATCCAATCTAGCTCCTTCCGAACCCTAAATCCATGATCGAGCTCCTTCCCCAATCCCACCTTCCACCATCCAATCGGTGACACGGTTGACATGGCAGGTCGGCATTTCTCAACAAAAAATTCACGAAGTTTGATCATCATCTGAAAATTTTATGCGAACATTAATGATGCATCACAACCATGCACGAAAAAATTCAGAATTTATAACATGGTTTATTTCATTTTTCATTTGGTTCAAACCTGCTGGTCATCATTTTATCAGGGCAGTAGCAATGTTTGAATTTTTAAAAATTTCACACGATTCATGATTTTCTCAAATTTTTATGGCCGCATCATAAATTCGACCGGATTTCGCGTTGTTCAATTTTGCCGAGATCTCGGCAAAAACCGACGAAATTTCGCTTTCAAAATCCGGAATTCAAATTCTGATTTTGCAATTCGGCCAAAATTTATTTCAAATGACGAGATATCGTCAGCTGCTAACAAAAATTTAGAGCGAAAACCAGATTCAAATCGTTGGCGTGCACCAGCCAAGCCAAGCCAAGCCACACCCGCGTCGTGTCGTCTTTGCAGCAGCAATCCCCGTGGGGTGGGATTGGGAATCAAAAAGGCTTTTTCGGCCCGTCCGCCTGTGCAAAAACCGCAGAAAACACCCGTGCGGCAGGCCCCCGCCCAGCGCAGCCCCGCCGTGTGAGGCTGAGGCGTCGCCGCGTCGGCATTGCTCCCCCTCCCCTCCCGTCCCGTCCCGTCCCGTCGGCGCGCGTAGGGTTTGGAGGGAGAGTACCACGCAATCAACCCCCCGCACGCGCGCCGCGCGGGAAACAACCACGGCGTACCAGGGGCGCATAGTTGAGCGAGGCCGGAGCTGAGGCCGAGACGGCCTCCCAATCCTCGCTAAGCCGTATCACCGCTTTAATGCCGTGCTTTAAAGCCTGTAAAGGATGGCATTCAAGTCCCGTTTTAATGGAAGCGTAATGAGATTACTACTACCACTACCAGCTCGAGAGATCTACTCCTCTAGATGCAGTACGTGCACGGCGAGCTTGTGTACCAGCTCGTACTGCTCGGTCTGCTACTACCGATCTTACAAGTAAAATCTCCTCTTTTACATCGTGCTAAATTCAATATATGCTGTTTATTCTTTTATATCTAATAAATAAAATTAGTTAGTATTTACTTGTACTTATTTTGATGGTAAACCAGTAGAAATACTCTGAATAAATTAATGGCTACATCTAATTTATACTATCCATTATAATACGTAAATTTTCTTAAAATTCTTTGTGGGCAGTGTCGTATCACTGTATATTCATCCGCATCGGTGTCGGTGAGTCGTTCCATCCGCGTCCAGAACGGTAGAGGCAAGTGCTTCAAGGCGTGTGCACGTTAAGCATTTCGATGTACGGATGCAATTGACTAGACGTGTAAGCTCGATCGTGTCAACACCATCATTTCCTGGTCCGCTCTATCACATCTTAGAACATGAGTAGTACTAGACACCATCATCGAGGAGCAAACGCATTGGAAAACAAATGAGACAGCTAATCTACCTGCCAATGAGTCAAAAGTGTTACCATTATGCTGTGAATAATTCTCACCCCTCAAAAAATTATTGTTCATCAGTTCTTTTTTTTTTTTGGGTCGTGTGTGTACACTCACGAACGTTGCTACTTTATTTAAGAAAGATACAACGAGCCATTAGCAATTTCAGCACGTTGCTTTTTCTTAAGGTAGTAAAAGATTTAGGAAATCTTTTACGAAATGATCAAAATCACCGGAGACTCAAATACAAGAAGCATCTCTTTGTTGTTCTCCACAGAGGATCGCATCTGTAAGGATCAATTGGAGCTTGTGGATGAGCGGGGCCCACTTCTGTTGTAGCCTCGCCAGTTGCCACCACCATTTTGACCCCTCGTTATATCGATGGATGCCATGCCCGTCGCAAACATTCCCTTCCCATCCTCTCACTCAATCGCAAGAACCGACCTTGCTTTCTTCTTCTTGCTCCCGTCGAGCAATCCGTCCGTCTCATGTGTTCTTCTTGGTGTTTTGAGCCGTGGTGGAGAGGAGAGGGGGGCTACTGAGCTTGCGATTCATGTGTGTGAGCTGGGAGAGGTGGCCTGGCCATCTGGAACAGTCACCATCTCTGCCTTTTTGATCCTTTGTTTTCCTTGCCCGTCTCTTTTGGCCGGCCTCCCCTCCTCCTCCAACTCCCCCCTTTGGCTTTCCAGCCCCCTTTGCCTCAATAATGATGGGGTGGTGGGTTTGGTCCTGAAGCTCCATCCACCACTCCCTCTCCCCAGTCCAATTCCACCAGCTGCTTATTTCCGTTCTGCTTCCCCTTTCTCTTTGGGCTCTGCTCTGCCTGCTTCCCCCCTTTGCTTTGCTTTCCTTGCTGGGGATTGGGAGGCCTTGAAGCCATCTCCCCTGTCCACATCTTGGTCCTTGTTGGTGCTGCTGCTGTTAGCCTCTTGTATGTGGCTCAACTGGACTTCTGCTTTCTTGATTGGACTATCGCCACCAACAAGTTGGCCTTGTAGGCTTCGTTTCTTGCTGCCTGTGAGGAACCGTTTCGATTGGTGTTTCGCTGGAACCATAACCTATTCTTGAGCCGGTTTCTTGGTTTTCTTGCTGTGAATTGGCTCAAGTTGGGTAGGCTGGCATGAGGCCGGAGGAGAGGACAGGTGTGATGACGAGGGAGAGGGACCAGTTCCCCGTCGGCATGCGGGTCCTTGCCGTAGACGACGACCCGGTGTGTCTCAAGGTGCTCGAGACCCTCCTGCTGCGCTGCCAGTATCATGGTAAGGACTTATTTCAGCTCAGAGTTGTGATTTTGTTTCGGAGCCAGCTATCTTTCGAGTAGTCATTGTAAGATATTCTGTTTCTGAATTTTGCCTAATCCTCAATGTTTAGGACAGCTGGACAGGCATTAAAAATGCTGCTAGTAGTTGTCTCAAGTAGATTTGATGTACTTAGTCGTATATAAATGCTGCCTGTAGCTACGGAGGTGTGGATACATCTAGATCAATTACATTCATTCGATTATTATGATCCGAATTTATGATTTCACTATTTATCGTATAAATGCATGCTGCATTATTTTGCGCTTTAGGATGAATTTCTGTGATGCAAAATGTACAAGATGCTACTGATTTCTTCTGGAGTTACTCACTTGAAAGAGTAATTTATGCTGTGTTTCCAGTCACAACAACGAATCAGGCTGTTATCGCACTGAAGATGCTAAGGGAAAACAGGGACATGTTTGATCTAGTTATCAGTGATGTCCACATGCCAGACATGGATGGCTTTAAGCTTCTTGAGCTTGTGGGGCTTGAAATGGACCTCCCTGTGATTAGTAAGTCCGAAATTTTATTCATCTCACAGCTAGCCACTTCTCACTGATCTTGATAGTAAGATATTCTCGTATCTTCAAAGCATCAATTTAGTACGGCAAATCTTGGACACTGTACTTCTATCCTTCTGTTAGGGGAAGGTTAATGTTAACCAATTATTTTCCATGCAGTGCTATCTGTGAATGGAGAGACAAAAACTGTAATGAAGGGGATAACCCATGGTGCCTGTGACTATCTCCTAAAACCTGTTCGAATTGAAGAGCTTAGGAATATCTGGCAGCATGTTGTTAGGAGGAAATTCAGTACCCGTGACCGTGCTAATCTTGATACCTATGAAGAGTGCAATAAACCATCACATGCGGATTCTGACCATGTGCAAAGCCAAGTTACATGTGGGTCGCCTGACCAAAGTGGGAGGCCCAGCAAGAAGAGGAAGGAATACCATAGTGAAGAGGAAGATGAAGGTGAGGAGAACAATGCTCAAGAGAATGATGACCCTTCAGCTCCAAAGAAGCCAAGGGTTGTCTGGTCAGTTGAACTGCACCGAAAATTTGTTGCTGCTGTCAACCAGCTTGGAATTGACAGTAAGTAGTCACCACTAGCTTCCTTTTGTGCTGTTACTAACTTTTTTACAGCGACTCATGTTACATCCTAATATTTTCTGCTGATGCAGAAGCTGTGCCAAAACGGATACTTGAGATCATGAATGTTGACAAACTCACCAGGGAAAATGTTGCAAGTCATCTACAGGCAAGGCACCCACTTCACTTTCTTTTATTTATCAATACTGTACTGGTAATGCTAAGAGTTGCAGGAGCTAAATCTGTACTTCAGCTAGCTGCTAGTATAATAAAAGACACTATGTATGTTTTTCGTGTACAAAACAAGTTATAGCTAACAGAGATATTTTTTTCACTGTACCTGCACTAGGCCCTGAAGAAAAATACCATCCAGATTCTTCCTCATACTAAATGGTAAATTCTATAATAAATAGTACGCTGACTGTTTAGCATTATTACAGATGA
The DNA here is from genome assembly GCA_036346375.1 of Guadua angustifolia. Classification (NCBI taxonomy): domain Eukaryota; kingdom Viridiplantae; phylum Streptophyta; class Magnoliopsida; order Poales; family Poaceae; genus Guadua; species Guadua angustifolia. The sequence continues at coordinate 4,222,096 of CM070503.1, forward strand.
CCTGAAAGAAAGCCATTGTCACCACCCTAATTAGCCCACAACTATTACACGTTATAACCGGAGTTTGAAAAAACAAGTGTGTATTTTTCCTGGAATAATTAGGCTTTGCGATTTCAGGAACAGGTCCTGAAACAAGTAAATGAATAGTCTGTAAGAGGTGAACCAGATTTAGCATAGTTCTACACCTTTTAACAGATTTAGGAAGCACATGTATGCTGAACCAGAAATCAGCTATCATTATTCTATATCTCATGCTGAGACAACTAAATGTGAGATGTTCATAAAGACATTAGAACTTGCTTACCGAGTCTAAACCATTTTCTTTGTGCACCATGCAGAAGTATAGACTTTATCTCAAACGACTAAGTGTTGTAGCATCACAGCAAGCTAGCATTGTTGCTGCTTTGGGAGGTAGAGACCCCTTCTTGCGCATGGGTGCATTTGAAGGGCTCCAGGGTTATCAAGCATTAACCTCTTCTGCAGCTCTATCATCTTTTAGTCCACATGGATTGCTAAATAGTCCTGGAAACAATCCAACGGCATTTGGGATTCAGGGGGTGGCTGCTTCCAGGTCAATTCAGACTGCAAGTGGCAATCGCACAATGAATCATTCCATTAGTGATGCAAATAAGTATCATCTTAGCTTACCGGGAAACCAACAAGGAAACTTGGCACAAGGTTTGGCAACATCGCTTGGGCAGGCCCAACCGCAACAAAAGTGGATCCATGAAGAAACAAATGGCCTGTCCACCATCCTTTCTGGGAATGCCCTGGCTAATGGTATGCATGGCATATTCCAAAGTGTCTCAAGCAGCCCATTGCTGCCACAAGAACTTATGGAGTGCACACAAGCCAAAGGTGGCATCCAGCCATCAATTAGAACTCCCACCGTAAGTTCAGAACATCTTGAAGGTACTGTTGGAGTTTCTTCTAGTCTCCTGGAATCTCGTGTATCCCAGCAGAGTGCTCTTCCTTTATTTGGATTTTCTGCCAGCGGGTTTCTGATGCATGGTTCATTCGACAATGATAGCGCAACCAAATTGGGTGCTACATCTTCAGCAAGCATGCCTAATCGTCCTTCCAATGACCTTACGGTAACAAGAGATACCAAAGTGGGAGCTACCTCTTTCGGTAGCACAATACTTTTACCCCCAGATACCGAGCAAAAGTACTTGAATTTTGGAGGTGGAAACAGTTTTAGACAGAGGATGGATGAAAGGAATGCAGACAGTCTTCTTGATTCAAAGCTTGTATGGAGTTCTTTACCGAGCTTTCAACTGCCCAATAATATTGGAGCTCATCATTCTCTGAGGCCAAGATCAAATAATGGCAGCATTAACAACAGCCTTGGTGCCAGAATGATTGGACAGACAAGTGCAAGTGCTTCAACAGATGCACCACAAACAAAGATGGATGTCCTCATTTCGGGAGATACGCTGACGCCAAAGAATGTCTCTGATTTGAGCATTCCAAAGGTGCAGAACGAGCTTAGTTCTAGTAGCTGCAGTTTTGATGGTCTTCTCAATTCCATAATCAAAGTGGTAAGGGCCTGTTTCTTTTTCAATTCCCTACTAGTATATCATTCGTCTTATCAAGACAAAAAGTGATACCTGCAAACTTTTGAACCATTTCTGTTAATCATAAGCTCATTGCAAACTATGCATACGTCTTTAGCGTCGCTGACTCATCTGACAGCAACCTTACTAAATCCCATGCAGGAGAAGGATGATGTTTCCTTCAGTGACGATCTGGGTTGCGGCGATTTCTATCCGCTCGGCGCTTGCATATGACAGCTACCATCTTTGCCTCTACATCTCTCATTGTATGCTGTCTGTGTAGCTAGTGTTAATCTTTAGGTGAAGCGCTACCCTGTTTGTGCTGTTCCTGTGCAGTTACTAGGGCTGTATCCTGTATGTAATGTAGAAGTAGTGGTAAGATATTTGGAAGGTAAATTGGATGGCTAACTTGAGCTAGAGACCATTGATGGCTTGTATGTAACCTGGCCTCTTCGTTCGTTCTCCCTGAGAGTGGATGATGATGAATGGAGTAGTAATAATTCAGCCGCGGGCTTGTATTTGGACTTGTGTCTTCCCAAAATTTTATCGTCCATCAGCCATCGCGACGAGGTTGGGGGAAATCTCCTCGAGTTTTTGTGATCGGATTATCTGGCTTGCGTTGCTCTGTGAGACATGCTTGGGTGGCTGATGCATGTACGAGCAGGCAGCGCGGTGCGAGTAGCATGGCCGGCGCCAGCGGTAGGGTTTGGGCGGTGAGCCGGCAGCGGTCGGCGTGTGGTGACCAGGGTTCAAGTTTTCGTTTGAAGAGAAAATTCGTTCCAAGCCGAAATCCGAAATTTCGTCCGAAATTCGGTAAATTCGGCCGGAGGACATTCAAAATTCAAATCCGGTTTTTTTTTACCGAAATTTCGCCGAAATTACCCCGAAATTCGCCGAAATTACCCGAAATTTTGCCCAAATTGGACTGACTGAAAATTGGTGCAAACGACGTCGAAAAATTTTGAAATTTTTTTTGTAGGTTCCTGACACATTATAGATGTTCTCATAAAAATTTCAGATGATTATCAGATCTGTGGAATTTTTAAAAATTCAAACATTGATACTATATAAATGAAACGTTGATCGGCAAGTTTGAACCGGATGAAAAATAGTACAAACGACGTTAGAAAATTTTGAAATCTTTTGTGGAGATTCCTGACATACTTATGATATTTCTATAAAAATTTCAGATGATGATCACATGTGAGGAATTTTTAAAAATTCAAAAACAGAGAGAGTTGAAAACTAATACTTTGAATGTTAGAATTTTTATAAATTCCTGGAGAAATATTTTAAGATTAAAATTTTACATAAGAATCCTTAGCTCAAATTAATTTGAAAAACAAAATTTCAAAAAGTTATAAAAATATTTGAATTGCCTGATAAATCCTTAGCTCAAATGAATTGATTTTTGAAATATAATACAACAAATTAAGTTTAGTGCTTACTGCATTGATAGATTTTATTCAGCAAACCAAGAAAGTTGAAATTTTTTGAAAATTTTATAGAATGGTACTGAGGAAGTTATTAATCTGTCATAAAAATTTTAGATGATGATCACACCCGAGAAAATTTAGAAAAATCTAACAAGTTTACTGTCCCAATTATGTCCATTCTGTTTTTGATTTTTTTAAGATAACAAATGATGTTAAATTATTTTGAAATTTTTTTTCTATGATTCCAAACAACAAGGGATGGTACCATAATTTTTTCAGTTGATTATCAGGCTTGTAAATTTTTTTTAAAATCTAACAGTGTTTCTGCCCAAATTTTAAAATATCTCAAAAAATTAGTTTTTCATCAAATTTTTTTAAATTTTGAATTCGGCCGGTAGATATAGATTCGGGGGGGGTCCGAAAACCGAAATTTCAGTGAAATTTCGTCGAATTTCGGCGGTTTTTTTATCCCTGGTGGTGACCGGTGAGGCCCAAAAGACGACGTGGGCACGTTTTGGGATTTGGGAGAGGGGGTGGCGGCGCGGTGGCAATTGGGAAGTCGCGGCGGTTGACGATGGTCGGCGGTGGCCCGTTTGTCGCGGGTTGGCCTGCCGTTGGCCAGTCTGCGCGCGCGTGGATGGGCCGGTTCCGAGCCTGCACCTCAAAAACCGATGAGATTTTAGAAATTTCGGCTCAGGTTTTGGATTTTGGTGGGAGATAAGATTCCTAGTTAATAAAAAATTAAATTGCTATAGAAATTTCAGTGAGATTTCAGAAAATCTCGATGAAATCTCAGGGTATTTTTTTGACCGGATTTGGCTCAATAACCCTTAAGAATGTCATCTTTCATGAAAAATTGTTGAAAAATTAAAATTTTAAGACGTTTTATAATTTGGGCAGAAACACTATCACATTTATATAAAATTTTACAAGCTTAATTATGCTATGAAAAAATTGTGGTACCATATTTAGAAGTCTAGGATCATACGTAAAATTTTTTAAAAGAATTGAACTTCATTTGTTATCTTTAAAAAATAAAAAACAGAATAAACGTAATTAAGACAGTAACTTGTCAGAATTTTATAAATTTGCTCGAGTGTGATCGTGATCTAATTTTTTTTATGAGAGCTTAATCATTACCTCAGAACCCTTTTATAAAATTTTTAAAAATTTTAAACTTTTTGTTTACTCAATCAAATATATAGATGCATTGAACTTCATTTGTTATCTTCCAAAAATAAAAAAACACAAGGAACACAAATGGTACAGCTCTATTGTAAGAATTTTATAAATTCACTAGAGTGTGATCATGATCCAAAATTTTTATAGGAGCTTAAGAATTGCATCAAAACCCTTATCTAAAAGTTTTAAAAATTCTAACTATTTTTTTATTGCTCAATCAAATCTATCTATTGATCATCAGGTTTTTATCACGATAGTAGAACTGTTACAATTTTTTAAAACTCCTCAAGCTAGATCACCATGTGAAAATTTTATGAGAACATTAATGATACTTCAGGACCATCCAAAAAAATTTCAAAAATTTCTAATGTGGTTTGAATCATTTTCATTCGGTTGAAATTTCAGCCTTTAGTAATACTGTCTTAATTTTTTTAAATTCCTCAAGCTTGATCATCATCTAAAAATTTTATGAGAATATTATTTTGTAAGAATTTTATAAATTCACTAGAGTGTGATCATGATCCAAGATTTTTATAGGAGCTTAAGCATTGCATCAGAACCCTTATCTAAAAGTTTTAAAAATTCTAACCATTTTTTTATTGCTCAATCAAATCTATCTATTGATCATCAGGTTTTTATCACGATAGTAGAACTGTTACAATTTTTTAAAACTCCTCAAGCTAGATCATCATGTGAAAATTTTATGAGAACATTAATGATACTTCAGGACCATCCAAAAAAATTTCAAAAAATTCTAATGTGGTTTGAATCATTTTCATTCGGTTGAAATTTCAGCCTTTAGTAATATTGTCTTAATTTTTTTAAATTCCTCAAGCTTGATCATCATCTAAAAATTTTATGAGAATATTATTTTGTAAGAATTTTATAAATTCACTAAAGTGTGATCATGATCCAAGATTTTTATAGGAGCTTAAGCATTGCATCAGAACCCTTATCTAAAAGTTTTAAAAATTCTAACTATTTTTTGATTGCTCAATCAAATCTATCTATTGATCATCAGGTTTTTATCACGATAGTAGAACTGTTACAATTTTTTAAAACTCCTCAAGCTAGATCATCATGTGAAAATTTTATGAGAACATTAATGATACTTCAGGACCATCCAAAAAAATTTCAAAAATTTCTAATGTGGTTTGAATAATTTTCATTCGGTTGAAATTTCAGCCTTTAGTAATACTGTCTTAATTTTTTTAAATTCCTCAAGCTTGATCATCATCTAAAAATTTTATGAGAATATTATTGATGGCTGAAAGTTTCAAAAAATATATCCAAATTTGGCTTGAATTCGCACATTTGAAAATTATCATAATGTAGGGAGTATTTTCTGTAACGAAGGGTATGTATGTGTAGTATATCAGTATATAAGACTAGCTATGTGGTATTTACATTTTTTAAAGGTGGTATATATATTTTTTTGACATACCCCTTTCTATGTATGCATATGAAGGTATTTGTAAAATATGTTAAAAACTATGTAGTCCTTTGCAATTTTTTCATGTGTTCCATATTGAAGTATCTTATAATTATTATATAAGTGTATCTAAAGTGATAAAAAAGTGTTTCAAGTTCATTTATGTGATATTTCAAATGTGGAAGTAACTACTCCCGAGAATAAACCTACAATCCTAAAAACTCACTATCATCACAAACATATAATAATCAAACTATCATCGAAAAGGTAAACTCTAGTTTGGATTTTAGTTCGAATTTGTTTGAAGTAGTTAGTAAACTAGTTCAACTCAACATCGTAAACATTTCAAAAAAAATGCAAGGAATACATAGGGGAATATAGTGGTTTTGGATCATAGTGTCTAGACTTTACGGTGTTCTTTTTCAAAAATGTTAATTTTAGGGTATATACCCATCTATAACAATTCAAATGAAACATATACCTTTGAAAAAATATACTCAAATTTAAATATTTTGAATGAATTTCAATCACATGCTTTGCTAATTTACATATATAATCAACACATACTTGTAATCAAACTATCATAAAAAAAGAAAACTTTAGTTTGAATTTCGGTTAGCATACCCCAACCTGTTTGGGACAAAAGGCTTCATTGTTGTAGTACAAGTTTGAACTAGTTAGTAAATTAGTTAAACTCAACATCTTAAAACTTTTAAAATATTTTATATGCAATACTCAGAGGAACATATCTGTTTTGAATCATTGTGCCCAGACTCCATGATGCCCAAGTCCTAGATCCCCATTTTTGCGGGAAAAAACTCATAAATTTCCCAAAATCTTGTTCTCCTCCACTGATTCTACGGAAAGGCCATTGCGAATTCTGAAATTGTGATTATTTTATTTTTCTTAGGTTTGTGCAGGTTTTGCCAATTAAAATTGGCATTCACCGTGAAGGTTGATTTTGCCACTGAACACTATCAAAATTCACCCGACATAGCGTAGCATGCAGCTTTACCTAGTTATAACATCCCTAACCCTTGCAGATCCCTAACCCTTGCAGATTTTGCCGTCTCCCGTGCGTTTGAGCCGACCCGGCCGGCTGGCTCGGCTAAAAAAATCACATTTAGGTCCCTCCAAATATCCGTAATTACGTATAGGTCCTTCCCGCGGTTTTTTACAAAGAGGACCTTCTGATCCAGAAAAATCACGGATCTTTCGTGAGAGGGCCCTAAATAGATACCAAAAAAACGTTGTAGAGTTTGGATCATTCCGGCTATTTTTCATGAAAAGGACCTTTCGATTTAGCGCAGTCGCATATGTACTTGTGTGCTTTTAACCGTTTCTCGCGTTTCCTTCACAATTTAAAAAAAAACCGACGAAAAAAACGGAATTGTTTCCGTTAAAAAAAACATCGCACGGCCGGCTGCCTCGGCTCGTTTTTTCTTTCACGTGTAGGTCCCTAAAAAAATGTGTAATTACGTGTAGGTTCTTCCCGTGTTTTTTATGAAGAGGACCTTCTGGTTTAGAAAAATCGCGAATCTTTCGTGAAATGACCCTAAATAAATACCCAAAAAAACGTAGTGCCGTTTTGATCATTCCGGCTATTTTTTACGAAAATAACCTTTCAATTTAGCGCTGACAGTCGCAAATGCGTTTGTATTCTTTCAACCGTTTCGCGCGTTTCTTCGATGATTTAAAAAAAACACCAACGAAAAAAACGAAATTGTTTATACGAAAAAGACAACGCACATGGCGTGTCACGCCAAAAACTGTCCTAGTATGTTCTTATAGTGGCATAATTTCCATTCTCATCTGTAAAGAGAGGAGCCAGAGAAGTTCGGAGGTACAGATTTTTGAAAGAGCCTTTTCTTTTGCATTTCTGAATATCGTTCTCTGGAGATTCAACTCTAAAACATTATTTTGGATGAAGGAATTAGTCCATCTGCCATGTCTCCTTTGGAGGTTAAAGAAATTCGTGTTTAATCTGAGTATTAGCTCACTTCAATGCCTTCCTTTGGAGGTTAAAGAAATTCGTACTACTTAGTGACTTGGAATGTTGCATCCATCCATGATAATTGCTGGTGAGATCGTGCGAGCAACTGTGACTTGCTAACCCCATCAGGTTTCTCCTTTCTGGATACAAAAATAAGCAGTTTGGGCCAACTCCAGTTTGCTGAATCAGAATTCCTGATAAAATGTCACGTGTAAACATAAAGGTTTTATAGATCTCGCGTGAATATCAATCACGAAATGTCAACCTTAGCAGGCATTATACAATCAATTTGCATAAGCATTACTCGATCCAAGGGAGATAAGTGTGGCAAGGAGGCAAGATGGTGCTGCCGGAGTGCCGGTACCATGCAACGCTGGTTCTGTCGATCCATCTGACAGAAGAGAGTTCGGGCGTGAATCTAGGCACTTGTTTTCCAGCCTTTCAAGTGAACTCCATGCACAACTTGACATGATGTGTATATACAGTATTACACCAGAAATATATCCACTTCAAGAATAACACGCCAGAACTCAGGCATACCTTCAAAATATGGAAGATTAGACAATTCTAATATCTGCAAAGTTTCTGGCTACTCAAACTTCTCAAGCTTCAATGATCCAATGATCTGTACTTTGTAAGCTCACTTAATAAACTTTTTTTTTATTCTAGATCTCTTTATAAACCGACACAAAGGCCAAACCCTATAAAAATAAATCAGTCATGTTAACAATCGATATAACAAGTAGAAGCGAATAAGCTAAATTAAGATTATCTAACCATGGCAACTATCTCACGATTGGATGCAAACTGATACAAGCTAAGCCTAGTTTTCCCCAGGAGATCAACTGCTAGAACCTGCATCTTTAAGAGGCAGGTGCAAAAGTAAACAGGTAAGTGAATCAGGCGAAAAGAGGGGGAAACCGAGATTTTATCTCTAAATGTAGAATTAAGAAGATGCTGTCTACTTCAAAGTTTATTTAACTGAGCTCAAACAGCAACGCAGGCAAATTACACTCCTTAATAACCTTCTTAATTATGAAGGTCATAGTCTTAAATACTCTAGCTTTTATCTCCAAAAGGCACATTTAAGGAGACGGCTATAATCCAACTATAAGAAGAGCTTATTAGCAGCAAATCAATCGATAGTCTAATATTCTAGGTTGCAAAGAAAATTGACTAGCAGGATACTGAAATTATCCTGAAAGTATTCAAATTAGTAGTGAAAGATGTAACTTCTTGTCAAAACCCTCACACCTTTTCAGTTACTAGAAAAGAAAAATAATGAATGCAATGAAATGGACATATCTTGAATATAGTTTGAAGAAGTAGATATCCAAATCCAAGTGTTGCAGAAGAACAAGTAAATCAGCATCAGCATCAATAGCTCAAGACAGGCATACTTATTGTGATCCACAATGTATCATGGAAAAACACGTCCAAGATGACAATAAACTGCTGGGTGTTCAAATTCTGTGCATAGTTGGTACTTGATATAAGTGACACATATAAATGAATTTGAATAGATTTTGAGCTGAACAAAACTACACCTGCTATCTCTAATTGACTAATGGTAGAACAAATTTGCAGGAACTACCACATGTAGTTGATTGACCGCAGTAGACAGGAGGTAGATGATAGAATTGATGAAAAGATAATAGAAGACTATAGCCAAAACTCCATAAAATGTACTTCTTTCAAGCAAGTCATGGTCTTTCCAGGCTGCTATTGAGGATATTGAATTTTGTTAGCTCCAAAAAATGTGACAACGGCGTTAGAAGGTAACTTACATAAATAATTACTGAAATCTGAATGGTGATTGCATCCAGAATCCTGATTGGCAAAAAAACGGAGCTAAAAAATGGAATGGTGAGAGACGCTTATTCTCAAGAGTAGATTGCAGATTGTGGAGTGTTGTTCTCTCCAAAGGATGGTGTTGTAATTCCTTTGTTCGGGGTAAATAAACCGCAGCCATCAGGAATAACCAAGTGAATATGAATGTTTTTCCCCTCTTGTAGTGCTATCAAGTTTACCTTCAAGCGCTTAGATGTTCCCTCATCCCACTCTTCTGATACAACCTGTTTCTCCACATATACGGGCTATACATATCAATGACAAAAGAGCAACAAAACCAATTCTTTCTGCCCTGAAAGATCAAATATTAAATTGGACTAAATGTGTTAATGCTAGCGTCCCAATGGAAGAGTCCTTGCATATTCTCTAAAGGTGATTTCCTATTCAATTAAGACAGTTTATTATCTTGCTAGGAGAAAATGAAAATAGGCAGAAAACGTTAATAACATAAATACAAATCACTATTTCAATAGGAACAACTGAAGAAGACTACAACCACATTGCATCCAAGTGAAATGGAATTAAGTAAGACAAACTTAACCTACAGTTGAATTGAGTGAGACAAACTTAACCCACAGGTCTTCATTTTGCCTCTTGCTCATTTGTCACATTTTTTCTGTCCAAAATCAATCCATTCAGAAAGCTATAATTCAAAGAGAGCACCATCCATCAATGTGAACTGACACCATTCTCCGCGTTGAGCCCATAAAGCACGCCTGCATATTTCTCAGTTGAGCCAGCAAAGAACGAATCCCTGAGCTTCCAGAACGCGCAGGATGTGACAAGGCTATCAGACCCGGCCTGGTGGGACTCCCCGACACGCTCCACGTCAAGGAGCTCGGCGAGCTTGTTCAGCCCGCCGTGCAGGCTGTTGCAGAACTTCATCAGATGCTTGATGTCATACACGGTCGGGAAATATATCTTCATCAGCTTAAAGAACCCGGCTTGCGTGTCTGGGAGGCTGTTGCAAGTGAGGATCTTGAGCAGGTACCCAAAATCGTAGCCCGCGTGGAAGGTCACCCAGTAGACGGAGTCGTTGAGCACGACGCCGGAGGACATGAGGAGCTCGGCGAATCGGCGCGCGTCGACGCCGCGCTCGGCGTTGCGGCGGAAGTCGATGCCGCTGCGTCGGAGCAGCTCGATGGAGTCGGAGGCGAAGATGTCCCGCGCGTCGTCGAACTCGCGAAAGTTGAACTGCCAAACGCAGCGGCGGCGGCCGGCGCCGAGGGCGGGCAGCTCGCCGCGCGGCCCGGAGAAGGTGAGGCCGAGCTGGATGAGGTGGAGCATGTCGACGTTGGCCTTGAGGGTTGCGTAGTTGTAGTCGGCAGGGGAGCGGAAGGCGCCCACGGGGCGACACACGATGCCCGGGAACTCGGTGTCCATGGCGACGAACGGGAACTCGTCGACGACGTCGCGGATCAGCACGAACTCCGCCTCCAGGTTGTCCGCCCACACCTCCCGGATCTCCACCGACTCGTTGTCGTCGCCGCCACCGTCGGGCTTGGGGATCACCACGCCCGTGGGATCCGACATTGCCATGCCAGATTCCCCCTCGAAATCGACGGTTTCTAGGGTTTGGTCGGCGCCTCGGATTGGGGATTTGGGGTGAAATGTTCGAAGGGGAGCCAAGGGGGAAGATTTTTTAGACGGGGTAGGTGGGTGGGATCGATGGGTGGTAGCCACTAGCCAGGGACGCGCACCTCTCTATCACATATCAACGGCTGAGACTTGAGATCCACACCGAAATACCAAATGGACGGCTAGGAATCGGCCTCTCGCCTCCTTGCAATTCAAATCCTTTTGACCAAAAATTGGTTTCTTGATAAAACTAGCCATAACGAGATTAGCTACTCCCTAGAGGCCTAGACCATAGACGTGTCTCATTAGTTAGTACATTAAAGGCAGTAAACGTGAGCAATGTTTAATTTCCCTCGTGATTTTAGCGGAGCTAATTAAGGAGGAAATTTTGATTCTGGGCCAACTACGAATGGTGTCACCAATTAACATGCACTGATTGCGAGTTTTTAACGCGTTGAGCACGTTTTTAATTTTCTCTGGAACAGGAGGATGGCGAGAAAAATGTTCTCTTTTCTCTTGAATTGTCGGTGCACACTTGGAAGTTGGGCAATGTATCCTGCGCACACAAGACTTTCTGTGCATACATCGTGCATACCAACTAACAAAAGTCATGAAAAATTCTGAAAAAAATTTGTAGATGTACTTCATAGATCACTCTACCTATGTATGAAGTTTCAAGATCAAATTCATTATATATCAAGAGTTAAAAAATTTAAAAAATTTAAACAAACTTTAAATTTTTCTTTTTAAACTCTTAATATATAATGAATTTGAACCTACAATTTTATACATAGGTAGAGTGATCTATGAAGTGCATCTACAGATTTTTTTCAAAATTTTTCATGACTTTTGTTAGTTGGTGTGCACGGTGTGTACACGAGAAGTCCTGTGTGCACAGGATACGTTGTCTGGAAGTTGAAATCTACGTCGGCATAAATAAAAATATAAAGACAGCAATATTGAATTGATATATTCATATTTATCTGTTTGATCTGATTCATCTCATGCAACATTTGAACAATCAAGATGCGGCACCTATATGAATTTGAGGAAAGTTGTAAGGAGTTTATAGAAGGGAAACATCTAAAGACTACAGGAGGGGCCTTGGTCCGCACCTCTCGAGGCCTCTCCCTAGATTTTGCCATCTTGCATTTTTATATCTAAGAAATTCTATGGGACAGGGTATAAAAGAGCGAAAAAAAAATCTGAATACATGAACGAATACAGTCTTAAGACCCGTTGGGGCGCATGATCTTTTTTCCCTGATTCCTGCAGGAATTGAACCTTTCTTGTGAAGCGTTCCGAACAGACTCAAAATATGTGACAGATTGTTTGCAATGCTATCTCACTAAGAGTGTCTCTTAGCATATTTTTTTAAGCAAAAAAGATAAGCATGTATAAAGGACATGCACAAGAGCCAACATGCTATTTAATACTGTTCCTCTCTAATTCTGCCTAGGAGCTTGTGAAGAGTCGTCTCTTCACAAAGAGTCGACTCTAGTATTTTTTGCACTTTTCCCCCTGCCACATCAGCGAAGCATGTCCACCTCATCACTAAGAGACACCATATTAAATGGTTTTGTACATGCCCTAAGGCTATTCTCAATGTATGGTAACATACCTATTTAATACATGCCACATAGGTATTTTTGATGATATGGTAAGAGAGTTAAGAGGGGAGAGAAGAAAGCTGTATCTTGAGGAAGATATCACTTGGGCACGAAATCATAGACATTGAAATTTGAATCATCTAAGACCATTCTCAGTGGGAGTTTCAACTGAGTTTCATTCTCATTAAATGATATGACACATCATCATGTTTGGTGACATGGCAAGGTAATTATGAAGAGAGAGATATAGAGAGTTTCATGGGAGCTGAGAGAGTTTCATCTAGATGAAATCTGAGATACACGGTTACCTAGACAAAAACTGATATGGTACTCTTGGAAACTGAGAAATGAAACTATGGCCCCCTTCGTTTCAGCTTAAATACAACTTCTGCTTAAAATAAAAGCGGATTGTCTGCCGAACAGGAGGATTCTAGACAGCTTCTCCCAGAATCAGAATCTGATTTGTACACAGAATCAGAAGCTGTCACCCACCTGATTCTGCGGATTCTGACTTAGATTCTACGAGTTCCGCTTCCCACGAGTTGTCGCAAGGCACAAGGGCTTCCGCCGTCATCCCTAGACCCCCTCCACCATCCTCATCCGCTCATCCGTCACCGACACCGATCAACAATCATCATAGACAATCAGGATTGCCGAACGACCAGATTCTCCAACAATGATTCTTCAAGCAATTGCTTCTCCGAATGGTGACTACAATCCAGAATCAGATAATCGGAAGTCAGTCCGAAGAGCCTTAAGCACCGAATAGCCTAAGTGGCCCACAATTCATACTCTCATGCACATCTAGCATTTAATTATCTTGTGGGGACTAAGAAACAATCCATGATACCATGCATTGGGATAGTTGTATGTTTTATAATATCATATGACATGGCAGTTTTGAATATTGTGACAAGATACAATGCACTGTGAATAGCCCAAGCCTGCTCCCAGTCGTCCAACGCCAGTTAGAGATACTGCTTCCGTTGAGGTGACCATTTGGTGGCGCCGTCGCTGCACTGCATCGAGCTGTTATACTTTGCCTTATCTTGCTGGGTATGACTATTTTAAGGTTAATCTCAAGCTAACAAATTTAAGGATATATTTCTTAGGATGATATGTGTCATCTTCTCTATACACCACCTTTTTTCCTACACACTTCTCTCACCCTATTTCTTCCCTCTTTAACACAAAATTTTAAAATTAGAACATTTAAACTTTGAAAATTTTAACTAAGAAGTTTCATCTCGAAAACAATTCAACTCAAAAAAATTAATTGAAAAAATTTCAAATCAGAAAATTTCAACACAAAAAAGTTTTAAATCGAAAATGTTCAAATTTGAAAGTTTCAAATTGAAAGCTTCAAGTTAGAAAACTTTCGATTCGAAAAGTTTCGAATCAAAAAACATTTGTTTCAAAAAGTTTCGACTAAAAAAAAACTTTTGGTTTGAAAAGTTTTGACCATAAAATTTCAAGTCGAGAAATTTCAACTTAGACAAATCAAAAACTTTTGGTTCGAAAAATTTTAATTCAAAAAACTTTTGATTTAAAATTCAACTTGAAAATTTTAACTCAAAAAAATAAATCGGAGAGTGCCAAGTGAAAAAAAATTTAAATAAAAAAATTCAAAAAACATATTCAAAAACAGATCAAATCATACCTCTCCTATTTCCGGGAGAATTGCCGCGCTCTGGTTGATTTGAACCGAACCGACCGCATGGCTCGGCTCGGCCGGTTCGGCTAAAAAAAACGCGTTTAGATCCCTGTAAAAACTGTAATTACGTATAGATCCTTTACGCGGTTTTTTACGAAGAGGACCTTCTGGTTCAGGAAAATTGTGGATCTTTCATGAGAGGACCCTAAATAGATACCGAAAAAAATTTGTGACATTTGGATCATTCCGGCTGCTTTTCACGAAAAAAACCTTTCAATTTAGCGCAATCGCGGATGCATTTGTGTCCTTTCAACCGTTTCTTGCGTTTCCTCGACGATATAAAAAAACGCCGCCGGAAAAAATGAAATTGTTTCCGCGAAAAAGACAACGCACGCCCGGCCGGCTCGTTTTTTCCTTTTCACGTGTAGGTCCTTCAAAAAATGCGTAATTACGCGTAGGTCCTTCGCGCGGTTTTTTACGAAGAGGGCCTTCTAATTTTAAAAAAATCATGAATCTTTCGTGAAAGAACCCTAAATAAATGCAAAAAAAAACGTAGTGGCGTTTGGACCATTCCGGCTATTTTTCATGAAAAGGTCCTTCGCGTGTTTTTTACGAAGAGAACCTTCTAATTTAGAAAAAATCACGAATCTTTCGTGAAAGGACCCTAAATAAATGCAAAAAAAAACGTAGTGGCGTTTGGACCATTCCGACTATTTTTCACGATAAGGACCTTTCGATTTAGCGCGAACGCGGATACATTTGTATTCTTTCAACCGTTTCGCGCGTTTCCTCGATGATTTTAAAAAAACACCGACGAAAAAAAACAATATTATTTCTATGAAAAAGACAACGCACGCGGCGTATTACGCCGCGCAAAATATCCTAGTAAGGGCCTGTTTAGTAGAGCTCCAGATTCCAGTTTCACCTGAAATCTAAAACTTGTAGGTTAAAATAAAGTGAATTAAGTTTATATTTTTGGTCTAAAATGTAAACAAGATGATCTATCAAAACACTCTTAATGTACTCATAACTTCAGCTTCACGAATCTGGTGAAGCTAGAATTTTTAGGATAGTAATACTGTCTGAATTTTTAAAAATTCTTGAATCTTGATCACCATCCGAAAATTTTATGGAAACATTAGTGATTCATCAGCATCATGAACAAAAAATTTCAAAATTTCCTAACATTGTTTGTACCATTTTTTATCCGGTTCAAACTTACCGGTCAACGTTTCATCTGGATAGTACCGATGTTTGAATTTTTAAAAATTCCACAGACCTGATAATCACCTGAAAATTTTATGAGAACATCTTTAATGTGTCAGGAACCTTTAAAAAAATTTCAAAATTTTTTGACATCATTTGAACTATTTTTTGATCAGTGCAATTTCGGCCAAAATTTTGGGTAATTTCGGCGAAATTTCGGAAATTTCGGTTCCAAACAAACCGGATTTGAATTTTGAACGGATTTCGGCAAAAAAAAACAAAATTTCGCCGAAATTTCAAATTTCAGGCCTGGCCGAATTTTTGAGCAAAACGAAATTTTGATCCCTGTCTGAAATGCTCGGGTCGATCTCGCTCAGAAGTTTGCACTCTGTTCTTCTGATTAGTGGTGGAAAAATAGCTCGAGGCTCGCGACTCGGCTCGGTACATCAACGAGCCGAGCCCGAGCCTACCGTCTGGCTCGGTGCTACAATGAGAGCCGAGCCCGAGCTTCATGGCTGCTCGTTGGCTCGTTAGGCTCGGTAAAATTTAGATATTCGAATCACTTTCACTAATCACTAATCATTAATCGATTATCCAAATTACATGAGGCTTAATTTTAATACAAAATTAGTCACAGCCTACAGACATTCAATATGGCTTGGCATTCATACAGTCATATTGAACAAGGAACATACTTGAGAGTTGACGCAATGAGGCGGGCCCACATGCCAGACGGCTCACGAGCCGGCTCGGCTCGGCTCGAGGCTCGACCAAACCAGAGCCGAGCCCAGTTTTCAGCTTGACAAAGACAATGAGCCGAGCTCGGCTCGGCTCGCAAACTGACGAGCTCAGTCGAGCCTCGGCTTGGCTCGATTCCACCCCTACTTCTGATGAGAATAAGACGGAGGCCGACCAAAAGCAAAACAAGCATGCAGCCTTGTTGAGAACATAGAAGAACAGTGCAAAAGGTCAAAAAAAATTGCAGGTTAACCATGCATGCAGCGTACTGTATCAAGTACGTTCACAAGGCAATGTTGTTATCCATTAATTATATCATATACGATGGAGCCTCCCAATCTTTACCACAAGCATTGAATTTTGCTGACATGTAAGTGCACTTAGGCTGAGTTTGTTTAGATTGAAGCTAGAGAAAAAGTTCTTTGGAGTGAAAAAAGCTGTTGGATTGGATGAGGATGGCAATTTTTCGTAAATAATAGTTAAGTTGTAAGGGTACTAGAGAAGTGGGATTTTAGAAGCTCAAGCCACCCGAGAAGCATCATTTTCCTTGCTTCTCTCGCGTGTCAAATTGGGCTAGAAACTTCTTCTCTCCATCTGGCTAGAAAAATACTGTTTGTTTTGGCTTGTGGCTTATAGAGGTGTAGAAGCCAAATAAGCTCAAGCTCAAGCTTAAACAAACTCAGCCTTAATCGGTAACTACTAACTAATACTCCCTCCGTCTAAGTTTATAAGATGTATTTTTTCTTAGCACATAATGACATAGATCAAGAAGATATTAAATGTCTAGATTAACCCTTTATTATTATCACTAAGCATTGTATTCAATGCATTTATGTACAAGTTATGAAGTAAAGATGTATATTTAGTAGAGGTATAGAGTGAGCATTACACTAATTTTGTATTGTAATATAAAATACATTTTATACTTATAGATAAAATTATTAAAAATAAGCCTTATAAATTTGGAAGGAAGGAGTAGTTTGGAAGTATCAGGCTCCCGGTTCTGAAGCTTCTGAAAGTAACTGAACTTATCACTGCGAACCTTTTGATAGCTACTGAACTTCAGACACGAACGAATTTTCGGTAACTGAACAGTGGCTCTACACGCACAGCGGTAGCCGGTCGGAGTGCCCTGAATCAGTAGTAGCGATTTCCTGAAAAAGAGAGTGTCCTGAATGAATCAAATCAATACACCTTGTTTCGACGACACTACGTCGCCATGGCAATCTCAAGTGTGAAGCATGCGAGTCTCGAAGCTACCAACACCATTCCAATGCGAGAGAGCTACACAAGCCTGTTCAACATCCACGGGTCACGGGGAACTCTTGCTCGTTTTGCCTGCTCCACCGGAAATTCGCAGCGTTTATCCAGTTGGGATTGACAAGAAACTTGTTGTTCTGCAGAGCCCATCGCGCCTTATCGGTGCTCGGATCCTTCGCGACGACATGGGTGACCGTCGCATGGACATCGGCCGCGCAGACGGCGCCGAGCTGCTCGGCCATCCTCCACATCGGGTGATCCTTGGCACAGACCTCGAACGGGATCACCCTGCTGAACGCCACCGTGCACCCGCGCAGCACCTCGCGCCGCACCTCCCTGATCACCTCCCTGACGTCCGAGCAATGGCCGTCGAGCACCGAGTCGAAGAACCCCCGGTGGACACGCTGCAGGACGTCCAGCGTCACGGCGAGCGCGCCGTCGTGCTCCCTCTCGTCCCGCTTGAGCTCTGCCAAGGAGCTGTTGCTGTACCCGAACTTGCGGCAGGTCGACGCGAAGTAGAGGTATCTGTCTATCAGAATCAGGTTGTCCCTGTGCTCCTCCCAGACACGCTCCGAGTCGTCAAGGATAACCGTCGCGACGCTCTCGGCTGCAGGGACGACGACGTCGAGGTTCTTCTTGTCCAGCCGGGTCGACTCGGCGTTCGATATGACCCTTGCGCCGAAGTAGACGCCGTCGGGGTCGAGCAGCTTGACGATCTCCCTCGCGTAGTTCCTCTCCCCCAACGTGTACACGTACATCACGAACATGGCGCTCGCTTCTTGCAAGAAGCCCCGGACGAATGGCCTGAGCTTGGTGAGCATGCGGAGGGAATGGCAGTTCAATCGGAACAGGCCTTTGCTGGGATCATCTCTGCTGCGCGGTGTGAATCCATTGTCCTGCTCGATTGTGGAGAGCTCTCGGAGTCCGGTCGAGTTGAGCAGCGTGTGATCCAAGTCCAAGACGAGGATCAGCTTCCTCCCGCGCAGGAGGCTCGCCAGGCCGGCCGCGCCCGGGACGCTCGCCGTCGGGTCGTCGCGGATGGAACCAGCGGAGGCGTCTTCTTCTCCTTCGCTTCCTTCCTCCTCCTCCTCGTCGTCTGCTTCCTTTTCCCCGCACAGGAAGCGGAGCCTGACGGCGAGTCCAGGGCTGGGAGCGCCGCCAGCGTCCTCTCCCCCAAGATTCGCCTCGATCATGGCGACTCCCGCAGCGGGATCGGTCCGGTGAGGCGAGCGGCGGCCGGGGAGGTGGGGATCCGAACTGCGACGGCAACCGCAAGCGTGCGATGGAAGGCAACGGCCGGTTCGATCTCTGCTCCTCGTTCATGTTCCCTCCCGCCTCGGCTTTTTCCGTTCGATTGCCACCCCACCGCAGCTCGGGCCGTGAGGCCCAGACTCCCCGCATTTGCGGCCCCGTAAAAGCAGCCCACTACCTCCCCCGCCATCATCCACCACCCTGCTCCGCGCCCTAATTCTCAGCAGCGCCGCCGCTTCACCCTTCTCGCCTCTCGGCACCACACCAGTGCTCCTCGCCGGCGCCGACTCCTCCTCCCTACGCTCGTCGACGGCTGACTGAGGTGGGCTCGGCCCTGGTCGTCCTCGACCTCTCGTTCCGCTGCTGATGGAGGCCATGGCGAGGAAGGAGGAGGAGGATGGGGCGCCCTCGAGCCGCGTGCCGCACCTGCCGTGGATGCGGTACCCCGTCGACATCGACGCCTTCTCCGGCTGCCCCGTTGCGCACCTCCCCCGCCTCGACCCTAGGTGCCCTACCCATGCTTGTTTGTTTTTACTCCAACAAGCGATTCACTAGCTCTGGACGCGGGCTCCTAGTCATTGTTGATTAGATCATATAGTTTGCTTTGGTTTTGGATAATCTGTTGATTAATGGGCGGGGGAGTTGCAGTGCGGATGCTAGTTAGTTTCCATTCTCGTGGGCTAAGAAGTAAAATGGTTTTGTTTGGTTGCGCGCTGAGTTTGTAATGCTGGATTCTGCAATTTGTGAGCTATGAGGTATAATTTGAACTAGACAGCAATGGCGCTATGTCATTTCACTGAATGGCTTGTGCTCTTGTGCGTTTAGGCAGGTTGTAACCGTTCCTAGTCGAAGTTCTCTTAGCATTAGATGCATCCATCTTGTTCAGTCAAAGTGAACTAGCAATTTCACTTGTTTCGCCTGTCTCGTTTATCCCCTCGCGATTAATTATTTAATTCTCAAATGCATGTTAAATGTGGTTAATTTGGAGAGCTACAGCTGAAACGGTCCATTTAATTCTGCAAAAAAGTTTTGAAATAGCATGTTTAGTCTTGTGATGGTATGTTTCTGTTGTAGATTGGCTGAGGCGTTGCAGAGAATGGGGATTGAATCATTTTTCCCAGTTCAGGTAGCAGCATGGCTGGAAACAATTGGTCCTGGTGCTTTTGAGAGGGATATATGTATTAACTCCCCAACTGGATCTGGCAAAACTCTTGCTTATGCCTTGCCTATTGTGCAAAAGCTCTCCACTCAGAAAGTAAGGTGCTTACGTGCTTTGGTTGTGCTACCTACACGGGATTTAGCCTTGCAGGTTTGTGCAATTTTCTTTTACCTTCTAGAAACTTATGTTTGCTAGTCTATGGAATCAACAGTTGAGTCAGCAATTTATCAAATTTATATTCTTCAGGTCATGTTAACAAATGACAAGTGTTTCCTGTTTGTTTATTTGCTTTCAGGTTAAAGAGGTTTTTGATGCTATTGCTCCTGTTGTGGGCTTGTCAGTAGGGTCAGCAGTTGGTCAATCGTCAATAGTGGATGAAGTTTCAGATCTTGTCAAAAAGTCCAAGCAAGAGCTTTACCCAACAGTTGATGAAGAATATATCCAAATGGAACCGCAGACTAAAGTTGATATATTGGTGGCAACTCCTGGAAGACTGATGGATCATATCAACATGACTAAAGGTTTCAGTCTGGAGCATCTTCAATACCTGGTAGGCTTATTGGCAACTTTTATGTCCTCTTTGCCTTCCACGTTCTCCTTCTCCTTATGCTTCCTCTGTTTACTTACAGTGATTCAAAGTAACTTTAATTTGCTATGGATCCACTGGTCATTTCCTTCTGCAGAATTGTTTTTTCGCAAACATCATGTATATGGCAGATATTTCAGTGAGCAAAACTTGTTTCTGTTCCGTCTTATTACTAGCTGAACTTGCTAGCCAGCTGTTTTGTATAAAGTGGACAATGGAGTATGTACCTGATGCATTGATAGCTCCTGTCATACATATTTAAGGCTTTACAGTGTTCTAAGGAAAGATTGAGTGTAGTATTGTATGTGTGCATAGTACCATGTAAATTTAAAGAAAGATATCATGTAGTTTTTTTTACTTAGATTATACCCGGACAATGAATTTGACCATAGTGTGTAAAATTTACTTTTTACCTAGCCTATATCAGAAATTCCAAATGTATCATGCAATATCGCATATCAATGTTTTCACTAACGACATCAATACATTTATTCCAGGGATTTTTGGACAACCAAAATACGCTTCCAGATTCACCACTTCTTTTAGATCCTTTCTATGGATGTCTTTTCAAAACCACACCAGTGTTACCTCCAGTGTTACTCGGACACCCGTGTCCAAAAAATTTTAACGAATTGGAGTATTGGACACGTCGAATCCGAGTTGGATTCCGACAACCGTGTCCGATTCCGAGTAGCATTTCGCATGTCCAAATTTTTTTTACTGAATCGGACACCCAAATCCGAGTTGGATTCCGACTCCCGTGCCCGTGTCCAAGTAACACTGGTTACCTCCACTTGCAAAATATTTTGATATATGCTATTTATGTTATTTTCACAGAATTATTGGATTGACAGGGTCAGCAGTTTGAAGTATTTGTTTACATAGTCTGACATATGAATTTTAGTTTTGGCATTAAGAGTGTACTTTTCCATCTTGTTAGTGCCTCATACTTCTACTTACTATCTTGGGATTTCAGGTTGTTGATGAGACAGATAGAATGTTAAGAGAGGCATATCAGTCCTGGTTACCGACAGTTATCCAGCGCACTCGCTCGATTAATCAAGATCATTGCTGGCTTGACGCTGCTGGAAAAACTCTACTACATCCATTGATTACCATTAGAAGATCGTAAGTCCAACTCTACCTAATTACATCCTCATATATTGTTCTCTCCCACTTCAGTTAAGATTCACAGATTAGATTATATTCTTTGTACCTTGTGATTCAGTCTTTGGCCTTTCCTGCTATTACTACCATAATGATTTATATTTCAATTGAGGATTGTATTAATCTACACTATGGCATATAGGGGTGTTGAGCGTGGGTTTAAAGGTAAATGCTATCCAAGATTGGCAAAGATAGTTTTGTCTGCTACTCTAACCCAAGATCCTAGCAAGCTTTCTCAGCTTGAGTTGCACCATCCCTTGTTGTTGAACAGTGGGAAAAAGCGTTACAGAATTCCTACAAAGCTGGAGTCCTACAAGCTGGTTTGTTTCCATCTAGCACTTCTTTTTTTTACTGCATCCAAGGTGTAAAAGGCTGTTGGAAACTCTGTTGTGCTTTCTTATTCATCTTGGCTATGCTGCCATTGCAGGTCTGTAAATCTAACTTGAAACCACTGTCTCTCATTGTTCTTCTCCAAGAGCTGCATGGGGAGAAGTGCTTAGTGTTTACTTCATCTGTAGAATCAAGTCATAGACTAAGCACTTTGCTAGGATTTTTTGAAGACCTGCCCTTTAAGTTTAGTGAATATTCACGTTTGCAGCGTGAATCTACTCGAAGGTAAATTACTTATATTTATTTCCCATGGAAATTAAAGTGGCCACAAGATAAAAAAAAAAGTTTGGAAACACCATCTCTAGCTGAAGATGCCTTGTTGAGGTTCTATGGGTCATATTTTTCAGAATTAAGAGCATTTGAGTGTGAACTTAAGGATAAAAGCAGTGCTCTTAAAGTATACGTGATATCGATGATGGGATGTGATAATGATATGTTGAATTTATTCTCACCTTGTAATATAAGTTAAAACTTTTCTCTTGCAGGAAGACACTGGAGGCCTTCAAGGAAGGCAAAATAGACGTTCTAATTGGTACAGATAGGATGGCTCGAGGAATACATATTGATGGTTTAAGATATGTTATCAATTATGATATGCCACCATATGTGAAAACATACATCCACCGAGCAGGTCGGACTGCTAGGGCGGGCGAGTCTGGTTCTTGCTTCACATTTTTAAGGAAACATGAGGTAATGCGTTGTCTCAAGTCTTAACAGTAATATGTAGCTTTTCCTGTGGAATAATTGCAGTGGGTTTATTGATTAATATGCCATGTTAATGTACATGACATGAGTGTATGTGTAAAAAATACACAGAACCAAATTGATCTCATCCCTGTACTGCTGGGGTTAAACACACGAACAAGTTGGGTATTTATTGACTTGGTGGATGCTAGTTTGGGCTATATGATTTGTTGCAGAGAAATATTATAGGGGCACTACCTACTGAACACTGAGACATCCTGATTTGGATTAGGACTTAATGGTAGAGGCCTGTATTCAACCTTTTTTGTCCACCAGTTTCTGGCCCTCCAGAGCGGAGTAGAGCAGAACAATCTGATTTTTGAATTTTCACACTTCATTTCCAAATTTTTTTGGTTTGGTGAATTTAGAATGCATAAAGCACTTTGATTTTCATTTTAGAGTGAAACATACGCTTGCACTACCAGATGTATAAATATCTATGGTCTGGGAAATCTGTCTGGCTGCCTCCTATTTATTACTAAATAACGTCCAACTACATTATACCGAGAGCAGGTGCAATCAGATTAATCTCTATATTCTTTTATTTTTATTTTGGTTGCTGAGTCAAATCCTCTGTAGGTTAAAACTTTTGACAAAATGCTCACAAAGGCAGATAATTCTAGCTGCAGTCTTCGTTCACTACCTGAGGAATCAATAGAAACCCTTCGTCCAGTGTTTTCCAGTGGTGAGATAACGGTCCTCTTTCACTTAGAATGGAATGATGTGTTATTATACCCATATCCTTGATGTTTCATTGATTCTAATCTTATCATTTTCTGGATGGGTTGTTAAAAGCTTTAAAGAAACTGGAAGAGTCTCTCGGATCAGAAGCAGCGAAGAAATCCAAGTCAGGAGATAAAATGCCAAGTGCTTCAAAAAGAAAGCGAACCATCCAGACGTGAGGTAATAGATTTGTTGAAGTTTTCCATAAGATGTTACATTTGCATTTGCTACATAGATTTGGTGAGTTCTACTTTCTCAGATGTCATGCAGTTTCTGACATATTTAAAGTGAGCGAAGTAAACTAGTAATGGTCTAATGGACAACTATATTCTTCTAATGCTGTTTTTTTGGTGGTCAGCTAATTCGTTGATTATTTGATGGACAAATTTATCACTTCCTATGTTTTTAATATGTTCATCTCCTTTAGGCAATTCTCGCCCCTGACAATCCTGCAACTGGCTCAGCATTCATCATGGTTGTCCAAAGCAAGGGGGGATGGCTTCTTGTGCTTGCCAATCCATTTGTTGCGCTGTCTCCAAGCTGCTTTCGCCAGGCCTGCAGCATGCGGCTCACTTTCGTGCACGGTACAGTGATTTTCTCCTGCCTTTATGCTAGGGAAAGCATTCTTCTTTCCTTCTGCAGCGTCAATCCATCCACTGTGGTTTTATGGCTAGAGAAGGAATCTACCCGAAAGAAAAGTTGGGTACCTTCACATCAATGTATCAGCAGTCGTAACCTTTCAGTTACGCTTTGCACTTGGAATATTCCTTTCTGCCCTTGTCAATAACATACTTTGTTACTCCATTATTTAGTGCTATTTATTGGAAAATGTCAAACTAGCAAATCACGCAGAGGCCTGAGAATCCCTTCGCTTTTCTTTCGTTTCTTTCTTTCCTGTGACAATTTAGAGAACCCATCTGCACCCCTGCAAAATTTGCATTGTCTTGGGTCCAATGCTAGACTACTATTTTATAGCAATTTTAGACTACTTTTCCTCGTGTTGCCCTTGTTCATCAGAGTTGTCAGTGCGATTTTTTTAAAAGCACGATCAGAGATGCCCTTCATCGTATGAAGTAAATGAGCATATATTTTATCTCTTCTGGATTTGTTTACTTAGAGCCAGCCCATCACGACGTGCGAGTTGAAGTCCGGGAAGGAATATTGCAGCTCGGAGTAGTAGCCTGCATGCACATCCCTTGCCCTTCTCGCATCATTTAACTTTGTTATCGCCTGCATCGCAATCATTTGTGCTGCATGAGGGGAAACCCGCGGAATGCCTTCACCGTCGTATAGCGTACACGGTGTCTCTGACAAACATTGGGTGTCTTCCCACTTGTATAACTGTTCCAATAAACATTTCATCTGTAATCGTTTCTACTACTGCTGTGCTATTGTGTGCATGACTTTTCAGTACACGCTACGTTCATAACGTTATCTGATGGCCCGAAAAGCGCCTGAATTTCAGCAGTGGAGTCTTTCCAGCTTAGCTTCAATTTAAACAGCATTATCCTTTCTCCTTGTTCCCACATAATCTTTCGTTTTTTTATTATCACATAATCTTTCAGTTTGTTGATCTCAAATAACCTTTCAATTTGTTGACCCAGCTTTGCACATATACCGTTTTCAGTCTCCTGAAAACTTTGATATTTTCGATCAGGAATATGATCAGGACCCCCTTGGACCAATAATTTCGATTCCTCCTTACCTCCATCCAACAAGTGAAACGACAGCGTCGCCACAAATTTTATCACAAAAAAGGCTGGAGACTAGAGATAAGCACATAGCCCAAAAAGAGAAGAGGGCAAGAGAACAGAAAAGCTATTACATAAAAACAAGATGGAACTAAAGTTTGCATGATTAAATACCATTTCTTATGAACAAACAGGAGAAGAAGAAGGGTGGAGAGCAAAACAGAGCAGCACCATTTCACAATTCCATCCCTCGAAGACGCCCTTCTGAACATTGAACCTCCCAAGAACTGGCCCTGACTGAACAAATGGCCGTCCACTTCACTGTTTACCTCCGGCGCCAGTATCCTTGATGGTCCGGGAGTCATCGCCAGCCACGCCGTTCGCCAATGGAGGCGGTGCAGGGCTGCCGCCTTCGTGTAGGGGGCCTCCGATGCCTCCCGTGGGGCGGATGGAGGGACAGGTAAAAAGGGACGACGAGGTGGCAGAGGAGATGGCTGAGGCAAGAGAGACCGGCATGAGGCAGAGCCCCTTACCCTGCAGGTATTGCATGGCGGAGCCCATGTCCTCCTCCATCAACCTTGCCACTTGCTGCTCCGTCACCTGCAGGGTGCTGCTACCGTTGTCGACGTTGCTGTTGCCATTGGAGTCATTGCCGTTTCCGCTGCTGCTGGTGCCATTTCCATTCCCATTACTCTGCAAGAGAAGCTTGTAAATTTGATGTCACTGGCAATTGAGCAAGTGACTGGAGATAATAAAAAGCTGATGAGCATTTTGTCAAAATTGGGGTGAGTAACTTATAGTAGCTGGGGTATGTTCAGGAGTTGAATTGTCCTTAGTGGGCTAGTAGCTCCTACGGCCTAAATGCTTGATCAGTACATTGCACTCACTTTTCAGGCGTGTTTTTCCTTTTTGGCTCAGTTCTTGAACTACCAAGAGTCCTCTCAACTTTTTTTTTTCCTGTTGTGTTGGCAGTTGGCACCCACTAATGCTTGGTCAGTTCCTTAAGCAAAATTATAGCACATCTTTTGATTCGGTGCAAATTTTTTAAGCATACTATAGTTCTAGTAGCTCTTTTTGGTGACTTTTATTCCTCCAAATGCCAATGTTGGAATCCTTCATAGGATTTAACATATTTATATTCTATCATATGGACTTCAAGAGGGATCCACTTTAGACAAAAATAACCATTTTTTCCATATAAAACTAAATAAAGTTAAATGGGCCAGAATCAATACACCATCTTTAAAGATGACACAATTATGAGTACCTATTTGCACCAAACCGATGGTCAAAAGGCTAATACTTTCCATATAAACTTTGCGATGCGATGAACGTCATAAGAGGATTTCAGGGTTCAACATATTTGGCCCATGCCCCACGGAAGTTAAGCTAGTCTGGCTAGCACTAAATATGAATTGGGCCATTTTTCAAAATGAAAGGTCATACTGTATAATATAGTTACCTCTGAGGGCGGATACAATAATGTCGCTTCAGCTTACTATTAGTATGTATACATCAACTTTGTCCTATGTGAACGAGTGATAAAAAGATGAGAGAAGAGAACCGACTCTCATACAGCAGCCAACATCGCATGGGAAACAACATGTTATAACCAGCCAAAAGCTTACGTTGGAGTAAGTATGCTTACTCTATATGATATGGATGAAAGATAGTTATCGTACAAGATTTAATGTTGTAACCAAACGTGTTTCTTTAGAGATAACTTTTAAAAATAGTTATTATACAAGCTGGATTTATTGCTTACTCTAGATAATATGGATAAAAGATGACATGGATAAAAGATAGAGTAAGTAGTGGACTTTGTTATTGTACCTGCTCTGATGACATGTTAGCAACTAGAGGGGCAACTGCAGCAGCTCCGCCCAATCGGCTCATGCTGAGAACCTGCACAATTGGAAACATTTGATCTGTATTGAGGAGACAAGATTCATGATTTCGATGTTTCAAGGGCGCAACTGATCAGCAACATTTAGGAACCTCATCCAGTAGTAGCCTAGGTCTAGAAAAGTATGACTACCTTGACTTGTAGCTGCAGGAACTTTACATAATCAATGATCTCGTCGAGCATCGATGCCTTGTCCGTCTGCAAGCAAAATTCCATGTTGTCATTTCAGTGAGAGTGATCCGTGCCCACTGTAGCTTGCGCTATGTCAGCTCCATCAATTAAGATATGACGATTGATATCAGTTTTTATTCCAAAGCCAAGCAAACAACGTTCATTATTGCTACAGATACAAAATATCAGATGTGCCAGTGGACGCCCGAGAAATATCAACCATGGCGCGTGGCGGTGGGACGTGCACTGTCCAGAGTTCATAGAGAACAGAAGAAGCTGGAGCACTAGACGATGCCCATGTCTCCGGCTCTAGTGCGTTTTGAAGCCGTCACAAAGTCCAGCAAAGGTATGTCACCAAGTTCGTACATGTGCATATATTATACCAAACCCCCTATAACTCATCTGACATCCCCCATGATGTATTATACTGTAGGAACCTAGTGGCGAACGAAATGATCATATTAGGTCCCTAATTTAATCTACATTCCCCTCAAAATGTGCTGTAGCTATTCATCTGTCATTGCACTAGTTGGTATCGGTTGTGGCCTGATGGGCAGAACATTTCTTATTCCCTCCGGTTCATAGAAACTTATCGGTTTAAGGTACATGCAGTCAAACTTTTAAATCTTTAGCTATCGATATCTTTTTAAATATTTAGATTAAATGCATTAAAATCATATGTATAGCTTCGTCACGAAATGTGCTTTAATAATTATCAATTTTTAAAATATATTACAATATAAATTAGAAGTCAATGTTGAGTTTTGGGATCCGTGTCGCCCAAATCACTAACACAGATCCTCAAAAGGAGGGCCGACGCATGCCTTAACCCGCCGACTAGTTAAGGGTAATGAACCATAAGCCTCAACTACCATGCTTTCCTATTCCATCATGCACTTGCTATTTTCAATCATACAAACAAGAGAACATCATACGTTATACTCTAATAAACCAACTTACTCTATCACCTAAAGTTTAAGAAACACCCCACACAACAATGCGGAAATCATGGATGCATCCTCAACACAATTCAAGGAAAGCTCGCCACTTTGCTCAAAGAGGGTGCAACGAGAAAGCAAAAGGAGAGGAGAAAAGTGAGGAAAATTTCGGTCACCTTGTTGGCATTAGGGACCAGCTCCTGCAATGCCTTCATCCTCTCAGCTATCCTCTCCCTCCGGAGCTGCAAACGAATCAACGAGCACATGGAGAGAAAGAGTTAGGAAAGAGACAAAGGACGCACGCCCGTCTGAAGAAATATATGGGAAGATTGAAGTGTGTGACAGGTCAAACTGACGTACTAGGTCCAAGAATTGTGGAGGTGCAGGCACAAGAACACATCAGACATGCAGAGAGGCATTAAAAAATGGGGGAGAAGGGCGGGAAGGTGGTGGGAGAGTGGCGTACACGTTCGGCGATGCTGTGAGGGTCCGTGGCCTGCCCCCTCCTTGCCCGCACGCGCTGCTGCCGCGGCGGCGCCCTCCGCCCGACGACGCCCCGGCCGCCGCCGCCGCCGCGGGTGTCCCGCCGCTCGCGGCTGCTCCTCCTCCGAAGCTCTGCGCCGGCATCGATCCGCCCTTCGACACAAAAGACACAATTTTTTGTTAGTCCAATTGATCAACCGAGATCCAAACAAAAACTCGCGCGATCACTGGTTCTTGGCGTACATGCCCGAACGGCGGCTGCACGGCGGCGGCGCCATGCATCCCGGCTGCTCCGAACCCATTGTACAGCGGTTGGTCACCTCCCTGCAAAGCAGAAACCCCAAAGCAGCACCATGTCAATTATCAACAAGCACAGTAAAGGTTAAAGGAAACCTCGAAAGCAAGCGGTAGAATCGTACAACGGCATTGGGGGGCTTGAAGGCGGCGTCCATGTCCTCCCGCGACCGGTCCGTGAACAGCGGCAGCGACAGGTACTCCGCGGCGCCACCATCCTCACCGCCGCCGGTACCGGCGAGGCCGTGGCGATGGAGGTCACTGAGGTGGAGCATGACGGGCTTGTCCCCTCCGCCGCCGATCTGCTGGTGGCGGAGGCGGGAGGCGAGGAGGGCGGACTCGTGGAACGCCGCGGCGGCGGGTCGTCGGAGGGCGCGCCGCCTTCCGAGAGCTCCCAGGGGACTTGCCGGAGCCGATGTCCGGCCACGCCGTCGGCAGCGTGGACAGTATCTGGTCGAAGAAGTCGTCCTGCCCGCCGCCGCCGTGCATTTCGCGGCCGGTCGGCTGCATGGGCGCGTATTGTTCAGGCGGTTCTTGCACTGAGAGGAGAGGAGGAAGCAGGAGGAAACTTTGTGGGAGAAGCTAATGGCGGTGAGGACAGGAGTGAGGAAAGGTGTAGTTGGGTTTGGAAAGGAAAGGAGGCGAGCCTCTAGTGTCCGGGGTTTTATAATCGACTAGGGTGAAAATGGTCTGAATATGTTTTTTTTTCCTCAGTTATAGATATAAATACGGATAATATCTAACATATATATAAATATAAATCAAAATAAATATAAGATTATAAATATATATCCTGAATATCCAGATAATCTAGGTCTATATTTAATGGATAGAGAGCTACTAAATCTATATTTGTATCCGATAGAAAAATTAGTATTTATTTCCGATCCGATTTTATCCAAGTAATATTCAAGCCGACTACATCTATATTAAAAAAATTATCTAGATTAATCAAAAACTATTCGATTCGTTTCTATCCCCTACCTGTTTGTATCAAATAATGGCCATGCCGACTTTGCTATTTCTTTTCATTTCTTTTTTTGCTTGCACACTCATTGAGAGTTAAAGGAGCAGTAATAAAACCTTTTTGTGTAGTGAGAATAAATGAAGCTTTTGCTTGCATGTTCACAGCCGGCCATCGTCCGGCTAGCGCGGGGGTTTGCTCGAGCTCGCCAACGTACTACTCCCTCCGTTAATTTTTACAGACTTAGTTATTTTAACGATCTTGTTCACAAATATAAGTTTATACGTAGATTTAAGGAAATCTTTTTTTCTATATCTCTATTTATTCTCTCTCAACCATATACATTTATTCATTACTACCTACACAGAGTATATCTTTCATCCTCTAAAACAATTAAGTGAGGACATCTAAGTCATTTTCTCTCATAAATTTCTCAATTTCAATGTAACTTTAATCCTTATGCAAAGTCAAAATACACCTTATAGAAATGAACAGTAGGAGTATTACCGATACATACAATTGAATCTCGTTGTCGTTGGAGTTAAAGTACAAGACGGTTGTTTAGTCATAATTACACTTGCTCAGACACTAAGAACGTGTTTGGTTAGAACGTTTTTTAGCCGTAATAGTTCCCGGCGCTATCCGATTCGTTCATTCGCGTTTGGTTCGCCGAGACCGTAATCGATCGCCAAGGAATCAGATACCGGCCCTCACAATCGCAACGCTATCAGTTACCGCTCCCAACCAGCGTTATCCGATTCCCTTCGTCGTCCCCTCCCCTCGCGACTCTCTCCATCGCGACGCGACGCAGCAGCCGCCGCGCCTCCGGCGACCGCTTCCTCTCCGGTGAGGATCTCCTGCCCCCATCGTCCTCCCCCTCTCCCTCTCTCTCCCCCTCTCCCTCTCCACCCTATCCGATCCCTAACCTTTGCAATCCACAGCACAGGGACCGAGTCTGCGCTTCACGCCGGCGAGGATCTCCCTCTCCCGTCGCATCACGCCGGTGAGGACCTACCTCCCCTATATTCCTATTCTTCTCCCTCCCATCCGTCTCCACCCCATCTTTAAGAAGTTGACCTAAAGTAGGTGCATGACCAAGTGAAGGGTAGGGACTGTAGTCTAACCTCCGCTGGGCGCGCCTGCTGCGGCTGGCCGTCGTCACCAGGGTCGTGCGGCTCGTGTGGGACCAGCTGCTCGCGTGCTCCTCCTGCGGCGGCGGGGGTGGCTGCGGCGGCGGGCGGTATCGCCGGCTTGGGCCGCCGCAGAGCGAGGACGTCTTGACCCTGGTCTCGAGGGGCGATGACGGCGTGGCCTCCGCCGACGCCCCCGAGGAGGGGGATGTCGAGGACGTGGTCAGCCTCAAGGTCAGCATGCTCGGGGATTGCCGGATCGGCAAGACCAGCTTCATGGTAACTTCTTGCTGCTCTTCTTCTCCTTCGTGTATTGCTAGCATCGTCTGGATAAGCTTTGTGCCCTGTAAGCTTCATGTAATCGCGATTGATCTGGTATTACGGTTATTTTTTATACCCATGCTTTTCTTTTTAAACCTTCATTTATCAAATCAAGGAAACATTAAAATCTTTTTGCTAGTACAACCTGCACAAGCATTCTATCCATTCCTCTTGCATTATATTGTTCAATTCCTTGACCACCATGCTATTTTGACAAAGAAACCACCAAAGTGTGAAACTGGAGTCAGCAATCAAATGCATCATCACTGTAAATTTGAGGAACTCATACTCAGAATAGTCCTGTCCATTTGTTAATTTTATCTTATTGTGGTAATTGATCTGCAGGTTAAGTATGTTGGAAATGGGGAGGAGCAGAACGGCTTGCAGACGATGGGCCTGAATCTGATGGACAAGACTTTGGCAGTTCGGGGCGCTAGGATTGCCTTCAGCATCTGGGATGTGGCAGGTAATCCAGGCAATATAAAAGCAGCAGACATTTTTCCTCGTTGATTTGGTTCAAATGCCAAATTTCCAACCTTTCTTGATGAGTTTTTCTTGTGGAATGGCTGCAGGAGATAGCCAGTTCCTCGACCACGTCCCGATCGCTTGCAAGGACGCCGTGGCGATCTTGTACATGTTCGATCTCACGAGCCGGTGCACGCTTAATAAGTTAGTATTCAGATCAGTTTCACAACATCATAGATTCAGAGCAAATTCTGAGTATATTGAAAATTTCGTTACTCTGTAGTCTGTACTTACTGCTGGTTTCCATTTGATTACTGCAGTATTATAGCTTGGTACGAGAGGGCAAGGAAATGGAATAAGGTTGGTGCATTGTTGTAGTGCTTTGGTTTCCTGTGGATTTTTCCTGCACGTTGTCTGTAATGTTATAGCTGACTGCATATGGAAAAATTGTTACAAGTTGGTGCAAACAGTAATTAGCAGATGGGTTCCCACATGTGACAGGGCATGCCTGCAGATCACTGTTCATAACAATTTAGTAACACTGAGATTTGTTCATATGCTTTTATCGGTGCTGTAGCTGAATAGTGAATAGTTCTCATGGTTCTTGGTATTGTTGCTGAACAGTCCTTTTTTCTCTGACAGACGGCTATTCCAATCCTAATTGGAACGAAGTTTGACGACTTCGCTCAGCTTCCTCTTGAGATGCAATGGACCATTGTTAACCAGGTACATTTTACAGTAGTTTCTTGCAATCAAAATATTGCTCCCTTGTCTTTGTTTCTTGGATATGGGGTATTCAGCATCTCCAATGAAGGGTCTTTTCGTGGTTACCAAATGTTGCTACTGCAGTCTGAAAGATATGGAAAGTACTCTAATCCATCATAAGAAAGCTGTCATTGAATCTTATTAGGTGAAAGATTTTGAGATTGTTTTCCGAAGTCATAAATACAAGATTCTTAGTTTGATTACAGCCACAAGTATCCCGTGTGTCGGGTACTCATGTGAAACAGTGAAAGCGACGATAGAGCCCAATTCAAAACCCGAAACTGACTACAGGGGACTATTTAAGACTGCTAGTTACTCAAAAGTTCGGAGCTTTGTTTCAAAATCACAGTTTCAGATCCCTTCGCATGTAGACCCGAGTCCTTACATATTTTTACCTACTGTAGAATTACCGTTGAATTGATATTTAGGTTGACTGTTAACATGTTGTTTTCTGTGATGGATGGTTTCATAAGATGTATCGGTCTTCACTTCTTCATCTGAGATTATTTTACACATGGTGCAGGCTTGCTGGTTTTGCATGTGGCGTAATTGGAAGCTCAGGTAGCGTCAGCAATGACAAGTCTTATGTTTCTCTGACACAAACATGAATATCTGAATGAGAATTCTATGCATGCACTTTGCTTGTATATTTGTCGATTTCTGTCATTTTGATCATTCTGAAAGAGAAATGGCTGTTGTCAAGTGGTTTATAGATTACAACTCTTAAACTCTGTTCGTGGAGTTGTTTTCATTGCTTAAAGTTAAATCGCAAGTTGGAGTTTAACTTATAGTTCCCTAGTAGAAGCTTGCTTGCACTTATGCTATTTTTCAATCATTATCAAATTTATATTCGTCTGATAATTACTTTAGTACTTCCATATTCTTCTCGCGTATCACAACCCTGATGTTGGTCCAATATGTTGCTTGATGAAATGAAATGAACATGTTGCTTGATGAAATGAACCTGTTGGTTGATGAAATGAAATGAACCTGTTGCTTGATTAGAAATTTCATACGCATGTATGGGAAATTTCATACGCATGTTCTAGGAAATGAAAAGAAATTTCACGGAGAAAGAAGTTCCAGGAAATGAAAAGAAGTTTGCTTGATGAAATTTTCCATACACGGAGAGAGAAGTTGCTTGATTACAAACATGTATATCCGTTCCAGGAAAGCTATTACTTGTCAGCTTGCAGCGCCCTTGTAGCAATGTAGGCTAGAAAATGGTTACTTGTCCCTAGCCAAACAAGATCAAGGAAATGGTTACTTGTCCCTAGCCAAACAAGATTAAGGAAGTGGAAGACATTACATTAGTGAACCAAATAAATGGGGGTTTCCCTTACATTGGAATGGATAACACTGTGAGCTCATTCCATTACCATTATCTTACCTTCCTTAGAACCAAACACCACCTAAATTTTTCGTGGCCCCGCCGCTGTTCACAAGAGAGATGGCTAAGTATGGATACAAGTATACTACCCCACCGAGACGTATAACTCGTATGCAAAGAGCTTGAGCTCTACTGCACAGATGTGTGGACCTTTACACGATTCATGAAACACAAATGGTCTAACTGCAAAGATCCAGCACAAATCATGGTTTTACCGGGATGGAATTACCGAGTGACTGAGTGGGTTTTACGTGTCATCGTCAGAGTTACCATGGGCAAAATGTGTTTGCTACTACAAAACGGAAAGGGTTTCAAATACGGGGACTGCAGCTTAAAAAGCTCTTGGTCATTTAGATTGTATATCGAGGTAACGGATGGATTGGATAGCTCAATAATATTTAGGTACAGTATTTGATACAGTGCGAACTAGATTGTCAAAATCAATACAACATGTTTTGAACTGTGCTCCGAAAGATTCTATATTTTTTTATCCAACGTCTATGTACTGCTATTAAAATTATAGTTGTAACGGGACTACAGAAGATATCGATTCCTTTAAAACGGTAGAAAAGGAAAAAGGATAGGGTGCTGTGAGCTCACTCACAAGAGGAGGCCCGAGAGAGAGACAGACTACAGGCCATCATCAGGTGATTGATTTCGTCGCAATCCTGCACTCGCCGAGCCCAACATTAGTGCCCCGCATTTGACCGCACGAGCAAAAGATTTTTCTTTCTCCAGCCTTTTACCTGCTACCCGGAGGTGCTTTGCTTTTTTTTCCCCCTTTGTTCTAATAATTTTTTTATAAATTTGGTTTTAGTTCTAATTGCAGATCTGATCTCTCTCCGACCATAAAAATAACTATAGATATCTATTATGTTTTAATATCATGACAGATAATATATATTGTATTTCGATCTTTCGAGAAGATGTTTTCATTTATAATTTTACTTGAATAGATGAACTTGAAAAAGAAAAAACCAAAAAAGTCCAGGTTTAGACTTTGCGCGAGGCCGTCGTCACGAAGTTGCACACGTGCTCCTGTCACACGTATTGTTTATGCATCTACCGTTACTTACTAGTACAGCACGAAGTGAAAATATTACTACAAAACAGGAGTATTTTCGTACGACAGAGATGACACGATCAAATTTCACGATCAGTGCTTTGTGTTGTGTGATCTCTTCTTCTCTGTCCTTATTATTATCTTTTTCTTAGGGGTGTCTTTATTATTATCTGACCAGTGATCAGTTAGGAGATGGCAAAGCTGACAGAGGCTTTGACAAGCGCAGTGCAGGAATATCCATCAAGCGAGATTTTCTTGGGAATTCCAGTGGAAGGGATCACATCACATCACAGACTGATCTGATGGTCTCAAACAAGGCTCTCGGCATCAGAATATATAAAGCCATCGGCCATGATTGACAAGGTGTGTAACCCTAGATCAGCAGCCACGGCGGCGATCATAGCCTACCCTACTCCTACTAGACATACTAGTATATACTAGTGCTAGTATTGTACTAGTAGCGTACCGAAGCTTTTGCTTGTCTAGCTTCCTAGCCATTTTTTTTTAAAAGTTGGGCGCTGTTCAAAGTAAATAATAATTTTGGCCTTTTTCTTGTCATTGAAGCAGTGATAGTTCATTAACATGCTCTCATATCCCAGTTGGTGACATCCCATGGTTTCATTTCGTGACATGTGATCTACGACGGTTTTATATTATGGTATGTGATACGTGTTGTTTTTGATTTTTTTTAATAGATATAAGTAGGCTACGCTAGCACAAATTAAAAATTCTACCGTGTAAATCAAAATTTTTAGCTAAGCGAGTAAGTGATTATGGATCGTTACTACTAGACACGCAATGTACCAGGAAAAAAGTTGGTGCAACCTGATTCAACGTATCGTGTGTCCTGTTGCAGTGGTCGATCTTCCTCGTGCGGTAGTCGATCATCTTGATCAGCATCGCAGTAGTAATATCTCTACTGAAGTCCACACGTTCGGGGAAGAAATGGCGTGTGTCGGTATGCTACCACGAGTGCGCACGGGAAGGCTCGAGTGGTGACAACTAAGGTTTTTGATATGTTCTGTTGTGCCACAATTGCGACCATAAACTCCCTTTAAATAGTCGCCCCTTCGATGGAACCCTATATTAGGGTCCAACCAAGATGCAAAGCTCACTTGGTCCATTAGTGATGGATCCAATTCAAATTATTATATTTCAATTCGTTAAGTGTGTAACCCTGTAGACTCATGCATAATCGGTCATGAGCCAAAACTCCTTTCAGCTTATAAGTCGGTAGCGGCCCACATAGCGACTTTCAAATACATAAATATCATATTAAACGAATCTATATAGTACTCATGTATTGATCCATTTGCCTCATGATACCAGATCAAAATCAAGGCAAGAAGTATGCCCCCGTATGATAGCCCTGTCGTTCACTCATTCTATAGTGGATTACTAAGTTGCAATTGACTTCTTAATCACATTCAGCTTGACCATGCACTTCCTTAATCCAACTACATTAAGGGGTTCAGAGATATCTCTCCCGTTATTTAGAAATGGCAAATTCTATTTTGATCGCTTACATTCCTCCGCATGTTTCATAGTAAACTCGAAAGTTACATTCATGACTACCCAGTTACGAAGTAGAATTTGGCTCGTCATGGTTTTCTTATGTGGTAAGACCAATTCACGACTACCCAGTTACGATCTCAGGTGTAAAAATCCCACATATGTTATGTGTGAGACCAACTAATGAGTGATGACTAGGGTTGAAAACGGTTTGGATATTTTCCGACCGATCTAGATATTTTTGGATACGGATTCTGTCGGATCGGATATTTGTCGGATAGTATCGGATCGGATACGGATTTTTTTGTCGGATACGGATACGAATTCGATAGCTTATTATCCGTCAAATACCGATTCAGATTCGGATAATCCGGATAATAGTGGGTTGGATATCCGGATAGACATATGGGCTAGGCCAAGACTACTCTTTTGGTCCAAAAAGGTTTCTTAATTTCCTTCTAATTTAATTAATTTCTAAAACAAGTTTCAATTATTAAAATTAGCAAACCAACTCCAAAAATTATGAATTTTTTTAGAAAGTTCCAGTAATAATATAACATTTAAAAAATTATTTTCAAGATTTTATCAGATTTTAATTTTTCTCAAAAATTCAAAATTCCTATTCTTGATAGGAAAATATATTAAATAAGTAGCTAAAAAATGCATAAAAACTCATAAATACATAATTTATTATTTTAAATATAATTCAACTAAGAATATAAATCTTGAGTTATTACATGTAAGTGTTATATACTTTTCCTATAGATATGATATCGAAGTATTATCAAACTTTTAGTATGTTATGTGTTTGCTTCTATTTGTATCTCTGAGCAAGAATTACCTTTATTTTGTGTTTTAATCTATGTGTATGATGAACTAATCGTATGTGTGTGATAAACTAAACCTTATATAATTTTATTTGCGGCATGGTATCTAACTATTGTTTAAGTGAATGAAAATGTTTACATTTGTTCAATTTTCAATAATATTTTGATCAATTAATTAGTCATGTGTTTATGTTGATTTTTTATGTACAATTTAAGGGTTATCATGTTCCGATAAATATTTGAAACTGTATCCGATTCGATTCGTATTTGATCCGTATCCGTATTCGATACTATCCATATCCGTATTCGTATTCAGACTATCTGTATCCGTATCCGCATCTGAGAGAAAAATATGAAAACAAATATGGTAGAGCTATTATCCGTCCGTATCCGATCCGTTTTCACTCCTAGTGATGATACGTAAGAATATAACAACGCCCATATATAGTGTCTCATAGTGGGTCATTCCAACATTATGTTCTCTAACATGTGTACATATTATTGATTTGATGTCCTCATATCTATGATCCATGAAACATAATCATCAATCATGTATGTGTTGACCTATAAATCAAAATTGTCTGATATGATAATATAAGATCAGGGATAATTCAAAATAATATCAAAACATAATCAAGGAGTTTCGTGAACAAGTCATGTGTTTATTGATCGACACTAATGATATTTATTCAAAGGACAAAATAATCATATTATTACATAAAAATAGATGTGATATAATTATTTCATAACAGCCTTAAAGACATATCATTAACACTTTTTCGATCCAGAAGGGACTTAAACTTATAATTTTGTTTAGAAAAAGCGAGAAATTATTCGAAGAGACCAATTTAGCTGAGGATTCTATTGCGCAAGACTACTGGTACATGTTGGACACGACAAAGGCCCCTCTTTGTTTCAGCTTCTGCTTAAAAAAAGTAGATTGTCCGCCGGACGGAAGGATTCTGAATTGAAAGTGCATCTAGGCCCCTTAATGATTTTGGTGATTAATGACAACAAGATTAAGTGACTAATGAGTGCTTTGAGTATGGTGAACAGATAAATACGCTCATGGAAAAGTCGCTTAAGAAAAGAGGTCCCTCAATTCGAAGAAGAAAAGTCGTCGACCAAACTCAATGACTGCGTATGTACGTTTAATTTTATTTGAGTTTAAGGACGGCCGTACTATAAAGAGGGATAGGGCAAGAAATAGCTTTGGAATGATCTAAAGTGCTCAAAGATGAATCCTAGACTATATATGGGTCAATGTGTAAAGTCTTAGGGGCATTATGTTCAAAAAGGTTCGGAGTATCCGAATAAATTTTCGGAATGTCCGAACTGGCCCCCTCGGTTGCTCAGGCAAAATTTAGTTCGGAATGTCCGAAACTTGGTTCGGAGTATCCGAGCTTGCCTTCTCTGTTGGTCGAGTTCATTTTGGTTCGGAATGTCCGAAGATAGGTTCGGAGTATCCGAGTGGACCCTCTCGGTTAGGGTGTCTTTTTTTTGGTTCGGACTATCCAGAAGTGCGATTCGACCGTCCAACAATGCGTTCTGTTGCCCTAAGTTCTTTAGGGTTCGGACTATCCGAAGGGTAGTTCGGACTATCCGAACCTTGTGTTCAATAGCTGAATTCAAATGTTTGGACTATCCAACATAGGTTCGGACTATCAGAAAAATGTCGAGTGAAGTGAAAACGGCTAGTTTTGGGGGCTTTAAATACCTCCCCAACTCCCACCTAACATTTATCCGATGCATTCAATACATCCCAACACTCTTTTACTCTCTCTAAAAGCTCTAGTGTTCTCCTCCTCAAATCCGGTGATTCTTGAATCTTTGGAGGAGATTAAGTGAGAGATTGAAAGATCTAGTGATTGTGATTCATCTTGAGCACGTGGTTCATCCTCAAGAGGATTTCTTGCGGATCTTTTTACTCTTGGAGGTTGAGGACTCCTAGGCGGCTAGGAGTTGCGGTGAGCCCCAAGCTCGTGTGGGGCCTTGGGGAAGTTTGTGAAGGTTGAATCCACCTCCATGAGGAAGGATTCAAAAAGTTGACGGGTGAGTGCTTCGTGCAACACCTAGAGGACAAGGGTTGAAAGAGACCCCGGCTTTGTGCCGCCTCAACGGAGACGTAGGATCCCCTCAAGGATCCGAACTTCGGGAAAAATCGGTTTGTCTCCGTGGTTCTTGATACTCTCACTTGCTCATATTGTGCTTAGTTAAATCTTTGGGGATTCTAGGGTTTAAGAGGTTGTTGGTGTAGATATTGGTAGGATTTCTCTACCTGCAAGTAATCTTAGTCAAAATACATCATTTGAACCTAGATCTTTACTCTAGATTTGCTAGATCTATTTTCTAGGGTTCTTGTGCTCGAACAGGTTGAATATCCAAATTAGGTTCGGACTATCTGAACTATTCTGACGGTCAGAAGATAATTTGAGTATCCAAGTTTAAATTTCATTGCGATTTAAGATTTGTAGACGCCTATTCACCCCCCCTCTAGGCGACATATCGGTCCTTTCAATTGGTATCAGAGCCAAATCTCCTTAGTTTGGCTTAACCGCTTGGAGAATCATTATGTCGCAAACAGGAGATAAGCATACCGAAGCCCATGACCAAGATAAGGGCACGGGCTCCGGTATTGGGGTTGCAATTCCATTTGATTATCGTTCCCTCGGTGTCTCAAGCTCTTCCTCATATGTCTCCGTGCCCTCCGTTGGCGCCTCATTTCGATGGCACTCACTACGCGACATGGAAACATAAGATGAAGATGCACTTGAGATCGCTTCACCCTTCTATTTGGAAGATTGTGCAAACAGGTTTCAAGCCAAATGATCCCGAGAATCTTACTCCGAAGAAGATAAAGATCAACACTTCAATGATTTGGCAGTCAATGCCTTATTCAACGCCCTGAGTGATTCCGAGTTCAACCGAGTCGACGGACTCGAGGAAGCAAAGGCTATTTGGGATAGACTCCTAGTCAGTCATGAAGGAGTGTCAAGCGTCCGTGAATCTAAGATAGAGCTCATTATTGGTGAGCTAAGCCGGTTCACGCTTGAAGAAGGAGAATCCTACACCAAAATGTTTGACCGTCTGATGGTGCTCGTAAATCAAGCCAAAGGTCTTGGGTGCACTGATCTTTCTGACAAGGCCGTGGTGAAGATTATACTTGGTGATCACTCCTACCAACCGCAACCTTGTTCGGTTGATACGAGACCGCCCAACCGATACTTTGACACCTCACGATGTCATTGGCGGCTCATGATGGACGAGATGATGGTGAAGGAAGCTGAAGTTGTTGAAGAACTCAAGTCGGGCAAAAAGAAAGGCATTGCCCTCAAGGCAGTCAAGGTAGCACGCCAAGCGGAAGAGAACTCAAGTGAAGATGAAGAGTCTAGTGGTCCGTTGACGAATGAGGATATGGCCCTATTTGTGCGAAGATTCAACAAGTTCTTCAAGAAGAAGAATTTTAAACAAGGAGGTCATTCAAAGAATTATGGAAGAAAATCAAAGGGGAGACATTCCACAAGAAGATGTTATGAATGCGGTGAAACCGCCATTTCATTGCCGAGTGTCCGCATAAGGAAGGCAAAGATGAGAAGCCACACAAGAAAGACAAGTATCGGGCAAGGACAAGGAGAAGGAGAAGAGCAAGAAGTATAAAGGCAAGGGTCGTGCCTACATTGGAAAGGAGTGGAACTCAGACACCGACTCAACTCCGACTCAGACTCAAAGTCAAATTCGACGAGGAAGGAGGAATTGCCTCCGTCGCCATCGCCATGCCTACCACCTCAACAACGTCGAAAAGCCTCTTCGACAACTTGAGCGATGGCGACGACAACGCTCCAATGTGCCTTATGGCAAGGGGCACAAGGTATCATCAAAGACTCTACTCCTCCATTGCTAATGAATGTCTAGATGAGCACGATAGCGATAGTGATGATGATGACATTAACACCGTGCTTAAATCTGTGAAAAACATTGATATTCATAAGTTAAATTTGCTCTTAAAAGATATTGAAAAATTGGAGGAAGTTGTAGAACAAAAGGAAGCTATTCTTGAGGCTCAAGAGGATTTGCTCATCCTCGAAAAAGAGAAAAATCGTGAGCTAGAGAAGAGCTTATCTTTTGAAAAAAGAGAAAACGAGGATTTGGTTAAGAATTCCAAGTTGACAAAATCCGAGGTGACTAGTCTCGAGATCACCAACGCTTCACTTGAAGAGGAACTTGCCAAAGGCGAAGGGCGCTTGCAAGGCTCTTGAGTTGAAGCTCGTTGATCTCAAGAATAGCCCTCCGATAACCTCGACTATTAACTCCAATTCTTTGTTACCTTCTCGAGCAATGGATCGCTAGATGCTACAACATTAATCTTGATACTTATGCCACTAACCTTGAGACATTGCAAGTGTTAGCATTTGAAAATGAGAAGCTCAAGGGGATGCTCGAAGATGGACTTCAAAAGTCCTACAAGGCAAGTAAGGGACTAGAGGAGTTTCTAGGTAAGCGACAAGGTAACGCTATGAAGCATGGGCTTGGATACACTTCGCCAAAAGGGAAAAAGAGCAATATTGTGGTTGCTCCTTTAAACAAGCCCATCCAATTTGTTAAGAGCAAGGAAAACGCTAAGTACAAAACTCACTCTACATTCTTTGCATCTTATGTACTCAAGAAAACTAACTTAGGTCGGGTAGTTGCTTGTCATATTGGGGTAAGCCCAAAGGTAACTCTTGTATCACGATCTATTTGGGTCCCTAAATCACTTGTTACTAACGTGCGAGGACCTAAGCAAGTTTGGGTACCAAAGAGCAAAAACTAAATTTTATTTTGTAGGCCTACATCTCCGGTGGATCAAGTTGGATTTTGGATAGCGGATGTACGCATCATATGACCGGAGAAAGGGCGATGTTCGCACATTTGGAGGCAAATGGATCGAATAGTGAAAGCATCATTTTTGGTGATAATGGAAAAGGTGAAGTGGTAGGTTTAGGTAAAATCCTTATTACCAATGATTTTCATATAAATAATGTTTTGCTTGTTGAATCACTAAACTACAATTTGTTGTCCGTTATTAATTATGTGAGGCGGGCTACAATTGTGTATTTAGTGATAAGGGTGTGGATGTCATTAAGAGGATGATGGTTCAATAGCCGTTAAGGGTCGTTTAAAGGAAATCTCTATCTCATCGACTTCAATACGGATAGAGTGAACCTTGAAACGTGCTTAATGGCTAAGTCTAGCATGGGTTGGCTATGGCATCGCGGCTTGCCCATGTTGGTATGAAAACCTTCATAAACTCATAAAGGGCAATCACATCCTTGGGCTAACGAATATTGTCTTTGAAAAAGATAGAGTGTGTAGCGGCGTGTCAAGCGGGAAACAAGTTGGAGCTACTCATCCCGAAGAATGTGATGACCACCTCGAGACCCTTAGAGATGCTACACATGGACTTGTTCATGTCGCCTACATAAGCATTGGTGGAAACAAGTATGGTTTAGTTATTGTTGATGATTTTTCTCGCTTTACTTGGGTGTTTTTCTTGCATGACAAAAGTGAAGTCCAAGGAAGCTGAAGAAATTCATGAGAAGGGCTCAAAATGAGTTGAAGTGAAGATCAAGAGAATTCGAGTGACAACGGCACGAATTCAAGAATCTGAGTGTTGAGGAGTATCTCGATGAAGAAGGCATCAAACACGAGTTCTCGGCTCCTTATTCTCCGCAGAATGGGGTGGCGAGAGGAAGAATCGAACTCTCATCGAGATGGCGCGACGATGCTTGCGAATACAAGGTCTCCGACATATTCAGGCGGAGGCCGTCAACACCGCGATGCCATAGCTCCAACCGCTATATCTTCACAAGTTGTTGAAAAACAGGCAGTATGAGCTACTTAGGGAAGAAACCAAATGTATCCTATTTCCGGAGTCTTCGGAGTAAATGCTACATCCTCAACAAGAAAGCTAAGTCATCTAAATTTGCTCCTAAAGTAGATGAAGGATTTTTACTTGGCTATGGATCAAATGCCTATGCATCTGAAGTTTTCAACAACACCACGGTGTGGTTGAAATTTCATGCGATGTGACATTTGATGAAACTAACGGTTCTCAAGTAGAACAAGTTGATCGTCTTTGTGATTGATGAGGAAGAACCCCGTCTGCATTTAATCAAGAAATTGGCAATTGGAGAAGTTAGGCCACTTGAGGAAGATGTAATGCCAAGCGCTTCAACTCAAGAAGTTCATGACGCGACGATGGACGCTCCGGATGATACTCCCTCGTCTTCAATGCGAGCTCAAGACGGCTCGAATGCCACTCAAGACGAGGAGGATCCAATCCAAAGAATCAACGCAACCGTACCTCATCCAAGAGTCCATCAGAGTGTACAAAGAGATCACCCGGTCGACAACATACTGGGAGACATTAACAAGGGAGTATCTACTAGATCTCGTGTCGCTAATTTTTGTGAATTTTACTCCTTTGTGTCTTATCTTGAACCGCTTAAGGTAGATGAAGCGCTCCAAGATCCGGATTGGGTGATGGCCATGCAAGAGGAGTTGAATAACTTTGAACGGAACCAAGTCTGGAAGCTTGTCGAAAGGCCCAAGCAAAATGTGATTGGAACCAAGTGGGTTTTTCGAACAAACAAGATGAGAACGGAATAGTGACGAAAACAAAGCCGGTTAGTTGCTCAAGGCTTCACGCAAATCGAAGGTTTGGATTCGATGAAACGTATGCTCCGTAGCTAAGCTTGAATCTATTAGAATATTACTTGCCTTTGCTACTCACCATGATTTTAAGTCAGTATCAAATGGGCGTGAAAAGCGCTTTCTTGAATGGACCACTCTCGAGATGGTCTATGTTGAGCAACCACCCGGCTTCGAAGACCCAAACTATCCGGACCACGTCTACTTCCTACACAAGGCTCTCTACGGACTTAAGCAAGCACCGAGAGCGTGGTTCGAGTGCCTTCGTGACTTTCTTCTCGGTCAAGGTTTTGTAGTCGGAAAGGCCGACCCCACTCTTTTTACTAAACATATTGATAATGATTTATTTGTATGTCAAATATATGTTGATGACATCATCTTCGGATCTACTAATGAACACTTGTGCAAAGAATTTAGCAGGATCATGACTAAGAGATTTGAGATGTCCATGATGGGCGAGTTGAAGTTCTTCCTTGGTTTTCAAGTCAAGCAACTCAAGGAAGGAACTTTCATATGCCAAACAAAATACATCAAGGACATGCTCAAGAAGTTCGGCATGGAGAACGCCAAGCCAATCAAGGCGCCAATGCAAGCCAGCGGGCATCTAGACCTCGACAAAGAAGGTAAACCGTCGTCCAAAAGGTATATCG
Organism: Guadua angustifolia; assembly: GCA_036346375.1. Classification (NCBI taxonomy): domain Eukaryota; kingdom Viridiplantae; phylum Streptophyta; class Magnoliopsida; order Poales; family Poaceae; genus Guadua; species Guadua angustifolia. The sequence goes on from CM070503.1 coordinate 4,266,872, forward strand.
CTCGATGATCGGTTCTCTACTTTATCTTTGTGCATCTAGGCCCGATATTATGCTTAGTGTGTGCATGTGTGCACGGTTTCAAGCCGCTCTAAAGAGTGTCACATGGTGGCGTAAAGAGAATCTTGAGATATCTAGTGCACACTCCTCATTTTGGGCTTTGGTATCCAAAAGGTTCATCTTTTGAGTTAGTTGGCTATTCGATGCGGATTATGCGGATGTAAGGTGGATAGGAAAAGTACTTCGGGGACATGTCAATTCTTAGGTAGATCTCTTGTCTCTTGGTCCTCTAAGAAACAAAATTCCGTAGCCCTATCCACAGCTGAAGCCGAATATATAGCCGCCGGGAGTTGTTGTGCCCAATTGCTTTGGATGAGACAAACTCTAAATGATTATGGCCTAACCTATAACCGTGTGCCACTGTTGTGTGACAATGAGAGTGCCATAAAGATTGCCAACAACCCAGTCCAACACTCCCGTACAAAGCATATTGATATCCGCCATCACTTCCTAAGAGACCACTCCACTAAAGGCGATATCGATATCCATCATGTAAGCTCAAATGACCAATTAGCCGATATATTTACCAAACCACTTGATGAGAAAAGATTTTGTGAGTTGAGAAGTGGGCTAAATATTCTAGATTCGCGCAATTTGGCTTGAAACATGCTCACGTTGAATGGTGATTGAAAAAAAAAATATCTTAGAAAACCTTATTCTCTTTATTTCTCTTATCTTATTGTGTTTATTGGTTTTTGATCTTCGGATCTTGTCAATCATCCTGTGGTCATGGTTTGAATTGTTGCATGGCTTCTCGATCACTTGATGACTTGACTCTTTAGGTCCTCTTATCTATTTCTCGCTCCGGAGTCATTCCTGCCTTTATTCTCTTGCCATCCTGAGAAAACTGTTCGGACTGTCCGAAATTCCATTCGGACTATCCGAACAGGTTCGGACTATCCGAACTTAAGTTCGGACTGTCCGAAGTGGGGCCTCGGGCTTTTTAAGCCGCCCGACCCTCTCTCTTCCTCTTTTCTTCCTCACATTCCACTTTTTCGGTTTCTCTCTCCTCTACTCCGCCCTAGCTCTTGGATCTAGGGTTTTGGCCGGAGATATTGCGATTTGAGGGCTCCAAGACCTTCCCCAAGGGCAAGGGGTTCTCCTCCATCATCATTGTGCTCCGGATTTGCCTTAGAATCCCGGTTTTCTCATCTCCAAAGGTTGGTTCTTCTTCTTCCAAATGCCGGTTATTCTCGTCTTTATCTTGTGAATTCTTGGACTCTAGATCGTTCTAGACCTTGCTAGGATGGTCCTCTGTGATTAGCTCTTAGATTTTTTGAATTATCGTCTAGATTGAGGAATTTAGGGTTTGGGATCTGTCACCTCGGAATGTCCGAAGATGTTCGGACTATCCGAACGGAAACTTCGGACTATCCGAAGAAACCTTCGGACTATCCGAAGATAATTTCGGACTATCCGAAGAATGTGACTTCTTTTTAACTCTCTATTGCTCATCTAGGTCACAATTAGAGTCTAATCTTGTTTCCACCCTTGAATACCTTTAGGATGGATCCTTCTCAGGGTGGCAACCCTCATTCTAGCCAAGCTGACATCGATGCGGCTCGCTCGAAGAAGGCGAGGCATGATCATCCCGCCGGTGGCTCCTCGGCGGCCCGCGCTGATCCTTCTCAAGACTCCCCTCCGGAGTCTCCTTCCTCTCAGTCAGCCGGAAGACAGAAGCGCCAAGCCATTCGCAAAAGGAAGAAATCTAGTCATAAGGGTGCTACAAGTCATTGTGGTAGTGGACAAGGGGATGAAGGTCAGGGTGGCAGTGGTGCAGAGGATCCTAGGGCTGCCATGCCTAGGTTGAGGGCTGCGAAGAGTGCGGCACAGCGCAGGGCTGGAGAGCTGATTGGCCCTTTGGAGATTCACCCTGTTCGTCGTGCTACTCCGATGGGTGTCACTCCAAAGAAGAAGATCGATTCTTGTGTTGGGCAAGGAAGAGGCAAAGAAGTCCGTCGGCCACAGAGCCGAGATCGCCGATGTACTTGCAAGAGGATTACGTTGACAAGCGGTTCTGGAATCACTTCCAACAGGATTTCTATGACTCGGTGATTGCGGAGAAGAAGAATCCAGTGGCATTAATGCAGTACATTGACTGGGATTACATGGCACAGCACGAGGACACAGTATTCAATGAGGTAATTGCTGCTTGTGAGCGCCATAATCTGAGAGAGATCATGTCCTTCAGGTGCAAATGGAACAATGAAGTTGTGGCACAATTCTATGCGACCTTGTATGTCGACAAAGATGCTGAGAGTACCATGTGGTTCATGGTTGATGAGCTATACTATTCCGTGACCAAGGCTCAGTTTGCTGACTGCATTGGATTCAACACCGAGGGCTGGGAGAACTTGGATAAGCTTCATGTTGCTGACTCCGCTAGCATCAATGATTTGACTCCTCGTATGATGACTCTCGAACTTCAAGCTGGGCACCACAAAAGGTTTGAAGCCCTTCTATGCCATTCTGTATAAACTGCTGAGGAAGACCTTGTGGCCCAAGGAGGGAGACGCCACCAACATCAGTTCTTACTCTAGGAACCTGCTTTTGAGGATTGGTGAGGGTTCTAGGCCATTTGATGTGTTTGATTTCATTTGGCAAGAGATTCGCCTCAACTCCCTTAGCCCGCGCAGCAGCTGTGGATTTGCGCCTTATGTGATGTGCATGGTGGAGAGCATCTCAGGTTTATGGTTTGCTAAGGATGTGGATCATGTGCCGTATCGAGTTCGTTTGATCAAGGCTCCACCTCCTCCAGTTCAGCCAGTTCCTCCTCCTTCCGCGCCATCTACCAGGTCAGGTGCTACTGCAGCGAGACCTACTGCAGATGATCCTTCTTCCCCAAGCGGCTCCATCAAGAACATGCTTCGTGCAATTTTACGCCTTGGGATCAAGAACAACGAAAGATCAAGCGAGATGAATGAGAAGATCACGAGACACTCGCCGTCGGCTCAATGTCATAAAAGGAAGCTAAATCTGTCTTGCTCTTCCGAGTCCGAGTCGAGTCGATTCATTCTGATTGATTCGGCGACGGCAGCTTCTTGACCTTCCGCCACTTCGCACCTCTTGGTGACGATGAGGCGACTCTCGATATGTCTTGGCTCAAGACAACGGCAATGGCGGCAGCGATGGCGGAGGAGTGACCCTTTTGGTGCCTTGATGCCAAAGGGGGAGTGAGGAGATTAGATTTGCTTTGCTTGGTTGGTTGCTTAGTTTGCTTCGTGTTTTTCTTCTTGTGTTTTTGGTCATTGCTTTAGTTGAACTATTGTTGCGTATACTGGTTTATGCTTGTTGGATGCTTGATATTAATAGCTTAATTACATTTCTCTTTGGCAATGCATTTGTGTGATTGATATCATGTCATATTTATTTATGCAAATTATCATCATATATCTGTTACATTCTCTCAAAAACAGAAATTTAGGGGAGCTCTGCAAAATTTCCGTAAATATGTCGTTTGACATTCCATTCAAATTAGTTCAATGCACACATTTAGGGGAGCTTCTCCGTGTATTGGTTCTCCAAATACTCTCTCATTTCAATTTTATCTAAATCTAATCGTGTTGTCATCAATCCACCAAAAGGGGAGATTGAAAGTGCATCTAGGCCCTTAATGATTTTGGTGATTAATGACAACAAGATTAAGTGACTAATGAGTGCTTTGAGTATGGTGAGCAGATAAATACGCTCATGGAAAAGTCGCTAAGAAAAGAGGTCCCTCAATTCGAAGAAGAAAAGTCGTCGACCAAACTCAACGATTGCAGTATGTGCGTTTAATTTTATTTGAGTTTAAGGACGGTAGTACTATAAAGAGGATAGGGCAAGAAATAGCTTTGGAATGATCTAAAGTGCTCAAAGATGAATCCTAGACTATATATGGGTCAATGTGTAAAGTCTTAGGGCATTATGTTCAAAAAGGTTCTGAGTATCCGAATAAATTTTCGGAATGTCCGGCGGCCCCTCGGTTGCTCGAGCAAAATTTAGTTGGAATGTCGAAACTTGGTTCGGAGTATCCGAGCTTGCCTTCTCTGTTGGTCAAGTTCATTTTGGTTCGGAATGTCCGAAGATAGGTTCGGAGTATCCGAGTGGACCCCCTCGGTTAGGGCTGTCTTTTTTTTGGTTCGGACTATCCAAGTGCAGTTCGGACTGTCCGAACAATGCGTTCTGTTGCCCTAAGTTCTTTAGGGTTCGGACTATCCGAAGGGTAGTTCGGACTATCCGAACCTTGTGTTCAATAGCCTGAATTCAAATGTTTCGGACTATCCGAACATAGGTTCGGACTATCCGAAAAATGTCGAGCTGAAGTGAAAAACGGCTAGTTTTGGGGGGCTTTAAATACCTCCCCAACTCCCACCTAACATTTATCCAGTGCATTCAATACATCCCAACAGCTCTTTTACTCTCTCTAAAAGCTCTAGTGTTCTCCTCCCTCAAATCCGGTGATTCTTGAATCTTTGGAGGGAGATTAAGTGAAGATTGAAAGATCTAGTGATTGTGATTCATCTTGAGCACGTGGTTCATCCTCAAGAGGATTTCTTGCGGATCTTTTTACTCTTGGAGGTTGAGGACTCCTAGGCGGCTAGGAGTTGCGGTGAGCCCCAAGCTCGTGTGGGGCCTTGCCGAAGTTTGTGAAGGTTGAATCCACCTCCGCAAGGGAAGGATTCAAAAAGTTGACGGGTGAGTGCTTCGTGCAACACCTAGAGGACAAGGGTTGAAAGAGACCCCGGCTTTGTGCCGCCTCAACGGAGACGTAGGATCTCCTCAAGGATCCGAACTTCGGAAAAAATCGGTTTGTCTCCGTGGTTCTTGATACTCTCACTTGCTCATATTGTGCTTAGTTAAATCTTTGGGGATTCTAGGGTTTAAGAGGTTGTTGGTGTAGATATTGGTAGGATTTCTCTACCTGCAAGTAATCTTAGTCAAAATACATCATTTGAACCTAGATCTTTACTCTAGATTTGCTAGATCTATTTTCTAGGGTTCTTGTGCTCGAACCGGTTCGGAATATCCGAAATTAGGTTCGGACTATCCGAACTATTCGGACAGTCCGAAGATAATTTCGGAGTATCCGAAGTTTAAATTTTCGCTGCGATTTAAGATTTGTAAACGCCTATTCACCCCCCCCTCTAGGCGACATATCGGTCCTTTCATGAATAACTTCTCCCATAATCTAAAACTGCTCTCTACATAGAATCAGAATCCGGCTAAAACCTGATTCTCGCCGATTCTTGACGGTCCAATTCGAAACTTAAAGTCATAGTCGGTCTGACCCTATTCTCTCATAATCAAAAACAGATAGTCCCGTTGTCTAGAATCTATTAGTCAGAAGCTGAATCAAATTTAGCCAAAACAAAAGACAGGCAATTTACTGGCCATTGTCCTCGTCTCCGTATCTTTGCTTCAACAGAGAAAGCGTGCATGGTACACGTACGCTCAGAGCACAGCCTTGCTGACTAGCCGACTCACTCCTGACCGCTGTAAAAAAGTTTTCACCTTAAGCTTTTCACAAGAAAGGGTACAGTAAAGTGTAGAGCTGTTTGGACTGGTAAAAGTGGTAAGCTAGGTACGACCGTACGAGTAGCTGACGAAATGTTCACCGGTCTAGTCTTGTTTTTTTACAGAAATAGTTCCATTCGGTATAGATAGAGCCTGAAATTTGTTGGGCCATCCTTCCCCGTAGAAAATTTAAATCCCGCGACTTATTTCACGGAAATTGCATTTCCCGCTTCTCTATTCCATGATAATTGTATTTTCCATACCTCTACTCCGCAGCATTGCACTGATATCGATAGATTCTGTGTAACCGATTTCTCATGTCCCTATTCTGTGACAATTCAAATAAAAAAATCTTATGCTACAGTACCACAGTACCACGGAATTTCTGCCCTTTTACGTAGTACAAAGAGAGCTATTTTTTGTTTTTTAAAAATAACTATTTTTGAAAAAAAGGGCAAATATGCTAGCAGTTCGTAGCTGACTATGGTACAGTACAGGTTATAGTAATACGATACGGGTGTAGCTGCCCCTAGCTGAGTGACGTACGATATGAACGAAAAAATATTATAGAAGACGAACGTATGTAGCCCTGTAAGTTCATGTCAAATCTTCGACGGAATGACTTGTATTTGGACGTGAATGTACTGTAATATTTTTTTCCTTCACGTGTAATATTTTGTTATAACGCGTGTAACATTTTTCTTCGACAAATAGTAAAAATCGCTACAACAAACGGATATTGCAGGCGTTCAAAAAAAATGTTTCACACGTTGACAGAAAATGTTACAAACGTAGAAAAAAAAATGTTGCAAGAGGCGTCCGATGGGATGAACAGAAATCAGACGTCCGAGCGCTAGTTTCTCCCCATCTCTGAAGGTTGCGTGCATGCTTGCTTCCAATTAATAAAGCACGTGCCCTCCGTACGCACAAAAAAACCCACAAAAATCTTATAACCCTAGGGAAATTTATACAGAATTTATGCGCTCTAGGGTTTAAGACTAGTTATTAGCTAGGGCTAGAGGTGGACGTTGTGCTATGCCAGGCCGATTCGATACGGGTCTATCGTGTTTCATATCTGAATCGTGCTAGGCCGCGACGGTCTATTGTGCCTGCCATGCCGGACCAGACCAGGCTGGCCTGACTCATTTTCACGAGCCCAGGTATGGCCTATTTGCGCTTTGTGTCTACATCGTGCCGTGTCAACCCAACTCCAGCCCATTTACACTATTGCAGCGAGAGGGAAAAAACCGGAGACACATGGAGTTAAGACAGTGGACACAAATATTATGAAAAAAGAATTAAAATTTATTTATTTTTAGAGCTAGAGGGATGTGCTGAATATAAGCGAGAGAGGGGGCAACAGGAAAGTGAGGAAGAGAGGCAATCGAGATTGAGAGAGACAGATGAGAGAGGGAGAGATTGAGAGAGCAGTGAGAGAGAGAGAGCTGAGAGACTCAATCTCTCTCCTCTCTTGTTCGTCTCTCTCAAGTATCGGCGGTAGGGGTGGCGTTCATGCTACTGAGTGCGACTACAATGATCATGCTCTATGGGTCGGTGACCTTTATACTGGGTTTCTTTCTTATGCCCTGGGTCATCGGGTCTAACACGACCTGTGCTACAGTGCCGTGCCGTGTCGCCTATCGTTCCCGGTTCTCGGGCCTGGCACGACCCATGCTACATTGTCTTGCTGACCAGACACGACACACTTTGTATTGGGCCAGGTTTTGGATTGTACCGTGCTCGCCATGCATCGGGCTGGCCCAAAAGAGCCCAGCCCGAGTGCCCACCTCTATCTAGGACTGTAAAATAGCTGGATGTCTCGAGTTCACTCACTCTAAGGTATGATTTGAGCTTGATTTAAATTTCAAACGAGATAAGCTTGAGGTTGAACCTGAGCTCGTGAGCTTCAGCCTCGATAAATTTACAGGTCATTTGTTAAATATTTCTGCATGTTAACTTTTATCGAGTTTGCTCGAGTCTTATTGTTGAAAAATAGTGCATGTTGAATCACTGATTGTTTTCGAGTTTACCCGAGCCCAATCTAATTTGGATCACAACACTGGTCCATTCTAATTTGGATCACAACTCAAAGACCCGGCCAGCTGCTCGAGCTCAGCTTATTTAGAGCCCTACCAGTAGCTAGCCAGATTAAGTAGAATCCCACGTCTCCTTCACGAGTCATGTCCTCAACAATTTTTTAACCACAACGCGGTAATAGAGAACTAGCGCAAGTGTGGCTCTAATCGAAGGTTCTCTATCTTGTAAAGTGGTATGGTTATCTATGACCTTGAGAGGCTAAAGCAGAGACCCAATTCGGATTCCTAGATGAGAAGCATCACAAGGGCTTGCAACAAACGAAGTTGAGCAGACAGGGACTGCTGGTTAATAACCTCTATTATTCCTCATCAGCAACTTTATATCGGATTAAAAAGAAGATATTACAATTATAAAAAAGGTGCAAGATTTTACACTATTTTACACTTGTACTAATATAGTTGTACGTAAAGTAAAGAGAGATTTGGACCACGGTATCACTCAACGCTCAATTCTACACTTGTCTCCCAAAGAAAATTGCACGCATATACAGCATGCTCTTGCTAGCAATTGGAAGATGTGAAGAAGTGGCAAATTGACACCTCGCTGTAAGGGCTAAAACTGGAGTAACTCACTAGGATTGCACTTTCGCTTAGATTTGGACACTAACCCACTAACACGACAAAATATTGCTAAGACATGACACCGGGAGGAATTAATTATTTAAGAAGATAAAGTAATGGTGTTTTAATTAGTTATAGGGAGATGGAGTAAGAAGCTCGCATGCACGCACTAGATGCAACATGTATGTAGCATATTTTCTACTATATAAATCAAGAATTTTTCCCGCATCACTTCATTAAAATTACCTATCTTTGTCACTGCTCTTTAATTACCTACCTTTGCCACTGTTCTTTAATTACCTACATTTGTCACTATTAGTGCTCTTTGCAAATAAACTTTTTATCGTCAATTGAGTTTCCGTTATAACGTACGGGCATATGGCTAGTCCACGAAATGGAGGAGAGCTAGAAAAGAAGAAGATGTAGTGGCCTGTTTGGCATCGTTGGGAAATGAGAATGGGCAAGAGAATTAAGTGAGACTTCAATTCTCAGAGGGAGGCAGGGAATTAAATTCCCTACGTTTAAGTTGTAAACTCCCATTCCCTTATCCAATTCCCACCAACCAATCAAAGGATTTTATAACCCATCTCTCTCAATTCTCATTCCCTTCCGTTAATTCTCTCCGACCAAACAGGCCATAGAGGTAGTGGCAGTTTCTACATCACTAGCATTAACTGCAAGCGTCTTCGCGCCACGATTAATTGCCCGTGGATTAGTTTTAGAGTCTTCGCAGCCATTATGGATGTCATGCTTGTCTCCCTGCCATGCTGCCCTATGAATGCCGGCTTGGGCTAGCTCAATAAATTTCAGGTTTACTGGGGAAAGCTCATTAATCATTATTAGGCATAGCTTATGTTTGATGCTCCTCCGATCTTGAATAGGAGTACATATCATTCTAATTTTTAAATTTTATTTCTAAATACGCATCATTCTACAATTTTGATACAACTTTAAACTGTTTTTCCTACTATTTATTATTCCAAATGTTACTTATTATTGTGAAATAGACTAAAATACACCATCCAAAAATAATAAGTGAGCTAATAAAGGGTGGCAATTTAATTATTTCTATAAGTGCTTTGGTTGAAATGCAAAATCCTAAAACGTCATCTACTCATGAACGGAGGTAGTAAAGCTACTACTCACTCTGTCCAAGTTTATAATACATATTTTCTATTGACACATAGACCAAGGAGATATTGAAAATGATTAGACTATCCCTAATTATTATTTCTACGTATTATATTTAGTGCATATATGTAGAGAATATAAAGTAAATATGGATATTTATTAAGGGTATAAAGGAACATCGCATTAATTTTTTTGCACTGGAACATAAAATATGTCTTATATTTATGGATAAAATCATTAAAAAAATACGCCCTATAAACTTAGACGAAGAAAATACTAGTCATCTTGAGTAATGAGTAGAAATCAATTTAGTGACAAATCTTGCAAAGCTAAACAGAAAGTTGAATGGAAAATTATCTTGCGCCTTGTCATCAATCACATTCATATTTTCATTCTTTTTTCGCCTGACAAATATGGCTCATGCAAAGTCTATGACCCTTTTTGTTTAGGCTTAAGTTTTTTGGTTTATAACTTAAAGCTAATTTTTTGGCTTAAACAGCTTAAAAGCTAATGACTTTTGTACATGATAGAGATGAGTAATTTTATTTAACTTTAGTGTTATTAGTTTAAAACCAACCATCAATAAGCCAAAAAACCTCTTTCCAGTGACTTTTAACTTTTAGTTATATAGAGGCTTATGGCTTTTGAAAAGCCCCAAAAAAACTACTCGTTTGTTTAGGCTTTAATTTTTTAACTTTTAAGCCGGTGAAAAAGTCCAAACAAATAGAGCCTATATTGGCTTAATCTAATGAAAGTTGAGCAAGTAGATCAGAGTATAAACACAAGGTTAGATAACAAAGTACTACTAGTAGCCTTTGAGAGAAGTTTGACAAAGGGAAAAAGGGCAAGAGACAAAACTAGTACTACTATTTTTTCCTTTGCCCTAAATGAGTGAAATTAGGGTTTAAGAAATAGAAGTCTTGGCTTTTTAGCCTCATTGATATGTTTTTTTAGGGTAAATCTAGCTCCATACGAATATAATTATAAAAATAGCTCTCTTCACCTCCATGGAAGTGCCATTAGGTGACACATATCACCTGTTGCACCCGTGTATCACGGCAAGAGCCCGTGGTCACAGCAGCAAGGCTGATTGCGAGAAGAGTAGGGTGAGTGCGGCATGAGTTGGCTGTCGAGCAAGGACAGCTTGGTAGGATTTGCTGTCATGCCTGAGGAGCTTGGCACCAAACCTACCGCAGTAGGTCCACCTGCTACCACGATCGGCTTGGTTGCAGCGTGTCCAAACCCCTGATGCGGTACGTGGATGCAACAGGTGATATATGTATCATCTATCGACGCTTCCACAGTAAAAAAAAGAGCTATTTTTATAACTAATTTTTTACGAATATTAGATTTGAAAAAAAAGAGCAGCTAGAAAAGCTAAGGCTTCAACCAAACACTTTGACGTGTAATGGCTACAGTTATGCAGGCCGGAGAAAGTGAAAAGTACGTGTCGAGATCATCGTGGCTCAAGTCTCCTAAGAGCAACTTCAACCCAAACCCCTATATTTTCCCCCTAAATCACTCATTTAGGGGTGGTATAAAAATTAGGGGTACTCTATATCAAATTTGTCTCCAACCCATACTCCCTATTACTCACCCCTATTATTTATTTAAACATTATTATTACTTTGCACCCATGAATTATTATTTTAAAATGAATAAAAAAATACCAAAGAAAATAATAGGGGCAAAGAGAAGCCCCCTAGATGTAGGGGTGAGAGAGTACCTCTCTAAAATAAGGGTTTATAATAGGGGTTGGGTTGGAGCTTATATTTTTCTAAGTCTATTTATAATTTAGGATAGGAGGAGGTTTAGAGGGTGGGTTGGAGTTGATCTAAGGCAGGCCTCATAAATTTCTTTCTCCAACGCTGCTGCATGTAATCAGAAGAGGCCCCCGTTATTTTGGAGCTCGGTGCGGTAGCTGGCAGCAGGCCGAATGATTTCCCTCTGGGATTATATTGTGGAAGAATTACAATGGACGTTGTTCACGGGAAATGCCCACCAACGCCTCAAATTCGCATGTAGATTATACCAAAACACCCCTAGAGCATTACCAGTTACCACACAAGTGGGCTTTCGTTTGGCAGCATGGCCTGCTACGTTTGAGCCCAAGTTAGCCTCTAAATGGGGGCGAAAATCTGAGCCATACATCACACACTTAGATACGTGGCATCTTCAATTTTTTTAAAAAAGATTAGCAGGACCTCTGTCTTTCATTTAAGAGGGAGATGATAACAGAAGTTTTTATAAACTAGCCGTGAAACCAAAAGAAAGAACAACAAAACGAAAGGTGAGAAAATCCTAAATGAGGCTTAAAACATGGAGGGAAGACAAGACAGATCACGTGGCAGAGGCATCTTCAATTAGGATAGAGTTCAGGTGTAGTCCTATGCGGACCTGCAACTTAAACAATCCTCACAGGATCATTTGATCAGGAATCGATTGCTCAGACCGGGTGAAATGTAGCAAAACATTGTTCATGGTACTGTATCGGACGGTCCACGCCTGTAAAGATTGCTTAAGTTGAGATTGCACCTGAACTTGTCCCTGCAATTAATAGCGTACAACTGTATACAATTTTGAAGATATTCTCTACCATTAATACATAAAATATTTCCTCCCTGTTATATTCATTCCATCTTTAGTGAATCCATATTTATCAATGAGTTAAATCTTTTATTTCCAGGTTAGAATGTCAATATCTTCACACTTCTGCATCCTATAAAATGGTTCGTCTCTGCACAGAAATTCACCCTTGAGAAATCTGCGATGGAAAGAAAGCTAGCTATCAGTATTGCTCTTTTTCTGTCCTATCTTGTTCCAGCTATCAGAGGAGGAGAACTAGCAGACACCAATCGAGAAGAGCATATCGGTTCAATTCTCACCGATAGACATGTTAACAAGACCATTCAGGTATGAAAAAGCATTTCACTTGTGTATTAGGCAACATATTTGGTGGCTAACAAGAAAATAAACATTGAAAAAGATCGGGGATGGTGATGTCTACGATTGCATCGACATATATCTTCAACCAGCTTTGAATCATCCATTACTGAAAAACCATGTAATCCAGGTATACTACTTTCCGCATAGAAGGATTTGCTATTAGTATATTACATGTAAATTTATATCTGTTCAGGTTTTGTGCATGCGCGTGAATGGTACGGATATACACACACATATCTACATATATACACACATATATATATATTCATATATATATATATATATATATATGCTATTCTACAGCTACGTGTAGAATAGTTTATTCTAAACGCTAGCTAGTATTGCAGTCTGACTGAGCCGTGCATAATATTAATTAGTCTGAACCGAACCCATTCATTTAGGCATAAATTATTTACCTGAATGTGAATCATTACTTGACTGTATGGTTGGTCAGTGGTCATGCATGCATGCACGTGGCACATGATTAATCGTGCAATTTACGTTTTCTCTACATACAGTAAAGAACATGTTTTCTCTACATACAATAAATAGATTTGTTGAGACAATATTGTTACAAGTATGAAATAGTATCGATCGAGTCAATATTTGATGCTATTTGCCGCTTTTTCCTCGAATGTTAGACTACGTAATAGATTTTACTATCTATATCAATAGATTGTACTATTCTTAGTAATAGTTTTTATTATCAATTCATATGGAGTTTAGTGGTGAGAAATATATCACTATATGGATGTCGTTGTTAGCAAGCCAATGGTGAAAACTGATCGTAAATCTGAGCTGCCAATAAAAAGATATTGCTGAATAAAAGGTAACAAGATTCATATACAAACTACGGGACATATTTTCTAGTCGATTAGATTTTTGTGCATTTCTAGTTTGTACAGGAATTTTTTTTTCTTTGATTTAGCTATACCTTTCAAATGAGATTGATTTTTGTTTTCAAATTTTACTCAGCTGTATAATCTCACCTCCACTACGTATGGTAAATTTTTGAGATTTTTAAAAACTTGTACATATATTTTTACGGACTTTATATGATAAAAGTGGTTTACTGCCAAATGAAAACCAAATTACTTATATGTGCAAGATTTTACTATTGAATAGATGCATAACATCTTACGGGTTCTCATTTGATTTTATCATCTATTACAATAACATTTACTTTCATCCACATAAAAATTTACTACTTGCGGTCGGACTCTGTTCGTGAGCACATATGTAGAACAAAGGCGATAGTGTCGAATATCTAAATATGGGATATGAGTACCCTTACGTATTTGCAACAATCTGTTTTTGTTCCTATTTATATTTTTTTTTTCATTTTTATAATTGATTGCTAGATCAATGTAATAATGTATTAAGTACTATATTAAATGAGGGCCACCTGGAGCTCCCGGCGTTGGTGGAGGTGGTCATGGACCTCGACCGCCCCCACTCAATCGCTTCCCCTCTAGTGACTTCCTCCTCTCCCACTGCCCCACAATCGGGCTTGATGGAGGCCATCAACCGAGGTTTCAAATTTTGTTTTTAGATCACATTTCGAAAGTGGCCAAAATCCAAAATTTTGACGAGATATCAAAATTTAGGATGAAATTCGATCAAAATTCAAAATCAAATTTCAACTCTGGTATTTTTTATCGAGGCAAAATTGAAAATTTGGCCTTTTTCAACCCCTTGTGAAATGGTCTCCTGAGGCTAAAAAATTAGAAAAAAGTGAAAAAATCATGCCAACATTTATCTACATTTCCAATCTGTTTGAATGGATTCAGCCTTAGGTTCTTGAGTAGAAGGTCCAGTATGTTCCACATTGCATCCAAATCATTGCCAACACATGAAATCCAAGTTAGGGTTTAGACCAAAATCCAAGTTAGGATTTAGGCCCAAGTACAATTTAAGACTAAAATATATCACTCCCGTTAAGAACCAACTCGACTACAATAAGTATATGCACACATATACTTGATAGAACTATATATACTACTATGATTGCACCACAAGCACACATGAGACCTGAAATCTGGTCCTGCAAAGAAGAAAAAAATTGTGATCATGCTAAATCCAGTCTTGCAAAACACATGAAAACATGCTAAATATTGGTCAAATTTGTGTACGAAATCTCGGTCAAACATGAAAACATGCTAAATCCTGCAATCACACAAGCAAACATGAAAATTTTGTGATCATCTCGATCAAATTTTTTATTATGCTAAATCTAATCTTGCAAACACACATGCAAACATGCTAAATCTCGATCAAATTTGTGGTCATAAAAAAAAACAATTGCACTACAAGCACAAATGCTAAATCCGGTCATGCAAACATGAAAACCAATCAAATTTATGATCATCTTGGTCAAAAACCCCAAAATTAATCGAAATTTCACAAAATCCAAGTTAGGGTTACATAATTTGTATATATATTTTTTAATGAAATTTTTATATGTATTTCTCAGAAAAGGCATTACAATTCACCATAAAAAAATTGGTGCAAAATTTGGTCGAATTTGTGGTCATCTCGGTCCAAAAGCCAAAAATTCGGTGAAATTGACCGAAATCTCATCGAAAAATCCTGAAATCATTGTAGCAATTTGAAATTTTTCATTTTTTATCCTGCTAAGATTTGAAATCTTGACCCTAGCCGAAATCTGAAATTCTAGCGAGATTTTGAACCTTGCCATCAACCGTGCCTAGACTCGATCCCCTACCTAGGGATGAAAATAGTTCAGATATCTCTTGCCTGATCCGGGAACGGATCCGATTGGGACCGGATCTGGGACCAGATTTTACTATCTGGTTGGATCTAAGACCGAATCCGGATTCAAGATCGAATCCGGAGTATCCAATATCCAGTAAATATAGGACAGGATTTGGATATTACTATCCGGTCGAATCTAAGACCGAATCCGGATTCGAGATCGGATCCGGAGTATCCAATATCCGGTAAATATGGGACGGGATTCGGATATTCGGATTTTTCCTATTCGGATATCCTGATTTTTCCTATTCGGATATCGGATCGGATATTCGGATTTTTCCTATTCAGATATCAGTAAGGCCCAACCCATTTTCATCATTTTTTCCCATGTCATCGGATTTTTCCTATTCAGATATCAGCAAGGGCCAACCAATTTTCATCATTTTTTCTCATGTTAGCCCATTTATATTAACAATTAGTTGGTTCTATTGATCCTCAAATAGCATATTCTTTCTACGACGTTTTTTGAGTTTGATTGATATATAATTTGTTATTATAGTCATGTACTTGTATGGTTTTAATTCAATATATATTACTCTGTATATATGTGCACTATCCATATATCTTTATCTGTTTCCGCTCTAAACCCGTCACATATCCATCCCGTATCCCGAATAACCCAAATCCATATCCGGCTAGCTCGTTGTAAGGTCGAGGATGCACCTAGAGGGGGGGTGAATAGGCGATTTACAAAATTCGATCGCTCACTAATCAATTCGCTCTAATCAACCCCTATGTCAAAACCTACACAATTATAATGCGGAAGCGATAAACTCGGTTTTGACAATTAAAGCCTAAATCAACTAGGCTCACTATGTGCACGATCTAAATTATGTCTCTAAACTAGAATTGCTAAATTGGACAAACAATTAATACTAAGCAATTCTAATACAATCAAGCAATTGATAAATACTCAATAATGTAAATGCTTGAAAGTAAAGAGACAAGGACAACCGATGTTTTTCCGTGGTGTTCGGAGACTTGCGGTCTCCCTAGTCCACGTTGAGGCAAGCCCACACTTGGACCGGCTCCCGCTCGAGCACCCGCCTCTTTCCACTAGTCGTGGTTTTTCACGCT
Source organism: Guadua angustifolia (assembly GCA_036346375.1). Classification (NCBI taxonomy): domain Eukaryota; kingdom Viridiplantae; phylum Streptophyta; class Magnoliopsida; order Poales; family Poaceae; genus Guadua; species Guadua angustifolia. Next base: position 4,283,011 of record CM070503.1, read on the forward strand.
TTCGCGTAGGCTCAACCCGAACCTTCACAAACTTGCGGGGCTTCTCACCTCAAGAGCTCCGCGCCACGGCGCCTCACGCCGTCTAGGAGTCGGCAACCTCCAAGAGTAACAAGCCGCTCCTTCACTTGAACCTCACCGAGCACAACGAATCATGCCGGTGATCACCAAGTGCAACACATGCACAAGGCCTCCCTCAAGTGCAACACATGCACAAGAGGCTCTCAAATCACTTCCTAATTGCAACACATGCAATTAGTCTCACTCTTAAGCTCAAGAAGCAAAGGAGAAGAGCAACACATGCACACAACTCCCACACACAACAACAACCCGGCAAACAAGCGCTTTAAGCCCCCAAGGGGTATTTATAGCCCCACAAGAAAACTAGTCGTTTGGGGGCAAAATGGTGAAAACCAGAAATCTTGGTACTCTGGCCTCTAAGGGTTGGTAGTGCTGGCCCGACTCCAACGATTGGCAGCGGCCATATTCTTGGTACTCTACAGCCCTCTGAGGCGCAGTAGTACCGACCAAGGTACTACTGGCTCCCACCAGTGATAGTGCCGCCACGCCACTTCGAAAACCATTCTCTTGGAATAAAGCTCTGGCTTAACCTCGGTAGTACCGCACTTGCGGTACTACATAAGCAAGGCCGTAGTATGTAGGCCACTGGAGAAGTTCAGATTTAACTCAAAATCAGTTCTCCAAAAATCAACTTCATTCTTTGAGCCACAAAGATGATCAACACATGATCATACACATGTGCAAAACACATTTGCACCAACTTAGCTCATGCTCAAAGAATTCAAACCAAATCACGAAAACACATTTCGCAACCAACCAAAGATCTATTTGCAAAACGTATTAAGCAAATCAAACTCGAGTTTATGAGATTAATCCCCTAGCCATTTGAAGGTCAACACAAGACCGATCAACTTGCCAACACCGTTGCAAGCCCCACTCACATGCTCTCGAATTCGGACTCATAAACCTCGGTTTATTCGCTGTGAACTTGCAAATAGCATAATAAACACATTTCATGCTTGAGCACTACTCTTTGCAACACATGCAAAAGTCTAGCTCCAAGCAACATCAAATCAAGATGCATGAACTCTCTAATTGCAACACATGCAATTCTCTAGTTCCATGCAACACCAAAACAAACTTCAACTAAAACCAAATCCTGCGTATGAGCTTTTTACTGCTTAACACATGCAAGCCTCTAGCTCCATACAAACACACAAATACCAAATCAACCATATGTGCTCTCTACTCACAACACATGCGAGCCTCTAGCACATGCACAACCATAAACACCAAAACCAAGCTTGAGCTCTCTCCTTTTGCAACACATGCAAAACTTAGCTCCAAGCAAACACAAGTTTTAAAAAGATTGTTTTGCGAAACCAAAGCATGAAGCTTCAACTAATGCAACACATGCAAAAGTGAACTTCACGCAAAAGCCAACACTAGCTTATCACTTCTTGCAACACATGCAGATCAAAGCATTATGCCAAAACCAAATGCAACCAAGCATAAGTTTAACCCATTCGCAACACATGCCAAATGGTTAACCCATATGCAAAAACCAAATCAAACTATGATTTGAGCTTGAGTGAGCGCGAATGAGATCACCAACACATGATGAAGCTCAAGCAAAGGAACGACCCTCTTAATAGCACGGCGATAAAACCTTAGACTCAAAGACTACAAAAGTCCTTAGCCTATCTAATTATACCTTCACATGGCAGACAAGCAATCCCCTTTGGGGTCTTTATGATCATCACTTTGATACTCCCCCGGGATATCCACTCGACTCCACTTCGGGATCCACTCTTGACGCCCATCAACTCATGATGCCGTCCTTGTCCCGTTCTCATCATCTCATCCATCGTTGGACCTAACTCAATCATAACTCAAGAAACTTGTTAGTCCAAGATGCATGGTTGTCTCAATTATCTCTTGCACTCCATTAACACATAATGGATGCTTCTAGATCAATTGAGCACAACCCTAAATCAATAGAAATGATTTAAGTGTGTCTTAAGTACAATAATGCAACGCATGCTTCATTTACTTAAGAGCTATTCATTTGTCCTTAATTAATCAAGGAACACCATCAACACATGATGAAATGTTCTTTAATAATTAACAAGACAAATGAACTCAATTTAAATTTTCATTTAAATTGATATGAGTATATATTAACTACACAAGTTTCCATATACTCGTGTTGATGAAAAGTAATGATCCATTATGTGTAGGCTATATGGAAATGATCATTACTCTAAGTCATCAACTATAGAATACACCCCTCATGTATATGTGCATAGAGATTATTGACTTGGAGATAATATGCACATATTCAATTTAATTACATTGGAGTATATCCTATATTACCATGAGTATATTATAACTAAGCAATTCAAATATATACTCAAGAATTTAGTTTCTTTGTCTTGATCCTTATATGTGTAAATAAAGAATAGATCAATACAAAGAGACTTTCAAGTTAAACTACAAACTCCCCCTAAGTATGTGCATCCATGTAATGTGTGGATTGAGAAACATAATGCACATTTTGTGGTAAATGTAATGGGGACATTCATACTTTAACTTGACTCCAAAGTATGCAACTAATACTATAATGAATATGCATACATACCTCGGGTTTTCCATTTTTCAATGCGATGAGACTAAACAAAGATATTCTAAACAAACATGTTAGTCTCGATATAAGATTGTCATTAACACAAGATTAGATTTGTCATTAACACCAAAACCATAACTAATGAAGGTTGAACTTACAATCTCCCCCTTTTTGATGATTAATGACAAATCCAAGCTTAATGAGCACATTTGGATTAAAACTAATCATGTTGAGAGAATTTAAGCTAATTGAACACATATGGATATTAATTCTCCCCCTTAATCATATCAAGCTTACTTTTTAAACCAAATGAAATTAAGCTTCCTAATTCTCCCCCTTTTGGCATTAAACACCAAAAATGGATAAACCATCTTAAAAGAATATTTTAATTATTTCTCCCCCTTTTGGCATACATTTTTTTAAATATTCTCCCTTTTTGGCATTTAACTATCTCTTTTTAAGCACCTAATTCTCCCCCATAAAATTATCTCTTTTTAATGAAGGTCATACAAGAATTGAAATAAACACTTATGACCTTGGGAAAAGTGTTGAAGGAGATTAAAATTTCAAACCAAATAAAAACTTGACGGGTCATCCAAGAAGCAAAACAAGTTTTTATTTGAAATATGGTCTAAAAATAAGGAAAACTCGAAAAGAGACCATATTTGGATTTGTGGATACCACTTGTAAAAATACCACTTGTAAAGATAGGCATGAAAAACGAAGTAAGGGTATCACACGGTTTATTTGAAACACATTCAAATAACTCACTCCTCATTTTATTAGGATTTGCAATTTTTTTTTCAATATGATTCTCTTGAAGAATCCAATAATTTGCCTAACCGGGTAAACGAGGAACCCAAAAAGAATACCACTTATAAAATTAATCTCAAGGGCGTGCTTGAAGATCCAAAAGAAATAAGCATTTTGAAAATTTTGAATTAAGAACAATGCTCAACTTGAGATTTTCCTCTTTTATATATTTCAAACCATAAAGACTCTCACTCAAAGAAATCTTAAGCGGTTGAACTTACAATTTTAATTTGCGAGGAAAAATCTTAATCAAGAATTTGGGTATCGGAGTAATGCTACAAATAGGCAATGAAATACCACTTGTAGGAAATAATTGAATTCAATGATACCACTTAAAAAAAGTAATCCAAATAATCAAGGATATCACTTAGAAGAAATGACAATAAGATCCATGATACCACTTTGAGAAAAGAAAAACTCAATGATACCACTTGTAAGCATATGGAGTGAACAAATGCTCAATTGATACCACTTAAAATCAACTCATAAAGGATTGATACCACTTAAAGGAAATATCGATAACATTGATGGGTATCAGAGCAATATACTCACGGGTATCAAAAGCTCAAGATGGATCAATAAAATCACAAAGATTTAGTATCAGAGCAAAATAAAGATATGATATCACTTGGAAGCATTAAAGTGCCCAAAACTTGATATTAATAAACTCTCCAAGATATTCAATGAATGAATTATGGAGTTATTTGCATTTGAATTGCACAAGTTTTGTCTTTTCAAAAGATCAAGTGAAAATCACTCTTTAGTTCATTTAAAGTGCTCATAACTGATACCACTTGAAAATGCGATCAAATAAATTTTAGAGCTTTTCAAATTTTGCACAAATGAACTTTGGGATGACAAGAAACTTTTCTAACAAGAATTTTTGAAAAAGGAAGTACCAATCAAAAGATATCCCAAAGCAAAACTCGAAAAATTCTGAAAAATCAGAGCCAACAAGCCATGGCCGGTACTACCACTCACAAGGGCGGTAGTATCAAAACCCGTACTACCACTGGTCGAGGCGGTAGTCTTGGTAATGGCACTGATTGAGCGAGAAGATTTTGCAAATTCTATCAAACATGATTCAAATGAAGTCCAATAAATTTGAAAATTTGCAGAGATGATCTTTGGACTATTTAGAGGATTTTCCAAAAAATTTTCATCAAAACAATTTTATTTTCAAAGTTATGGCAAATTGCGTTTTGAGGCAAAAGCAGCGATTTTCACGAAAAGCCTCGAAATGCACTTGGTTTGGATTTCATGCCATTTCTTTTCTATGGCTTAGATAGGTGTATCAAGAATGTGTATAGCCAAGATTTATGATGAAATCCAACTCGAATGCCAACATTTGAGCTATATGCCTAAATAGGCCATTTTGGATTAAATCAAAACGTGTTGAGCCAAATTTGATTTCAACATATAGTTTTTCATTTTGGAAGCCTATAAAACATTTGGAATACTTAATAGGATACTTTTACAAAGCTTTTCACAAATTTGGTTCATTTAAATATAATTTTGACTTTTGATCTAAATAGTCCTTTTGAAGAAGCAAAGTCGAATCCAATAAACACAAAACTTCAAATAAAGCAAGGGGTAAGATATAAGATTTGAATTTTGTGTATGAGTCTAAAAATATCATTTTGAATTATAATTCTACACAAGAATTGATCCAAATGGAGAAACTCACTAAGTGCAATAATATGACCATTATGGGTCAAGTATAGTTTTTCGGCGAGTTTGAAAATCAAATAACTTTTGATAAGTTGGTATTTTGAAAATCTTTTGAACATGAAACTTGTTAGGAATGACCAACTCTTGGTTTTTCGTTTTGGAATTACTTTCAAAATCTTTTAACATTTAATTCTATGAAAATTATAAGTTTAAATCCAAAACAAGATACAAGTAACTAGATTTTGGAGTTAAAAACTTATTTTCTTTTGAAATTAGTTTTTGTAAAGCCAAAACCATTTGAAAACCTTTTGAAAGCATTTGTATACATTTTTCAACTAGTTTTTCACAAGATTAGTAATAGTATACAACATTTTGCCTTTTGGCTAAATAGTTGATTTTGAAATATATATATTTGCACTTCTTATTAATATGGGCACACGTAGGGATGTGGTACACATGAATATGAATTAACACTCCCCCTAAATGTGCCACTTCTGAACTTGCTCAAGATTTGCAATAAGAGAATAGATAAGAGGCGAGAGCAAGTGTCCATACCAAGCAATCTAAATTGATTCTAGCATGAATATTACAATATAACCTACACAAGGCTATAAAACGTAATAGTAATCAATTTAAATGCTTGTTACCGAGATGGCATTGGCTTATGATGGACATGATTGTCTTCATGCTTGACACCACTTGTAGACAAATATAGTCCTTCTCCTCTTGAGTGTGCAAGCGTCCAATCCATCTCATTATTGCCTAAAATTCTTTTAGGCGATTTTTGGTACCCAATCCTTGTTGGATCCGACAACGTTAGTCACAATAGATTTAGGAACCCAAATGGTCCTAATTTTAGTATTTTTAACTTGACTAACATGACTAGAAATAGAATTGCAATAATTATTTTTCCTAGGCAAATAATTTGCATTTTTATGAAATGGCTTAGGAGGGCATTGATACTTTGCAAAATTATTTCTAGTTTGATCTCTTCTAAGCATATGATAATTAGAATTATGAAATGGCTTAGAGGATCTAGCATTTCTAGTAAATATTTTGCTATAATTATTTTTCCTAAGCATGTGATCATCATGATTTTTCTTATTCTTAGGAAACCTAGCATTTTGAGCAAACACATTTCTAGAATTATTCTTCCTATGCGAATGAATATCATTTTTAGCGGGCATAGGGGACTTGACAAGCTTGGCAAACACATTGCCATTCTTGTCCTTCCTAAGCAAATAATTTTCATTAATGAGAATAGGCTTAGGAGTTATACCTTTGGGACAATCCTTACCGAAGTGTCCCTTCTCCCGGCAATTGAAGCACGTCACGCTATTTGGTCCTCTCTTGACCGATTTGACTTTCTCCTTGCCGGCTTGCCTCATGGTTGATGCTTGTGGCTTGATCTCCACATTATTAGGGCACACGGAGGCGAGGTGGCCCTTCTTGTTGCATGCGAAGCATTTGATTGTCTTCGTGTGTCGCGCGTTGTGCCTCGTCTTGCTATTCTCCCTTTTGGAGTTGTAGCCGAGTCCTCGCTTATCTTGAGGCGCCCTTGGCTTGCTCAAGATCTCGTCGAGGAGAGCTTTTCCTTTAACGCACCTCTTCAAGTCATTTTCCAACTTAATGACTTGAGCCTTGAGCTCATTGTTTTCCTCTACAAGATTAGCATCTATAGACATAGAGGAACTAGAAGCAAATTTATTAGAGCAACAAGGTATATCAATTAAATCTTCACAAGAGGTGGACATATCAATTTTTGATGAAGTATTTGAATTGACATTTAAGCAAGGCATTTCATCAATTAGATTACATGAAATTCCTATATCCACCTTAGACTTATAAATTTCTTTGAGAAGGAGGGATTCATGATTCTCTTTAAGCATATTATAATCACTTTGAAGTGATTCATGTTCAAGCTTTAAAATCTTATATTTTGTTTTCTCCTTCCCAAGATAATTATTGAGCTCCTCTAACATATCCATTAAATCATCATATGAGGGCTCTTCGTCATCACATACCTCATTTTTACCTTTTGCCATGAAGCAACGAATTTTTGATATAAGTGAAGATTAAATGCCGCTTGAGGCGGAGGTTGAGGTTGAAGGAGATGTCGGTTCATCGCTTGATGTTGAAATTGAATCGTCAACCGACACTTCTTCCTCATTGCAATCCTCGATCGATGTGGATGATTCAAATAAGTCTTGAAGTTTAATCCACATTGCATGAGCGCTTGAGAGGTTGCAAATGAGATTGAAAATATCTCGCTCTGGCAGCTAAATAAAAGCGTTAGTAGCTTGGCGTCGAGATGTAGACATTTCTCCTCTCCTTTAGTTGGAGCAATATCATTAATTGGAGAAGGAATGCCGACATCTACGATCCACCATATTTGGGGGCTCATGGATTTAAAATGATTAATCATAAATATTTTCCACGAAGCATAATTTGAGCCAATAAGCATATATGGATCGTGAGAGTGCACTAGACCGCTAGGCGCCATCCTTTTTACTCTCTAGACGGTTAAGCCTAAAATGAGAGTGACCGTGGCTCTGATACCACTTGTAAGGTCGAGGATGCGCCTAGAGGGGGGGTGAATAGGCGATTTACAAAATTCGATCGCTCACTAATCAATTCGCTCTAATCAACCCCTATGTCAAAACCTACACAATTATAATGCGGAAGCGATAAACTCGGTTTTGACAATTAAAGCCTAAATCAACTAGGCTCACTATGTGCACGATCTAAATTATGTCTCTAAACTAGAATTGCTAAATTGGACAAACAATTAATACTAAGCAATTCTAATACAATCAAGCAATTGATAAATACTCAATAATGTAAATGCTTGAAAGTAAAGAGACAAGGACAACCGATGTTTTTCCGTGGTGTTAGGAGACTTGCGGTCTCCCTAGTCCACGTTGAGGCAAGCCCACACTTGGACCGGCTCCGCTCGAGCACCGCCTCTTTCCACTAGTCGTGGTTTTCACGCTTTAGCGTGAGGCTCAACCCGAACCTTCACAAACTTGTCGGAGCTTCTCACACCTCAAGAGCTCCCGCGCACGACGCCTACGCCGTCTAGGAGTCGGCAACCTCCAAGAGTAACAAGCCGCTCCTTCACTTGAACCTCACCGAGCACAACGAATCATGGCTGGTGATCACCAAGTGCAACACATGCACAAGGCCTCCTCAAGTGCAACACATGCACAAGAGGCTCTCAAATCACTTCCTAATTGCAACACATGCAATTAGTCTCACTCTTAAGCTCAAGAAGCAAAGGAGAAGAGCAACACATGCACACAACTCCCACACACAAAGAACAACCCCAGCAACAAGCGCCCTAAGCCCCCCAAAGGGGGTATTTATAGCCCCACAAGAAAATTAGCCGTTTGGGGGCAAAATGGTAAAACCAGAAATCGGTACTCTACCGCCTCTCTAGGGCAGTGAGTACCGGCCCCGACCTCCAACGGTCGGCAACGGCCATATTTGCGGTACTACCGCCCTCTAGGGCACGGTAGTACCGACTTCGCGGTACTACCGCTCCCACCAGCGGTAGTGCCGGCCACGCCACTTCCAGAAAACCATTCTACTGGAATAAAGCTACCGGCGACAACCCCAGAGATCAAGCTTTCTTGGTACTACATAAGCAAACTTGCTTAAGTACCGCCACTCTGGAGAAGTTCAGATTTAACTCAAAATCAGTTCTCCAAAAATCAACTTCATTCTTTGAGCCACAAAGATGATCAACACATGATCATACACATGTGCAAAACACAGTTGCACCAACTTAGCTCATGCTCAAAGAATTCAAACCAAATCACGAAAACACATTTGCAACCAACCAAAGATCTATTTGCAAAAGCGTATTAAGCAAATCAAACTCGAGTTTATGAGATTAATCCCCTAGCCATGTGAAGGTCAACACAAGACCAGTCAACTTGCCAACACCGTTGCAAGCCCCACTCACATGCTCTCGAATTTCGGACTCATAAACCTCGGTTTATTCGCTGCGAACTTGCAAATAGCATAATAAACACATTTCATGCTTGAGCACTACTCTTTGCAACACATGCAAAAGTCTAGCTCCAAGCAACATCAAATCAAGATGCATGAACTCTCTAATTGCAACACATGCAATTCTCTAGTTCCATGCAACACCAAAACCAAACTTCAACTAAAACCAAATCCTGCGTATGAGCTCTTTACTGCTTAACACATGCAAGCCTCTAGCTCCATACAAACACACAAATACCAAATCAACCATATGTGCTCTCTACTCACAACACATGCGAGCCTCTAGCACATGCACAACCATAAACACCAAAACCAAGCTTGAGCTCTCTCCTTTTGCAACACATGCAAAACTTAGCTCCAAGCAAACACAAGTTTTAGAAAGATTGTTTTGCGAAACCAAAGCATGAAGCTTCAACTAATGCAACACATGCAAAAGTGAACTTCACGCAAAAGCCAACGCACTAGCTTATCACTTCTTGCAACACATGCAGATCAAAACATTATGCCAAAACCAAATGCAACCAAGCATAAGTTTAACCCATTCGCAACACATGCCAAATGGTTAACCCATATGCAAAAACCAAATCAAACTATGATTTGAGCTTGAGTGAACGCGGAATGAGATCACCAACACATGATGAAGCTCAAGCAAAGGGAACGACCCCTCTTAATAGCACGGCGATAAAAACCTTAGACTCAAAGACTACAAAAGTCCTTAGCCTATCTAATTATACCTTCGCCATGCGCAAGCAATCCTTTGGGGTCTTTATGATCATCACTTTGATACTCCCGGGATATCCACTCGACTCCACTTGGGATCCACTTGGCGCCCATCAACTCATGATGCCGTTCTTGTCCCGTTCTCATCATCTCATCCATCTTTGGACCTAACTCAATCATAACTCAAGAAACTTGTTAGTCCAAGATGCATGGTTGTCTCAATTATCTCTCGCACTCCATTAACACATAATGGATGCTTCTAGATCAATTGAGCACAACCTAAATCAATAGAAATGATTTAAGTGTGTCTTAAGTACAATAATGCAACGCATGCTTCATTTACTTAAGAGCTATTCATTTGTCCTTAATTAATCAAGGAACACCATCAACACATGATGAAATGTTCTTTAATAATTAACAAGACAAATGAACTCAATTTAAATTTTCATTTAAATTGATATGAGTATATATTAACTACACAAGTTTCCATATACTCGTGTTGATGAAAAGTAATGATCCATTATGTGTAGGCTATATGAAAATGATCATTACTCTAAGTCATCAACTATAGAATACACCCCTCATGTATATGTGCATAGAGATTATTGACTTGGAGATAATATGCACATATTCAATTTGATTACATTGGAGTATATCCTATATTACCATGAGTATACTATAACTAAGCAATTCAAATATATACTCAAGAATTTAGTTTCTTTGTCTTGATCCTTATATGTGTAAATAAAGAATAGATCAATACAAAGAGACTTTCAAGTTAAACTACAAACTCCCCCTAAGTATGTGCATCCATGTAATGTGTGGATTGAGAAACATAATGCACATTTTGTGGTAAATGTAATGGGGACATTCATACTTTAACTTGACTCCAAAGTATGCAACTAATACTATAATGAATATGCATACATACCTCGGGTTTTCCATTTTTCAATACGATGAGACTAAACAAAGATATTCTAAACAAACATGTTAGTCTCGATATAAGATTGTCATTAACACAAGATTAGATTTGTCATTAACACCAAAACCATAACTAATGAAGGTTGAACTTACACTCGTATCTGGTTCCAAATCCGAAAAAATATGAGTTAGGATATGGGAAGAGCAATATCCGCTCGTATCTGACCCGTTTTCACCCCTACCCCTACCCAAGGATGGCTTAAGCATGTTGTATTTGCCGTCGCCATGATCGGAGCTCGCTAGATCTGGTATTTGCTATAGGATCTATTCCGGTTTGTTGTAGCATTCCCAATTTTTTTTGTGGATATGTTTCTTGATTATTGATTTTTTTGTTGCAATGTTTTGATTTCACATGCAACAATCAGTAGTAACCATTGCAACATCGATTTTTCCCCTATAATTGATGGTTTTTATTATAGTAACCATAATCAGTAGTAACCATTGCAACATCAATATTTTTTCCTATAAGCAGATGTGATGTGCCTTTTCCTATTCATTTTGTTGCAAGTGCACCCCAAATTGTTGCACACATATTTTCAAAATGATGTATAGGTTATAACAACTTCCATTATTTTTTCAAAAACATATTTGCTAGTTTATCAAGTATACCTATGTATATGAATGAGATTTTATAATTTCAAGTGAATCTTGACAATAAACTAGACCTCCTCTCCCCTATTTTCTTTGAGATTCAAGCAAGAATGTTGCAAATGTTGAAAGTTTTTGTTGCATATGTTGTTAGATATGTTGTACGGGAGAGTACAATGGATATACCTAAGAGTCCCCCCTAACTTATTCTGCTTTACATTCTTGCTCTTCCACCCTCCAGTGATGCAAACAATTTGCCTTCATTACCATCTAAATTTCACCTTGCAGCTAAAAGTGGAGTTTGTATATTCTCCATGAAAGAGCACCTCACACTAGATATATACTATGTCCATAACAATTGCAGAGTTCACTTGTGCATAACATCACATTAACGGCATGGAGGTTTTATGGTGAGTAATCAAATATCATAATCCCTTTAGTAGGTTGTGAATCTATTGAGTTATAACTTAACTCCATTGATCAACTGTGAAGCGTTGGAAGAGCCACTAAGATGGATTTTCATGTTTATTCTTTGTCACCTAAGAATATAAAATGAATCACATTGCCTTCGGAAAAATTTGATAATGTTTTGGGATCTTTGATTGTACATATAGTGATGATTAACTTTTTCTTATTAAACAGATGGAACCAAGCTCTTATCCATTGGGTCTTGATATTCAATCCGCGTTAACATCCAATAGCTCACAAGCATATTTGCCTAATATCAAGTGCCCATCAGGAACAATTCCAATATTACGTTATAACAATGAGGATATCATGTCTTTATTGAATGTTGGTTTGATGGATGATAGTGATGGAGAGGTATGTATTTTTAGGTTTTTATATGATCTAATAGTTAGAAGGTCAAATACAGGATCCTTTCTAAAATATTAGATAGAATCAATTAAGTTATTATTTATCTTGGTGTGGCATGCAAAATTATCTGACTCAACTCACATCATTCATTCACTTGTAGCATGCAGGTATCAAATATTGGGATGATAATATATATGGAACACATGCTACAATAAATATCTACGATACATTTCTGGTACGGAAGAATGGGGATCTTACTGCATCATGGGCACAAATTAAAAATGGGCAAGAAGCGATAGGCGGGTTCAATGGTAAGTATTACTCCTCTCTCTCTCTCCAAATTTATAAGGCGTATTTTTTCTTAACATATATACTACAAAGATATTGAAAATAATTACCCCTAGTTATTATCACTAAGCACTGTAATCAATGCATTCATGTAGAGAATATAAAGTAAAGATAGATATTTATTAGAGGTATAGAGAAAACATCACACTAATTTTACATTGAAATATAAAATACGCACCATATTCTTAGACAAGATCATTAAAAAAATATGCCTTATAAACCTAGACAATGGTAGTACCATCGTATGACATGTTTTTAATTTCAGTACTGGAATTATCACCATTCTTTTGTTGTGATAAAATGATGGGTTATTTGTTTTCGGGGAATAGCTACTTATCCCAACATGTCCTAAAGTCCTCTCAAAATTGAAACGTTGCTGACATCCATGCATACTTTTGGAACCATCACACTTATCGACATGACATAGGATGCAAACTTGATTTTGTATCTGTCTTGATTAGTCCAACACTGAATATATTATTCATAATTTTTGCTACCTAGTATCTACAACCTTAAGGAAATTAGAATTATACATATAATAATTGTTAGTTTTTTTATCATGGTATTTTCAGGTATGGCCAAGCTTATCTTACGACGTGTTAGCCAGGTTTCATATTCACTGGGTAATGCATACATATTTGTCTAGAATTTTGTTTTGCTAGACAGATTTACAATGGCCATACTATAAACTTTTAATAATCGCTGTACAGCTTGTACACAAACATGGTTCAACTAATGTACTTGGCATAAATCTTGGTGACAGGTAGATAATGCAAATAAGCCATGCTACGACCACCTTTGTCCTGGTTTCGTGCAAGTTAGCCAGACCATTGGTCTCGGGTCAAGAATAGAACCAACTTCTGTCTATAACGGACCTCAATATGAAATAACTGTTGCTTTGTTTCAGGTATTTTCCTTGAGTTTAAAATTTTTCACGATTACTTTTGTCGATCAGTGGTTAACACATGTAAAAATTATCCTCGTCACATGACCCTCACGAAGCACCGACCATGTTATTTTGACAGAAATTTTCCGGTGCATTATACTAGTAGTATATGATGAGTAATAGAAACCAGATCTAGCTATATATTGATTTGTTAAGGGTATTCCTACTACTTTACTAGCAGAGGAATTATAAATATATACTTGCTAATCTGATTTATTGGATCGAAAAGAACGAGCGTCCATATTGAATTTAGTGTAACATATTTTAAGAGAAATTTTTATAGTATATTATACGGATAGTATATGGTGAGTAGTAGAAACCAGATCTAGCCTAGCCATTCATTTGTTATGATATTCCTACTATTCTAATACCGAATAAAGTATAAATAAATATTAGCTAATCTGGTATATTGAATCGAAAAGAATAAACATCATATCCATATTAAATTTAGTGTAACGTAAGAGGCCTTTATTTTGATTCATGTTAGGACCAAACTTCTAAAGATTGGTGGCTTGCATGGGGCAACAAGAGGACCAGTCCGATTGGCTACACGACGATTGGGTATTGGCCGAGTTCGCTTTTCAGTAGCATGAAGGAGAGAGCCAATTTTGGGTTCTGGGGCGGATTAGTGCATGGCCCGACGGCTTCGTCGGATCCTCCGATGATGGGCAGCGGACACTTTGCTTGGGAGGGGTATGGAAGAGCAGCCTACGTGATGGACGTTAGAATCGCGGGTCAGAACAACCAGTTCACCGCTCCAAACATTGGCAAGGCCCTTGTGAGCAGCTCTAGAGTAAATTGCTATAGCGTCGATGGTGTAGACATTTCTAATGGCAGCATGCTCCTCTACTACGGTGGACCAGGCCAGTGTCCCCCTAACGAATGATCGATCTTTGTACGTAAAAGAATGAATTTATCATCTAACTACATCATGTACGTTGCTACGAAAAATAAAATTAGTAACGAAACATAAAGGTCAAGCAATAAAAGAAAATTGTGCTACAAGATCAAACATCTATTTCTCCCGATTACAAAAGTTTTTATAGTTTCTTCTTCGGTATGAATTAAAACCAAATATATTGTACGTAGCAATATATATTACCAATCTCAAAAATCAATCTATCATTTTTATCCCTTGTTGCAATTTATATTACCAGCTCGCGTTCCTCTTCCTCTCGCCATGCCCGCAGCGCACGCTCCTCGACGCCGTTGACCTCGTCTTCCTCGTCGCCTCGCTCGTCCTCGTCGTCTACTGCCTTCGTAGGGATGACACGGGGTTTCCCCAGAGCACGAGGCGCTGCTGCCGAAGTTATCATCATTCTGGACCACTGGCCGCTACGCGGTCACGCTAGGAGCGTCCGCCGTTTTCGCCGCGGCGTCCGCCGTCCTCCTCGCGCTCGCGTTCTTTCTCTTGCCGAGCACGCCATGGCGCACTGTGGAGTCCACCTTCCTCGCCGCCCACTTCGTTGTGCACGCCATGGCCGCGTGGTCAGTCCCTTGGAGAAAGGGGCCACCGCCGTCACCCAGCCTTTGCACCTCCGCGTCTTCTGAATAGCCACCGCCCTCGGCGCCACGCTCTTCTCCGCTTCGACAGTAATCCACTGCGCTGACGGTTCGCTGCTCTTCCCAGATAACCCTCTCATTTTTGCCGGCCTACTCGTCTCTATGCTTCTGGCGTACGTAGCCATCACTGGCTTCACCGGCCATGACGCCAGAGCCCATGAAGGTGAACCAGAAAACACCAACGCCGAGGCGCCCACCACGCCATGCGTCGCCGCGTCGTTCCTCTCTCTCGCGACATTCAGCTGGATCAACCCGTTTATCTCCAAGGGGTATGCCAATGACTCTCCAGGGGCGGAGAGAAGGGAGGGAGGGCAGGGGCCTGGCCCCCCTAACGAAAATAAATTTTAATAGGTAGTAATGACTAATGAGTAATTAGCTAGTATTAGTAAATAGCAAATAAAGGTCTAGCTCACTACTCTTGTTGACTTGACAAGTGAACTATATAAAACATATAAAGCTTCCCATTATTCAATAGTTGATATGCTATTACGATTAGTCATAACTCTTCCGGTGTCAACAGCAACCACAGAGCGAGCATTTTCAGCTATGAAACTTGTTAAGATCTGTATTCGAAATAAAATAGGAGATGACTTTCTTCGACATTGCATGATAGTTTACATTGAAAAAGAACTAGTAGCGAAAATTAGTTCAGACGGACTTATTGACTTGTATGATCTTCTAGGTAGTTGTAGAACTAAATTTAAGTTAATAGAGATGCAAGTTTCTTATTTTAAAAAATATGTCATATTTTACTTATGTGGACATGCGGTTATACTATATTTAAATTTAAATGCATCGATATTGCTATGATATTTTTTTATGAGTGCTACAATAATTTTTGGTTGGTCTATGTGGCCCCTTAACATGAAATCTGGCTCCGCCCTGTGACTCTCTCACCGATGATAGCGTCACCGGTGTCGCCGAACAGCCCATAGCGTCGTCACGCTTTGTTCACGTCAATGGCGTGGCGGGGTCACAACATCCGGTGGGCATCGCGCTCTGATCGTCCTTCAGCCGCGATTACTCTCGATCGTGGCGCTCGGCCTCCTTCGCCTCGCGATCATGTACGTCGGTCCATCACTTATTGATCGGTTAAATCGAGTTCATTTCGCATGGCTGACACGACATGGGAGATCTTGAATGAATTCTCTTGATTGATTCTGTGAAAACTGTACAACATATATAGAGTACAAAAGGAATGATTGGCCGGCTATTAATTACCAGCAATAATTAGGGATTTTGCTATAATAATCAGCTATATTTAGAGAGATATGGCTGGCTGTAAATCAGGAAAGAATAATTAGTTATAATGACCGTCCATTATTAGAGATATGACGGGGAGAGGGAGGGCTAGGAAGAACGGACTGCTACCACCAACTGCAAATTTATATTAGTAGAGATAAAGCCGTTGACCATCCCTCCGCACCAGTGTGGTTAATCATACTATATATTATAGTGGGTGGGATTGGAGAGCAACAAAGGCTACCAGCTCACCCCCTCGCGAATAGCTCCTCTGGAAAATTGGAAATTGCGTTTAGATCCTTTCGACGGTTTTTTTAATAAAATAGACCCAAAAATATCAAAATTACATTTAGGTCTCTCGTGGTTTACATTTAGGTCCTCCTGGTGTTTTTTAGTGGAGTGGACCCCAAAAAAGGTACTTTATGTCCCTCTACAGTTAAAAAAAACACAGATTCGTCGAAAGTTTATAGCAACCCATGGATTCGCCTCCGGGTGTTTTTTGGCGAAGTAGACCCTGAAAAAAAATAAATTACTTTATATCCCTCTACAGCTAAAAAAAACACAGATTCGTCGAAGATTTATAACAAACAATGGATTTGCCGACAAGTCGTAACCGTGATTTTCTCAAAAAAAATGTAGATTCGTCGAAGGTTTATAGCAACCTATAGATTTGCCGACGGGTCCTAACGACCCATTTTTTAAAAACAAATACGAAAACAAAAAATATGATAAAATTTGCCGAAATACGTAAAAAAACAGCCATGATTTTCTAAAAAAAACACAGATTCGTCGAAGGTTTATAGTAGCCTATAGATTCGCCGATGGGTCCTAGCCGCGTGTCGGTGTTTCGAATACCGGCAAGTGAATTTTTAGTCAAGGGGTCGTGCGTTCTCTCTCCTTGAATGGTTTGACTCAGGGAGCCCAAGATGTATACTGGTTCGGGCCGAATGTCCCTACTCCAGTTCGTGTGGTGGTTGTGTATTGCTTTAAATGCAGAGGATTGCACGGTGTTACACGCGAGGGCTAAAGACAGGCCTTGAGCGCCTCGTACGAGTGGAAGAAGTAAGAACTGCTCGTTCGTAAAAGCCATCCCCTTCCCTGAGGATCCTGCCTCCCTTTATATAGACGGAAGGGGCAGGTTACATGGGTGACGGGTACCCAAGACATAGGTATCCCCAGCGGCCCAGGAAAAGTATGTGGGCCTCCTCCGCACCTTGTGCGGGCTACCTCCGCGCCAAGGCTTCGAGAAGAAGCCCCGCTCAGAGGCCCAAGGTCTCCGACCAAACCGGCCCCTGTAAGTTCAACCTTCATTAGTTACGGTTTTGGTGTTAATGATAAATCCAATATTAAAGTTTATCCCCTAATGCGATTCTGTTATTAATGACAAATCTTGTATCGAGACTAACTCGTTTGTTTAGAATATCTTTGTTTAGTCTCATCGCATTGAAAAATGGAAAACCCAAGGTATGTACGCGTATTCATTATAGTATTAATTGCATACTTTGGAGTCAAGTTAAAGTATGAATGTCCCCGTTATATTAACCACAAAATGTGCATCATGTTTCCCAATCCATATATTACATGGATGCACATATCTAGGGGGAGTTCACACTCTAACTTGAAGAATCAATTTAAATGATAATTTAAATTGAGTTCATTTGTCTTGTTAATTGTTAAAGAACACTTCATCATGTGTTGATGGTGTTTTGTGATTAATTAAGGATAAATGAATAGTTCTTAAGTATAATGAAGCATGTGTTGCATTATTGTACTTAAGACATACTTAAATCATTCAAATTGATTTAGGTTGTGCTCAATTGATCTAAAGGCATCCATTATGTGTTAATGGAGTGCAAGAGATAATTGAGACAACCATGCATCTTGGACTAACG
Source organism: Guadua angustifolia (assembly GCA_036346375.1). Taxonomy (NCBI): domain Eukaryota; kingdom Viridiplantae; phylum Streptophyta; class Magnoliopsida; order Poales; family Poaceae; genus Guadua; species Guadua angustifolia. The sequence goes on from CM070503.1 coordinate 4,301,249, forward strand.
GTTTTCATGAGTTGTGATTGAGTTAGGTTAAGTCCAAGGATGATTGAGAACGGGACAAGGGCGGCATCATGAGTTGATGGGCGTCAAGAGTGGATCCCAAGAGAAGTCGAGTGTGATCCCGGGGGAGTATCAAAGTGAAGATCATAAAGACCGCAAAGGGGATTGCTTGCGTGCGTCGGCGAAGGTATAATTAGATAGGCTAAGGACTTTATAGTCTTTGAGTCTAAGGTTTTATCGCCGTGCTATTAAGAGGGGTCGTTCCCTTTGCTTGAGCTTCATCATGTGTTGATGATCTCATTTCGCGTTCACTCAAGCTCGAATTATTTTGATTTGGTTTTTGCATATGGGTTAACCATTTGGCATGTGTTGCAAATGTGTTAAGCCTATGCTTGGTTGTTTTGCATTATGCTCGATTTGCATGTGTTGCAAAGATGAAAGAGTATATGCATTTGGTTTTCGCATTATGCTTTGATTTGCATGTGTTGCAAATAGGATAAGCTAATCGTTGGCTTTTTGACGTGGAGTTCACTTTTGCATGTGTTGCATTAGTTGAAGCTTCACGTTTTGGTTCATAAAACTATCTTTCTAAAACCGTGAGTTTGCTTGGAGCTAAGTTTTGCATGTGTTGCAAAAGGAGAGAGCTCAAGCAATTTGTGTTTGTGTGGTTGTATGGAGCTAGAGGCTTGCATGTGTTGCAGTAAAGAGCTCATACGTGTGATTTGGTTTTAGTGTGAAGTTTGGTTTTGGTGTTGCATGGAACTAGAAATTGCATGTGTTGCAATTAGAGAGTTCACGCATCTTGTTTTGATGTTGCTTGGAGCTAGACTTTTGCATGTGTTGCAAAGAGTAGTGCTCAAGCATGAAATATGTTTAATAAAGTTATTTGCAAGTTAGTTGTCTTGAATAAAGCGAGTCTTATGAGTCAGGAATCCGAGAGCATGTGAGTGGGGCTTGCAACGGTGTTGGCAAGTTGACCGGTCTTGTGTTGACCTTCACATGGCTAGGGGATTAATCTCATAAACTCGAGTTTGATTCGCTTATACGATCTGCGAATAGTTCTTGAGTTGGTTGCGGAATGTGTTTTGCAAATTTGGTTGCAATTCCTTGGCGTGAGCTAAATTGGTGCAAATGTGTTTTGCACATGTGTATGATCATGTGTTGATCATTTGTCAGCTCAAGAAATGGTGCTTGGAGTTTTGAAAATGAATTTGCGCGTATTCCAGAGCTGGGTGGTGCGACCAACCATTCGAGTGGTGCGACCAACCTTTGAGTGGTGCGACCAACCATTCGAGGGGTGCGACCAACCATTCGAGTGGTGCGACCAACCACTGGGCGGTGCAACCGACCTTAGGTTTTCGGTGTTTGCTGATTTTGTTGGGCGGTTGGACCGGAGGTCCATCGGTTGACCGGATGAGTGGTCGACCGGCCTCCCTCGGCGTGATTTCTCCGAGGGCGCGTCTTGGTGGCGTGTGGGTGTCTGGACGGCCTGGTCGGTCGGTCCGACCGAGCGGTCGGACCGGCCCCGCTGTGTGAATTTTCGAGAGTCGCGTTTGGTTTTCTTTGAGATTGAGCAGGCGGTGCGACCGGATTTGAGGCGGTTGGACGGCCTCGCTGATCTGGCCAGGGGATGTCGGTGCGACGGCCGTGTATTGGTCGGTTTTCCGACCGTTAGCATGTGAGGGCGGTCGGATCGTGAGCCGAGGCCCTCGGACCGGTTTGTGCTGATTTTTCCTGTTTCGACCCCCAACGGCTAGTTTAGGCATGGAGGCTATAAAAGGAGGCATTGGGGGTGTTGGGGTAGAGTTGTTGCTGTGTGTAGGAGTTGGGTGCATGTGTTGCTCCTCTCCTTTTGGTTCTTGAGCATAAGAGTGACCCAAATTGCATTTGTTGCAATTAGGGAGTGGATTGTGAGTCTCTTGTGCATGTGTTGCACTTGAGGAGGCCTTGTGCATGTGTTGCACTTGGTGATCACCGAGGCGCATTTGTTGTGCCGTGAAGTTCAAGTGAAGGAGCGGCTTGTTACTCTTGGAGGTTGCCGACTCTAGGCAGCGTGGCGTCGTCTTGGAGCTCTCAAGGTGTGAAGCCCGGCAAGTTTGTGAAGGTTCGGGTTGAGCCTCTGCAGCGTGAAAAACCACGACTAGTGGAAAGAGGCGGTGCTCGGCGGGAGCCGGTCCAAGTGTGGGCTAGCCTCAACGTGGACTAGGGGAGACCGGCAAGTCTCCGAACACCACGGAAAAATATCGGTTGTCCCTTGTCTCATTTACATTCAAGCATTTACATTCTTCATATATTATTGATTGCTTGAATTAGAATTGCTTGGTGTAAATTGTTTATTCAATATAGCAATTTTAGTGTAGAGACATAATTTAGTTAAGTGCACTAGTGAGCCTAGTTGATTTAGGCCTTAATTGTCAAAACCTATTTATCGCTTCCGCATATATCTTTGATTAGGTTTTGACTTAGGGGTGTATTAGAGCGAATTGATTAGTGAGCGATCGAATTTCGTAAAACGCCTATTCACCCCCTCTGGCGCATCCTCGACCCTACAAGTGGTATCGAGCCACGGTCACTCTCATTTTAGGCTTAACCGTCTAGAGAGTAAAAAGGATGGCGCTTAGCGATCTAGTGCACTCACACGATCCACATATGCTTAATGGCTCTAATTATGCTTCATGGAAATTATTTATGATTAATCATTTTAAATCCATGAGCCCACAAATATGGTGGATCGTAGATGTCGGCATTTCTTCTCCGATAAATGATATTGCTCCAACTAAAGGAGAGGAGAAATGTCTACATCTCGACGCTCAAGCTACTAACATTTTATTTAGCGTTGTGAGCGTAGAAATATTTCATCTCATATGCAATCTCAAGAGCGCTCATGAAATGTGGATTAAGCTTCAAGAAGAATTTGAATCATCCACATCAATTGAGGATTGCAATGAGGATGAAGTGTCGGTTGACGATTCTTCAACCTCTTCATCAAGTGAAGAACAGCATTACCATCAACCTCAACCTCGCCTCAAGCGACGCGAATCTTCACTTATATCAAAAATTCGTTTGCTTCATGGCAAAAGGTATAAATGAGGTAAGTGATGATGAAAGCGATGATGAGCCCTCTTACAATGATTTAATGGATATGTTAGAGGAGCTAAATAATTATCTTGGGAAGGAGAAAACAAAATATAAGATTTTAAAGCTTGAACATGAATCACTTCAAAGTGATTATAATATGTAAAAGAAAATCATGAATCCTCCTTCTCAAAGAAATTTATAAGTCTAAGGTGGATATAGGAGTCACATGTGATTTAATTGATGAAATGCCATGCTTGGATGAAAATTCTAATATTTCATCAAAAATTGACATATCCACCTCTTGCAATGATTTAAGTGATATACCTTGTTGCTCTAATGAAATTGTTTCAAGTTCCTCTATGTCTTTAGATGCAAATCTTGTAGAGGAAAATAAAGAGCTCAAGAAACAAGTCACTCAATTGAAAGTGACTTGGAAAAGTGCTACAAAGGAAAAGCGAGTCCTTGACAAGATCTTGAGCAAGCCAAGGGCGCCTCAAGATAAGAGTGGACTCGGCTACAACTCCAAGAGGAGAATAGCAAGGCGAAGCACAAGCATAAGACACTCGAAGACCTTCAAGTGTTTAAGCTTGCAACAAGAAGGGCCACTTAGCCTCCATGTGCCCTAATCAAGTGGATAACAAGACCACAACACCAACAATGAGGCAAACCGGCAAGGAGCAAGTCAAATCGGTCAAGAGAGGGCCAAATAGCGTGGCGTGCTTCAATTGCAGGGAAAAGGACACTTCCGGTGAAGGATTGTCCCAAAGGTATAACTCCTAAGCCTATTCTCATTAATGAAAATTATTTGCTTAGGAAGGACACGAATGGCAATGTGTTTGCCAAGCTTGTCAAGTCCCTATGCCTACTAGAAATGATCTTCATTTGCATAGGAAGAGTATCTCTAGAAATGTATTTGCTCAAAATGCTAAATTTCCTAAGAATAAGAAAAATCATGATGATCATATGCTTAGGAAAAATAATAGCAAAACATTTGCTAGAAATACTAGATCCTCTAAGCGTTTTTATGATTATCATGTGCTTAGAAAGGATCAAACTAGGAATGGATTTGTTAAGAATGCCAATACTCCTAAGCCTTCTCAATTCAATGCAAATAAATCGCTTAGGAGTAACAAAAATTGCAAATCCATTGCTAGTCGTGTTAGTCAATTCAAAAATGCTAAAATTAGGATCATTTGGGTTCCTAAATCTATTGTGACTAACATTGTCGGACCCAACAAGGATTGGGTACCAAAGATCGCCTAAAAGGATTTTTAAGTGATACGAGATGGATTGGACGCTTGCTCACTCAAAGGAGAAGGACAATCATTCGTCTACAAGTGGTGTCAAGCATGAAGACAATCATGTCCATTATAAGCCAATGCCATCTCGGTAACAAGGATTTAAATTGATTACTATTATGTCTTATAGCCTTGTGTAGGTTATATTGTAATATTAATGAAAAATCAATTTAGATTACTTGTTATGGCCACTTGCTCTCGCCTCTTATCTATTCTCTTATTGCAATCTCGAGCAAGTTTAGGAAGTGGCACATTTAGGGGGAGTGTTAATTCATATTCATGTGAATCACATCCCTACGTGTGCCCATATTAATATAAGTGCATATATATATATTTTCAAAATCAAACTATTTAGCCAAAAGTCAAAACTTCATATACTATTACTAATTTTGTGAAAAACTAGTTTAAAATGTATACAAATGCTTCTGAAATGTTTTTCAAAGGTTTTGATTTCACAAAATCTATTTCACAAAGAAAATGAGTTTTTAACTCCAAAAGCTAATTACTAGTATCTTGTTTTGGATTTAAACTTATAATTTTCATAGAATTAAAAGTAAAAGGATTTTGAAAATAATTCCAAAATGAAAATCCTAGAGTTGGTCATTCATAATAACTTTCGTGTTGAAAAGTTTTCCAAAATATCAACTCATCAAAAGTTATTTGATTTTGAAACTCGCCGAAAAACTATACTTGACCCATAATGGTCATACTATTGCACTTAGTGAGTTTCTCCATTTGGATCAATTCTTGTGTAGAATTTTGATTCAAAATGGTATTCTAGACTCATACACAAAATTCAAATCCATATATCTTATCCCTTGCTTTATTTGAAGTTTTGTGTTAATTGGATTTGACTTTGCTTCTTCAAATGGACTATTTAGGTCAAAAGTCAAAATTAATATTTAAAAGGCCCAAATTTGTGAAAAAGCTTTATAAAAGTATCCTATTAAGTATTCCAAAGGTTTTACAAGTTTTCAAAATGAAAACTATATGTTGAGATCGAATTTGGCTCAAAAACGATTTGATTTGATCCAAAAAGGCCTACTTAAGCAATATGCTCAAATCGTGGCATTCAAGTTGGATTTTATTATAAATCTTGGCTAGAAACATTCATGATACACTAATCTAAGCCATGAAAGTCAAAATTGCATGAAATCCAAATTGAATTGCATTTTGAGGCTTTTTGCGAAAATCAATTTCCTTTTATGCCTCAAAGCGTAAATTGCCATAACTTTTAAAATAAAATTGTTTTTGAGAAAATTCTTTTTGCAAAACCTTTTAATTAGTCCAAAGTTCATCTCTGCAAAATTTCAAATTTTTTGGACTTCATTTGAATCATTTTTGACAAAATTTGCAAAAATCAGGGTTTTTCAGCCTGACAGGACCGGTCCAACCGGCCCCTGGGCGGTTGCACCGGCCCATAGGGTGGTCGGACCGGCCCCAGGGCGGTTGGACCGGCCGTGGCAGGTGAAGTCTGAAATTTTCAAATTTTCTCGAGGTTTGCTTTGGGATATCTTTTTATTGGAATGTGATTTTTCAAAAATTCTTTTTGGAAAAGTTTCTTACAATCCCAAAGTTCATTTGTGCAAAATTTCAAAAGTTTTACAATTTATTTGATCATGATTTCAAGTGGTATCAGTTATGAGCACTTTAATTGATCTGAAGAGTGATTTTCACTTGATCTTTTGAAAAGACAAAACTTGTGCAATTCCAATGCAAATAACTCCATAATTCACTTGTTGAACATCTTGAGGAGTTTATTTATTGCAAGTTTTGGGCACTTAACTGCTTCCAAGTGATATCATGTCTTTAATTTGCTCTGATACTAAATCTTTGCGATTTTATTGATCTATCTTAAGTTTTCGATACCCGTAAGTACATATTGCTTTGATTATATTGCTCTGATACCCATCGATGTTATCGATCATTCCTTCAAGTGGTATCAACTCCTTGTGAATTGATCCTAAGTGGTATCAATTGAGCTTTTATGCTTTCCATATGCTTACAAGTGGTATCATTGAATTTTTCTTTTCTCCAAGTGGTATCATGGATCTTATTGTTCATTTCTTCTAATGATATCCTTGATTATTCGAATTTCTTTTTAAGTGGTATCATTGAATTCAATTATTTCCTACAAGTGGTATTTCATTGCCTCTTTGTAGCATTATTGCGATACCCACATTCTTGATTACGATGTTTCCTCTCAAGCTACAATTGTAAGTTCAACCGCTTAAGAATTCTCTGTGTGAGATTCTTTATGTGTTGAAATACATTAAAAGAGGAAAATCTCCTGTTGAGCATTGTTATTCATGAAAATTTGAAAATGCTTATTTCTTTTGGATCTCCAAGCAAGCCCTTGAGATTAATTTTTACAAGTGGTATCTAATTTCTCAAGTGGTAATTCTTTTGAGTTCCTCGTTTATTCGATTAGGCAAACTATTGGATTCTTCAAAAGAATCATATTAAAAGTTTGTTAAGCCTAATAAAATGAGGAGTGAGTTATTTGAAAAGGGGTATCACATGGTTTCTTTTGCCTTGCATAACCCTTACTTCGTTTTTTCATGCTTATCTTTACAAGTGGTATCCATAATTGCAAGCGCTTATTCCTCCTTCAAAGTGGTATCCAAAATCCCGAATATGGTCTCTTTTCGAGTTTTTCTTCTTTTGGTATCAGGCCATATTTCAAATGAAACCTTGTTTTATTCCTTGTATATCCTTTTCATTTGGGATTTTATTGCCTATCTTTTTAAATTGGTATCTAAAATCTAATTCATTGCCAAGGTCATTAGTATTCATTTAAATTCTTGTATGACCTTCATTAGATATAACCCCTAAAAGAAATTGTTAAATGCCAACAAGGGGAGAATAATTGAATAGTCAAAAGGGGAAGAATGTATTTCAAGTTAATCTTTTAGTTTTTCCATTTTTGGTACTTAATGCCAAAAGGGGGAGAATTAGGAAGCTTAATGTTATTTGGTTTAAAAAGTCAGATTAAGGGGGAGAATTAATATGCATATGTGTCCAATTAGCTTAAATTCTCTAAATATGTTAGTTTTAACCCAAATGTGCTCATTAAGCTTGGATTTGTCATTAATCACCAAAAAGGGGGAGATTGTAAGTTCAACCTTCATTAGTTATGATTTTGGTGTTAATGACAAATCCAATATTAAAGTTTATCCCCTAATGCGATTCTGTTATTAATGACAAATCTTGTATCGAGACTAACTCGTTTGTTTAGAATATCTTTGTTTAGTCTCATCGCATTGAAAAATGGAAAACCTAAGGTATGTACGCGTATTCATTATAGTATTAATTGCATACTTTGGAGTCAAGTTAAAGTATGAATGTCCCCGTTATATTAACCACAAAATGTGCATCATGTTTCCCAATCCATATATTACATGGATGCACATATCTAGGGGGAGTTCACACTCTAACTTGAAGAATCAATTTAAATGATAATTTAAATTGAGTTCATTTGTCTTGTTAATCGTTAAAGAACACTTCATCATGTGTTGATGGTGTTTTGTGATTAATTAAGGACAAATGAATAGTTCTTAAGTATAATGAAGCATGTGTTGCATTATTGTACTTAAGACATACTTAAATCATTCAAATTGATTTAGGTTGTGCTCAATTGATCTAAAGGCATCCATTATGTGTTAATGGAGTGCAAGAGATAATTGAGACAACCATGCATCTTGGACTAACGGTTTTCATGAGTTGTGATTGAGTTAGGTTAAGTCCAAGGATGATTGAGAACGGGACAAGGACGGCATCATGAGTTGATGGGCGTCAAGAGTGGATCCCGAAGAAGTCGAGTGTGATCCGGGGAGTATCAAAGTGAAGATCATAAAGACCCCAAAGGGGATTGCTTGCGTGCGGCGGCGAAGGTATAATTAGATAGGCTAAGGACTTTATAGTCTTTGAGTCTAAGGTTTTATCACCGTGCTATTAAGAGGGGTCGTTCCTTTTGCTTGAGCTTCATCATGTGTTGATGATCTCATTTCCGCGTTCACTCAAGCTCAAATTATTTTGATTTGGTTTTTGCATATGGGTTAACCATTTGGCATGTGTTGCAAATGTGTTAAGCCTATGCTTGGTTGTTTTGCATTATGCTCTGATTTGCATGTGTTGCAAAGATGAAAGAGTATATGCATTTAGTTTTCGCATTATGCTTTGATTTGCATGTGTTGCAAATAGGATAAGCTAATCGTTGGCTTTTTGATGGAGTTCACTTTTGCATGTGTTGCATTAGTTGAAGCTTCACGTTTTGGTTCATAAAACTATCTTTCTAAAACGTGAGTTTGCTTGGAGCTAAGTTTTGCATGTGTTGCAAAAGGAGAGAGCTCAAGCACGAATTTGTGTTTGTGTGGTTGTATGGAGCTAGAGGCTTGCATGTGTTGCAGTAAAGAGCTCATCGTGTGATTTGGTTTTAGTGTGAAGTTTGGTTTTGGTGTTGCATGGAACTAGAGAATTGCATGTGTTGCAATTAGAGAGTTCACGCATCTTGTTTTGATGTTGCTTGGAGCTAGACTTTTGCATGTGTTGCAAAGAGTAGTGCTCAAGCATGAAATATGTTTAATAAAGTTATTTGCAAGTTCGTTGTGCGAATAAACTGAGTCTTATGAGTCCGGAATCCCGAGAGCATGTGAGTGGGGCTTGCAACGGGTGTTGGCAAGTTGACCGGGTCTTGTGTTGACCTTCACATGGCTAGGGGGATTAATCTCATAAACTCGAGTTTGATTAAGCAACACGATCTGCGAATAGTTCTTGAGTTGGTTGCGGAATGTGTTTTACAATTTGGTTGCAATTCCTTGGCGTGAGCTAAATTGGTGCAAATGTGTTTTTACATGTGTATGATCATGTGTTGATCATTTGTCGGCTCAAGAAATGGTGCTTGGAGTTTTGAAAATGAATTTGCGCGAAATCCAGAGTTGGGTGGTGCGACCAACCTTTGAGTGGTGCGACCAACCATTCGAGTGGTGCGACCAACCTTTGAGTGGTGCGACCAACCATTCGAGTGGTGCGACCAACCATCGGCGTCTGGCAACCGACCTTAGGTTTTCGGTGTTTGCTGATTTTGTTGGGCGGTTGGACCGGAGGTCCATCGGTTGACCGACGAGTGGTCGAGGCCGGCCTCCTCAGCGTGATTTCTCCAGAGGCGCGTCTGGTGGCGTGTGGGCGGTGCGACGCCGGGTCCGTCGCCGGTCGGTCGGCCAAGCGGTCGGACCGGCCCCACGCTGTGTGAATTTTCCAGAGAGTCGCGTTTGGTTTCTTTGAGGATTGAGCAGGCGGTGCGGCCGGTTTGAGGCGGTTGGACCGGCCTCAGGTGCGACAGGGGATGTCTTGGTCGACCGTAGAGTGTAATGGTCGGTTTTCCGACCGTTGGCATGTGAGGGTTTGGTCCGGACCGGCCGAGAGTCCGGTCGGGCCGGGTTTGTCTTGATTTTTCTGTTTACGTCCCCCAACGGCTAGTTTTGGCATGGAGGCTATAAAAGGAGGCCTTGGGGGTGTTGGGGTAGAGTTGTTGCTGTGTGTAGGAGTTGGGTGCATGTGTTGCTCCTCTCCTTTTGGTTCTTGAGCATAAGAGTGACCCAAATTGCATTTGTTGCAATTAGGGAGTGGATTGTGAGTCTCTTGTGCATGTGTTGCACTTGAGGAGGCCTTGTGCATGTGTTGCACTTGGTGATCACCGAGGAGCGCATTTGTTGTGCCCGGTGAAGTTCAAGTGAAGGAGCGGCTTGTTACTCTTGGAGGTTGCCGACTCCTAGGCAGGCGTGGCGTCGTCTTGCGAAGCTCTCAAGGTGTGAGAAGCCCCGGCAAGTTTGTGAAGGTTCGGGTTGAGCCTACGCGCGAGCGTGAAAAACCACGACTAGTGGAAAGAGGCGGGTGCTCGAGCGGGAGCCGGTCCAAGTGTGGGCTAGCCTCAACGTGGACTAGAGGAGACCGGCAAGTCTCCGAACACCACGAAAAAATATCGGTTGTCCCTTGTCTCATTTACATTCAAGCATTTACATTCTTCATATATTATTGATTGCTTGGTGTAAATTGTTTATTCAATATAGAAATTTTAGTGTAGAGACATAATTTAGTTAAGTGCACTAGTGAGCCTAGTTGATTTAGGCCTTAATTGTCAAAACCTATTTATCGCTTCGATATATCTTTGATTAGGTTTTGACTTAGGGTGTATTAGAGCGAATTGATTAGTGAGCGATCGAATTTAAGAAAACGCCTATTCACCCCCCTCTAGGCGATCCTCGACCCTCTGACACTGGCAAAGGCGATCAGACCAGCCTTCTGAGTCGGGTGCCCGAAAGCAAAGACTCGAGTGGCTCGAAGCCGACCGACCGGTCCCCCACAAGGACGCCTGATTCCCGACCAAGCCGACCTCAGAAAGCAACCCGACCCGCGCTAAGGTTCAGGCGCCCGCAAGCTACTGGCGATGGTCCGACCAAATGGCTTGATCATCCAAAAGCTCCTGACCAGTTCGGGCCGCCTTCACCAAAGAGGCGAACGTCAAATCATCAGAAAGTAGCTTCTGTCCTAGTCACCTACGCCGCTGATACGGGCGGCTCAGCATGACCGAACAAAACGGGAGGCCGCGCGCCTTCCCAAGGCAATTTTGAAGGATGGCGCCTCACGTCGGCGCTTGATCATAGCTGCGCAGGGGCAGCGCCATTTCGGGAAGAATGGACCGTTCCACCGCTCTGCGTCTCCACCAACCAGTCAGAGGTCACATCCAGCGACCAGACAACGAGGCGGAAGGCCAGACTCCTAGGCGTAGATAGCCCTTTTCATTTTTTCACATGCTCCCGTGTAACCTGCTTCCCCGGGCTATATAAGGGGAAGCATGGCCCTCCGGAGCAGGGGCGGTCAAGCATAGCGCATAAGCACTGCACGCCAGGCAAAAATAACCAACAGCCCCCTTGGGAGCTTCGGGCGCACCATGGGTCTCGAGCCCTTGCACTGTAGCCATTCTAGCCGACCTTGGTACACGGGACACCCCGAGCACGAGCTCGGCACCCGCCTTTAATCCGGCGAACTCACAAGAGTCAGCAATAACATCCGACCACCTCACAGACTGGAGTAGGGACGTTCTGCCCGAACCAGTATATATCTCGGATCCCCTTTCTTTTGATCCAACCATTCAGGGAGCGGGAGCGTGTGGCCCCTTTAGACCTACAAATTTACTTGCCGGTTCTCGAAACGCCGATAGTTGGCGCGCCAGGTAGGGGCCTCGCGCGTCATCAGCATCTCCGAATTCCCATTTAGTCTCCTTGATGGCTTTCTTCACCGACGACAGCGCCCTCGCGCCCGGGAGCCGAATTGCTTCGGTTCTTTCGACTTCGTCGTCACCACGGCAGGAAAGCTCGACCTTGCTCCTGCTGCGCCCCAGAACCAGGCCCCCGCTGGACGCCTGGATCTCGCTACCCACGCCCTCGACAACATTCGACTCGAGGCCCCCACGCTGTCTTCGAATCGGCGTTCCTCAAGCGGCTTACCGCCGCCGTGAGCGCTAGCCACCCGACATGCAGGCGCCACCGCCTCCGCAGTTTACGCCATGGCAATGGCTGCTCTGCCACCTCATCCACGAATATTGAGAGTTCCTCGGCATGACTCCGGCTCGGCGGGCCGGCCGAGGAACCGTACTCTCATAACGCAACGTGGCCGACGAGGCCATCACGGACGCCACATCCTCGAAGCAGAAGCCATACCGCGCCAAGCACCAGAGGCGGGCGCCAAGACGGCCACTTTGGGTCTCCTCAGATCCGCCATGACGAGCTTCTCGGCGGCGGAGCCGGAGTTACAAGCGCCGACTTCGGGCGAGGGTCGACTCGTCGGCCGAGCTACCGTGCCCCATTAAAGAAGGCAGCGCTGCAAGCGCCAGTCCAGTACAAAGAACAATCTGGCGGAAGAGCCGGCCGCCGCCCATGTTTTCCTTCCTAACTAAAACTTCGCCGGTACGCAATGCCGCCCGCGGCATTCTGAGCGAAACGAGCCCGAGGCGAGGGCTACCTATCAACACCTCCGGGAGTTGGTAGAGCACGCCGCCGTCTTGTGCGTCTTGCGCCTCTGGCGCTCAACGCCGGAACCCATTCGCCACAAGCCGACTCGCCATGAGCCTTAAGAGCTGCGCCATACCGAGCGCCCCATGCCTCTATACTCGTGGCGCGCCGAAAGCAACACCACGACATCATGACACCCTCGACGCCGGAGAAGGCGGGTCGGGCGGGGCCCGCCGCGAGTCGGATACGGCTTACGCTTCGATCAGTAGTCCGAGCCCGGAAGGCCCGGGACCCCAGGCGTTCTCTCGGGAGATCCGTCGGGCGGATTTTCCCGCCCGTTTCCGAGCACCTGTTAACATAACCAAATACACGGGCGCAACGAACCCCGGTGTTTGGTTGGAAGACTATCGGCTCGCTTGCCGAGCCGGCGAGCTACTAATGATCTTTTATCATTCAAGACTTCCCCATTTACTGGCGGACTCGCCCGAGCTCGCTCGAGTACCACCGGGACCATCAAGAATCGGGCCTACCAAGAACGTCTTCATCGGAAATTTCGGGGCACTTACATACAGGAACTCTGGATCTTAAAAGTCGCAGCAAAGAACCAGAGAGACGCCCGGACTATATCCGGCGCTTCTCCCAAGAGTGTAATGAACTCCCGACATCGGCTAACAGAAGCGTCGTGGGCGTTCATCTACGCACTACGTCGCGAGCCTTAGTCCACAAGTGGGTTGCATCAAACCGGTGACTACCAAGGAGCCGCCGACATTGCCACTCAACCACGCCTCCGGCGGAGGCCGTGGGGCCATCTTCGATAAGGGGAAGGCCAAACGAGTCTGGTTCGAAGCTCGCCCTCCTCTGATCACTCCGACAAACGGAGGCGAAGAAACAGTTCGCGAGGACCACACGGCCGCCGCCCGCCGACCGCCATCGACAAGCGGCGGTAGCGCAGAGCATCCGACCACTTCGAAAAAGTTGATAGAGAGCCGTGTCCGCACCACGGGTACCCGTCAACCGCAGAATACGGATCATGCGAAGTCCCGGCGTTTCTCCGAAACCCATGCCCACGGGTAAAGGAAAGAAGCGCGACCCGGGCGCGAGGTCGGGAAGAAAAAGCGAGGCGATGGGTTCCCGGAGTCTGACGGATGCCTCATGATCTTCGGTGGCTTGAGAGCTACGCCGACAAGCGAGGCGAGGTTGCTACGCGAGGTGCACACGGTGACCCTGCGCGTCCCGGTACCTCGGTGGTCTGAGTCCCTGATCACCTTTGATCGGACGGACCACCCGACCACATCTCGCACCCGAGAAGGTACCGCCACGTCGTCGATCCCATCGTGGGGTCGGCGCCTCTAAAGGTGCTCATGGATTCATGATAGCGGTCTCAACATCATGTATGGTGAGGCGCCGACGCCATACTGGGAGTTCAGCTCGACCCCGGCGACCAAGCAAGGCACCTTCCACGGTGTCATCCTGTGCAGCCAGGCCTACCCCTTAGGGCGGTCGACCGCCCGTCACCTTTGGGGGCCCGAGAACTTCCATGACCGAAACCTCACTTTTGAGGTTGTGGGGTTCAAGGATCCTACCACGCCATCCTGGGGAGGCCGTGTTACGCTAAGTTTATGGCGATCCCCAACTATACTTACCTGAAGTTGAAGATTCCAGGGCCGCGGGGCGTCATTACCGTGGCCTCATCCTTCCAGCTCACTTTCAATCAAGCTGAAGTGGAGGCGATTCGGCTGGCTTTCGGCGGATCATTAGGCCCACGAACTCGACCACTCACTGGGAAGCCGAGTCCCTCCCTGCCTCTGGCAAGTCGGGACCCGGGTCCTTTGAGTCCGCCGAGGACACGAAGAGGGTCGCGGTCGACCCCGAGGACCCAGCCAAGACCGTGCGGGTAGGGTCCGCCCTCCCCGCCAAATAGGAAAGCGGCTCGCCGACTTCCTCCAGTAAACCGGATGTCTTCGCATGGAAGACCTCCGACATGCCGGCATCCCAAGGAGGTCGCCGAGCACACCTCGAATATCCGACCCGCCAGAGGCCGGCCGCCTTCAACGCTTGCGCCGCTTCGACGAAGAAAAGCGCAGGCTCATAGGGGAGGAGGTAGCCAAACTTTTGGAGGCAGGGTTCATAAAAGAGGTACGCCACCCCGAGTGGCTTGCCAACCCTGTTCTTGTAAAGAAGAAATCCGGGCAATGGAGGATGTGTGTTGATTACACGGGCCTGAATAAGGCGTGTCCCAAGGACCATTTTCCTTTGCCCCGGATCGACCAGGTCGTTGACTCCACCGCTGGGTGTGAATCGCTCTCCTTCCTGGACGCCTACTCTGGTTATCACCAGATCCCGATGAAAGAGTCCGACCAGCTCGCGACTTCTTTTATCACTCCTTCGCTCGCTTTTGTTACGTGATCGATGCCCTTTGGTCTCAAGAACGCGGTGCTATATATCGGCGGTGCATGTACACCGTTTCGATGACCGATCGCCGAACATCGAGAAATTCACGTGGGCGACATCGTCGTCAAAACCGAAAGGCGGCGACCTCATCGCCGACCTCGAAGAAACTTTTGCGAACCTCCGACGGTTTCGCATAAAACTCAACCCCGAAAAGTGCGTCTTCGGGGTCCCCAAGGGGAAGCTTCTCGGCTTCATGATATCCGAGCGCGGCATCGAAGCCAACCCGGTAAAGATCTCAGCGATCATGAAGATGGGCCCGATTGCCGATCTAAAGGGCGTCCAAAAGCTAACGGGTTGCCTCGCAGCTTTGAGCCGTTTCGTGTCTCGCCTTGGCGAGCGCGGGATGCCGCTCTATAAACTGCTCAGAAAATCCGACCACTTCAGTTGGACGCAGGAAGCTCAGGAAGCCCTTGACCGACCAAGGCCTTCGACATCGCCCGGCCCCGATTGCGCGGCGCCTTTGCGAGCCCTCTGCTCCTCTACATTGCCGCCACGACCCAGGTCGTGAGTGCGGCACTCGTCGTCGAGCGGTCGGAAGAAGGCCGCGCCCTCAAGGTGCAGCGACCGGTCTACTTCATCAGTGAAGTACTCTCGGAGTCCAAAGCCCGGTATCCGCAGGTGCAGAAGTTACTCTACACGGTGCTAATCGCGAAGAGGAAACTGATCCACTACTTCGGCCAGCACCCCGTTTCCGTCGTGACTTCCTCACCCCTTGGCGAGATCGTCCGCAACCGCGACGCCTCGGGAAGGATAGCCAAGTGGGCACTCGAGCTCAACGGCCACAACATTTCGTTCGTCCCCAGGACGGCAATCAAGTCTCAAGCCCTCGCAGACTTCGTCGCGGAATGGACCGAAGCCGGCGCCTCGGTGCTTGAAGACCCCAGTATTGACGATGTACTTGATGGATCCTACACGAAGAACGGAGGCAGTCTTTGGAATCGTTATCATTTCCCCGCTCGGCAACAAGCTCCAGTACGCCGTCCGGTTGCTCTTCGACGCTACCAACAATATCGCCGAATACGAAGCCCTCATCAACGGTCTCCGGATCGCCGCCGACCTCGGCGTATGCCGGCTTTATGTATACGGCAACTCCAAGCTGGTGGTTGACCAGGTCATGAAGACCTCAGAGCCTCGAGACCCCCGCATGGCGGCATACTGCCGAGAGGTACGCCGACTTGAGGAAAGGTTTAAGGGGTTCGAGCTCCACCACAGCTACCGGCGCAATAACGGCGAGGCCGACTACCTCGCGAACCTTGCTTCCAGCAAGGGACCGGTTCCGGCCGGGATCTTCGTCCACGACCTCCGTCGGTCCGTCGATCCGGCCGAAAGCAAAGGGTGATCGGTCCATCGGCTCGGCCGAGCCAACCGCCGATCAACCGGCTGCGGCGGCGTCCGGGTCAAGCCAAGACGTGATGACGACCGAATCCGACTGGAGGAAGCCCTTCGTCGAACGCCTGACAGACGGTTCGCTCCCCCCAGACCCGATCGAGGCCGGCGCCTCGCTTAGCGGCGAAGTCTTTCGTCTGACGGCAAAGACCTTTACAAAGGAGTCCTCCGGTCTTCAGTGGTGCATCCCGGCCGACTCGGCAAGCAAGCTATCGCCGATATCCATGGCGGGGTGTGCGGCCATCACACAGCACCACGATCCCTCGTGGGTAAGGCCTTCCGCCAAGGTTTCTACTGGCCGACCGCCGTGGCTGATGCCGAGCAAATCGTTCGCACCTGCGAAGGGTGCCAATTCTTTGCCCGACAGACACACCTGCCAGCCCAAGCCCTCCAGACGATCCCCATCACATGGCCGTTCGCGGTCTGGGGACTTGATCTGCTCGGACCTTTCAGAAAGGCGCCCGGGGGCTTCACACACCTCTTTGTCGCGGTGGACAAGTTTACCAAATGGATAGAGGCGAAACCGGTCGCCTCCATCACGTCCGCACGAGCGGTCGACTTCTTCCGCAGCATCGTCTACCGGTTCGGGGTCCCGAACTCCATCATCACCGACAATGGTACGCAGTTTACGGGGAAGGAATTTCTCGAATTCTGCGACGGCTTCAACATTCGCGTCGACTGGGCGGCTGTGGCCCACCCGCAGACCAATGGCCAGGCCGAGAGGGCGAACGGCATGATCCTTCAGGGGCTCAAGCCGCGAATCTTCGATCGCCTGAAGAGGTCTGCGGGACGATGGGCAGCCGAGCTGCCCTCCGTCCTTTGGAGTCTTCGCACCACACCAACCCGGTCGACCGGATTTACGCCGTTCTTCCTGTTGTTCGGCGCCGGCGATCCCCGCCGACCACTGAGTACGGCGCCCGAGGTCTGCGAACCTTCGACAACGCCGGGGCTCGACTTCGAAGAAGACGCCGTCGACTACCGACGGCGAAGCGATGTCGCCGTCCTCCGACGGGCCAAGACAAGAACGCCTTCTGGCGATATCAGAGTCGCCAGATCCGCGGCGAGCCTTCAACGAGGCGACTTGGTCTGCGCTAAGTCCATCCAACGCTGGCGAGCACAAGCTTTTCCCGATGGGAAGGCCCTTCACCGTTCGAGGTAATCCGCCCAAAGACTCTATCGACTCAAAGACGCTGACGGCAACATTGTTTCAAATGCTTGGAACATTGAAAAGCTCAGGCAATTTTTTCCCTAAGACCTGTCCTTACCCGCACGACTTTGTTAACATGCTAGGCCCGAGCGGCGCGAACCCGCTCAGGGACTTCCGGTCTACGTAATCACATTACGTAGCGCCCAAACCGACCAAGGGTCCTCCCCTTAAATGAACCGTTTCAACCCGGCTACTACAGCCTACGTCTTGTAAAAACTCCAGCAGTTTTTCTTGACTACGACCAACAAAGTAGTGGTCTGCGGGACGAGGCGGACTCCATATGGGCAACCCGCGAGCGGTCGGCAGAGGGATTTCGCGGACAATTAACAATAAGCAGGCGTCCGACAAAGAAAGAATGAAGCTGAAATATTGAGTGCTACCAAGCACCTAAAAGAGGCATTATGTTTCATCAAAAGCACAAAGCATCCGTTACTAGGAAGGAAACATAAAAGGCGTTCGACTTATGCTGATCCTAGAGCAAAAAAGAGTGCAACAATCAGAAAAAGCAATGGTCGGGGCGAGGAGACCGGCAGGCTCCTCGGCGCCAGAGACGCCTCAGACGGGCGAAGTTCAGGGCGAAGCGCGCACTAGGCCCCTAAGGATCTGTCCAAGAAGGCGCTGCCTCGTTGCCCCCGAGCTCCGCTTCGCCTCGGCCTCATCGCTCAAGCCTCCAGGTGCAGCCGCCACACCATCTCCGCTGCCCTCCCGTACTCGGCGCGCGAGCCGGCTTCGCCTTTGATATAGGCGATACGCCACCGGTCGAAGGAGTTGCACCGACCGGGCGCAACACGCCAAAGACGTATTCCGCTGCAGACCGCAACCCTCCGCCTTCACGGGCGGAAGCGTTCGAGAGCCCGAGGCGAGCTCTCCAATGCCTCGCCCTTCGAGTGAGGCCGAACGATATCTGCGCCACGGCTGCACCGCC
Source organism: Guadua angustifolia (assembly GCA_036346375.1). NCBI lineage: Eukaryota > Viridiplantae > Streptophyta > Magnoliopsida > Poales > Poaceae > Guadua > Guadua angustifolia. The sequence continues at coordinate 4,319,600 of CM070503.1, forward strand.
GCTGGAGTCGGCCGCACCGGAAGCGCTCAGACTCCTACCCATGCTCTCATAGGCGGGCGGAGCATGGAGAGGAGGACCTCACGTGGAGTTGAAGTCCTCACGCCACGTACACCTCCATCTCGGCGGCGGCGGCTCACGCCGAGCCGCCGCCTCTCGGCGTGCTGCGCCACGCGCCCGCAGCTGCTGCCGCCTCCACCTCAAGGGTTGCAGAAGATGACGCCTGAAACCAGCCAAGATGTGACCGCATCAAGGTTTACCATGCTGGGCCGCCCGCTTCCTTAACCCCCGGAGGCCGCTTTCGCTGGGGGCGCGACGCCGGCTGCTGGGCTGGGCCAGGCCTCTTGCCTGCTGACCAGAAGAAGCAAGAACGGGACTGACGTCAACTTCAAACCTCGTGTCTCGCCAAAACAACTAAAAGGAGGCTTACCCGTGAGGGGGTCTCCAGATAGAACCGCTGGCGAGGCGTGTCGAGCCCACCACTGCCGCCAGCCGATCGGGCCTCCTCCGCCCGAGGCTTGGAGGCCGAACCCCGGGACCGCCTCGCCACTCGCTGTCGGACCTCCTGTAAATGCCGCGCCACTGCCGCCATCGCACCCTCAAAGAGTTCCTCCGAAACGGACTTGAGAGACTAAGGGGCGAGGAAAAACAAACGCCGAGGTCGGGTGAGATCGCCGCTCCCGCCCGCGCCTCAGATGAGAAGAAGAAACGAGGCCACCGAGACCGCTGCCGCCCGCTCGCTTCCGCAACGCCGCTTAACACGCCTGCAGCCTCAACGGCGACGCAGTTGTACCTATTTAAAGCCCACTCGCATTAAATGGCGACGAGACGGCGCAAACGCAGAAGGACGCCGCCATGCCGACATGGCGCGGCCCTTCGGCTTTCGCGCGGAGGTTGACTGCACGGACGACTTGAAATCATGGCGAAAAATTGGCAAGTCAAGACGACGGCGGGTCCAACGAGATAAGTCACTCGACTCTCGATCTCCTTGGCGCTTATTTTGTGATCCAAGAATGCGCCGACCACGCTCGGTCTCCACGACGCCGGGCTCAGAGCAACGCCGCTCACATTCACGGCGGTCGGTGGTCTGACCGACCGCCGCTTTCCTAACGGTAACCCGACCGACCTGGTGCTAAGCACGACCACGCCCGCTGGCTACGGTTTGGCGAGCTACTTGCACGGGCTACCTCTAAGGCGCGAGCCACAAGTCAGGTCCGGATCATTCTCCCCTGCCCAAAATGTGAATGGATGTTTTTGACGCATTTCACGCCATGCGGTTTGGGGCTCGACCGACCACTTGGTTTCTCCTCGGCGGAACCCGTCCGACCTAAGCGCCACGGCCTGACCATCGCCCCAACAAGCGGCGGTTTCAAGTGACGCTATGTAGGGCTACCTGCTCGGCAGAGCCACAAGTCGGCCGGTAATTCCCACAAGAAAGCGCTAATGGACGCCTTCTCGACCCAGGTTTGTTAGCGCCCTTCGCTTCGAAAGATCGAACACACTGCGCTCAAAAACCCCACGGTCTCTGTATACGGCCACCGAGCAAACCCCCAGACAGGAAACGCTGAAGAAAAGCTCAAACTCATGGATAAACACAAAAGCTTAACCCCAGCTCATTGCATACTAAAGTTCTTTACATCTTCCAAAAGATAAAAATCTAACATCATTCATATTCCCGTGGAGGACGCTCTGGGCGATATCCGATCGGGCGATCGCTCGCATGCGGCTCGACTTGAGCACGGCTAACCGACCTCCTCGTCGGTCCGATTCTCGCAATCCCAATGTGACATTGTCCGTGTTAAGGCCGTTGTAGAAGGATTATGGTGTTGACGAGCGCAGAGGTGGCTCCTGTGGCAGCACTCAGCTCACCGACTTCGACGTGCTTCAAGACGCGAGCTAACTTCGATGTCAAAGCAGACTTGTGCCCTGTCGGCCCCGAGCACTTCGATTGCAATACGGCTACCGACCTTTCCTAAGATCGCTAACTCGGCGACTCAGCTCGCCCGGCCTCCGCTCACTGTCACGCCCGATCGAGCCATCGCCCTCCATGATCGGCCAGCGTCCTCCACCGCTAATCGCCACGCCCGCGACTTCACGAGATTCTTCTGCAACTCAAGATCGGAGCAAAATCGAAGCGGCCGACGACGGCGCCTTCCAAAACAACCCGCGTAACAACCCCTTACCAGCCGAGGAGTCCGTCATTGCTTGAAGCCGACCTCGGACCTCCTCGTGGAGCTTCTCCGCCGCGGCCACCTCATCGCGAGCAGTGTCTCGGGCGTGCAAGCCTCCGCCAGGAGGGCTTCGAGCTCAGACACCTCGACCTCAACACTTGGTTCGCCTGGCTCCTCTTGCAAAGATCCGTGCTTCGATCCAAATACCGACGAACCTCCTCCGCCGCTGACCGCTCACGCACCACGGCTTCCTGGGCCTCCTGCAGCCTAGAACCCAGCTGGTCTCGATCCGTCTCGGCGGCTGTCATTGTCTCCCATTTGGCAATAATCGGAGGAACCCGGATTTATTTTTCGAGCGCTCCCGCAGACGCTACAACCAGCCATCACATCACAACAAGGTTCAACAAAATTCGAAAGGACGAAGGAACTTCGAACGCTAGCTCTACCGCTACGCCAAGTCGATTCTCCGCAGCATGAGATCCAAAGATCCTTTCGAAGACTCAAGAAGGTGACCCAGCTCACCCGGATCCGGTCCGCCTCGGTCTCGCTCACGGAGCCCTCCCAAAGGGACTCCCACTCCACGAGCTCCGCCTGATCATCCAGCGTGAACGATGCCTCGCCGGACGAAGTCGCCGCCGGCCAGATTCAAGACGGGCGGGCGACCAGGAGTTCTCTGTGGTCGCCCGAGCCTCCAAGGCCAACGGCGGACCTCTCTCACCGCCGATGGGTCAACGACCGCCAGCGCCGCGCAATTCTCTCCCAACTCTTCCCTGCGTGGCGATGATCGCCTTGCTTCCAAGACGGTGACCCCTCGGCGTAATTCTCGCGACCACGGGCGCGAGGTTCGATCCGCCCCATCGCCCTCGATTGGGGCGACGAGGCTTGGCGGCCGCCGCTTCGTTTCGTGGAGCGCCGGCCCACGGACGGTCTTAGCACGACCATCGGCGCAGCTTCCAGCTCGTCAGCGACCACGGCACGCCAACGCCGCCGCCTCCACCATTTGCTCAAAGTTCGCCGCCTGTCCTCAACTTCCGCCGACGGGTAGTGCCACCGCCCCATCGGGAAATCCGCTCCCTCCGCTCTCTCTCGTGAAATCCTGAAGCCAAAGACCGATCGAAGCGGCCGAGTAAAAACAACGAGCATAACAAAGCAGATAAGGCTAATCTACGAAGCGGTGCCGCAAGCAACGCGCTCTTTCACCGGCTCCGGTGAAGGCGAAGCCGCCTTCGCTTCTTCGGGGCACCTCCTCGGAGGCGTTCACGAAGGCACCTCGACGGTGACCTCCAGCATCGACGCTCCGCCAGTCGCCGCCGACGACATTCAAATCGAAGCGCCAGAGTGGGTCGTCAGATCCTCGCCATCATCGAAGACGATCCCGCGCCAACCGAGGAGAGGACGGTTGACTCGGACACATCCTCGCCGTGCGCGGCCATTGTCAGGCGTTCTTTCCTTTTTCTCTTCCTCTCTTTCTCCCTACGCTCTTTCCGAGCGGACTCCTGCAGCGCGATCCTTTCACGGGCCTCCGCCCTCATCGCCTTCTCCCCCGGCAGCCATGCCCGGGAAGTTGCTCCACCCAGGCCCTGAAAGATGTGGGGGTTCCATTCAGGACAGAACGCGAGGAATTAAGACAAGGGAAGCAGGGAAGTGAAGGCGAGCCTCCCAATTACCAGATTTGGGGGGCTCTCCGCCGAGAAGGGCTCGGGGGCGCTGCTCGCCGCCATCGTGGCCTTCACAACCAGGACGGCAGACACCCGAGCCTCGACCTCCGACCGGGAGGTCCGGCGATCCATCCTCATGGGATCGAGCGCCTCATACTCAAACATCGGGTGGGGCCTATCCATGAGGGGTCTGCGCGCGCCGCCATGAACGCATTTGGACGACGACCTCTCCCGTCGAGCCTCGCCTCTTCAGTTCATGAAGCTCGGGATCACCTCCATCTTCCTCTTCCTTCGCGTTGGTCCCTGGTTCCACTCGGGCACCGCCTGGCGCCCCTCCGAAGGTCCGGCGCTGTTCTTCACATTCGAATGTAGAACCATTCGAATGCCATCCCTTCGACGAAGGCAGCTTCATGTCGATGTACTCCGGCCCGGAAGGACCGGTTGATGGCGGCGCCCGACGACGCTGGCGGTCGCCGCCGCCGCTTCTCAACGGCCGCGTCTCGAAGAAATACCTCCAAAGGGCCCAGGGGTTCAATCCTCGAAAGGCCTCGCGACAATAAGTGATGAAGATCGCAATATGGAGCACGCCATGGGGATTCAGGTGATGCACCTCCACCTTGTAGAAGTGAAGGAGCCCGCGGACGAATGGGTGAAGCGGAAGCCCGAGCCGCCAAGAAGAACGAAGACACAACGATCTGCTGCCACCCCGGCCCGGAGCCGCCGCCCCGTCGGCACCCTCCATCGGGACACGTCGTGCGGGGGGAGGAACCGCTTCTTCTCCAGGCCGAGAACGCGAGCAGGAAGAATGGAGCACTCCGGCCACGACATCTCCGAAAGAACGAGACCGGCGAGCGGAAGACAGGCGGAGGCGAGGGATCCTCTTCCTGAGCTGTGATTTCCCTCGCTATCACCCTCGCCTTTCTTTTTTCCCACAGTGAAGAACAGGCAAGACGGAAGAATCCGCCCAGCCGCTCCTCCTCGGGCTTATAAGAGCGCAACGGACACCAGCCGAACAGCAAGGTCGCAGTTTAAACGGCACAGACGCTTTACACCGCCAAGAACGACCCAACCAGACGCCACCGATTTTCGACAGTCCAGATTTAACTCCCCGACAGACAGCGCCTAGCGAGAAGGCTTCACATCGGGCCGAGTGGTGCGCGACTCGTGCCTCGCTCCTCGGCTCGAGGAGTCGCCTCAAGAACGGATGGAAGACTCGCCGAGAACGCACGCCCCCAAGGCCACGAAAAAACTTGGCAATTTGCCGTCGAGGTTTCGGCCGAAGGCAGGGTTCGAGCGCCTGCATCACCAAGTGGATTCACAGACGCCTCGAGCGTAAATCGAGCGAGGGACGAGGATAAGGTGAGCCCCCAGCGGGCCTCTAGTTGGGTTGGCGGATGACCCAATCACTTTAAATCGTGTCCGAGACCATACTTCACACTCACCCGCTGAACTTCGCCGACGGTGGCGGCCAATCAGCGCCGGTCGGGCGGACGACCTGGGGTCCGACACGGGAATGAGTAAAGAAAGGTTCTCATGGGTCGCCCCAGAGGGCCTGGACGCCCACGCCGATAACGTCCCGCCGAAATGGTTCTCTTCTTCGAAGCCACCAGGCCCACTTTCGGACAAACCCGCTTATCACCGCACGACAGCACGCGCTCGAGCTAACGTGATGGCAACGCTACGCTTAGCTCACCCTCCGGTCCCACACCGCGAATGGGGCGTACTCGAGGAAACGCAGCGCTCGTCCTCGCCAACGAAGCGCTGGGCGGATGTCATTGTTGGTTCGGGCGCAACGCCATTCTCGATTCGCGCGGTACTGCGACGCCAAAGCGGTGCCTCCATACGCGACGAACCCCGACCGCTCTCCGACCTGCTCGGGTTTATCCGCCGGATGCGCGCGCAGATCCGGCGCCGCCGACAACCCGTCTGGTCAGACGCCAACGATCAAGGCGCCGCCCCCTCCAGTGGATACACTCGGGGCACTCAGCGATCCGGCCGCTTCCATGCGCGAACTCGACGGATCTCCGATCCGCCAGGGTTCCATCCACCGGATGCGCCACAAGACCGGCAAAGCCGCCGATCACCCTAAGACACAGAGATCCGGTCACATCGGAGCGGCGTGCTCATCCAGAACCCAACGACCGAGGTGAACCCCCGACCGGCTCTCCGACCCGTTCGGGGGCTTTCGGGCTATTGACGGGTACCCAAGACATAGGTATCCCCAGCGGCCCAGGAAAAGTATGTGGGCGCCCGCGACCATAAAGTGGCTACCTCGCGCCAAGGCTTCGAGAAGAAGCCCCGCTCAGAGGCCCAAGGTCTCCGACCAAACCGCCCGAAGCGGGCACCGACCAGCCACGAAGCTGGTGCCCCGAGCAAAGACTCGAGTAATCGAAGCCGACCGACCGGTCCCCCACAAGGACGCTCGATTCTCCACTGCCGACCTCGAAAGCAACCCGACCCGCGCTATAGGTCGGGCCTCATGACTTACGTGATGGTCCGACCAATGGCCGGATCATCGAAAAGCTCCCGACCAGCTTGGCCGCCTTCACCAAAGAGGCGAACGCCAAATCATCGAAGTAGCTTCGCCCTAGTCACCTACGCCACGATACGGGCGGCTCAAAGATGACCGAACAAAACGGAGGTCGCGCGCTTCCCAAGGCAATTTTCAAGGTCAAGCGCTTCCTCGCCAAGACTGATCACGCAGCAGGGGCAAAAGGCCATTTCCCAAGAATGGACTGCTCCATCGCTCAAGCGTCTCCACCAACCAACAGAGGTCACATCCAAATGACTGCAGAACGAGGCGGAAGCCGGACTCCTAGCGAGATAGCCCTTTTCATTTTTTCACATGCTCTCGGTAACCTCGCTTCCCCGGGCTATATAAGGAAAGCATGCCCTCCTGAGCAGGGACGGTCAAGCATAAGCGATAAGCACAACACGCCAGCAAAATAACTAACACCCCTTTGGGAGCTTCTGACGCACCCATGGGTCTCGAGCCCTTGCACTCAGAGCCATTCTAGCCGACCTTGGTACACGGACACCCGAGCACGAGCTCGGCACTACCAGAATCCGGCGAACTCACAAGAGTCAGCAATAACATCCCACCACCTCACAGACTGGGTAGGGACGCTCGCCCGAACCAAGATATATCTCTCGATCCCTTTCTTTTGATCCAACCATTCAGTGAGCGGAGCGCTGCGGGCCCCTTTAGACCTACAAATTTACTTGCCGGTTCTCGAAACGCCGACAATGGGAAATTGGAAAAGAGAAGGAGGGGTGTCCTACGCCTGGGAGTCTTGGTCTTCAGTCCTGGCGACTGACCGGTGCTGCTCGCCCCTTGCTGGGTCGGTAGATACATCGAGTGGCACAGTTTTCTGTTTCATCGGGAAGCGGCGCACCTACCCTCTGCGCGTTTGTCAGGTGCTGACGCCGTAGCGCTTGGTTCCGGTGTTGCCTCGGGAGGGAGCGCATCCTCCCACTGTGCACGACTGGACGATGAGACTGGCGCTTGACTTCGGCAACCTCTCCGCCGCCTTGGGAAGGAGCCACCTGCCCTCGCACGGTCATTCTGAGTCGTCGTGTCTGTGGAGCAAGTGGCCAACCTCGAGGTCGACTAGTGATGGTCTGGCATCCGATCTTTGGCGGAGGTTGTCTTAGCTTGGTCGGAGCTTGTAGGGCGCCCGACCCATGGCGGGGGTCGGACCGCCCCCTGCTGGTTTGGTCGGGGAAGCTTGGTCGGAGGGTCGGACCGTCCCCTGTTGGTTTGGTCGGGGACAAGTGTCCTTCATGGCCCAGCAGGGCCTTCGGCCAGAGCTAGGCTTGGGGCAGCCCATTCGTCTTTCCAGGCCGCTGGAGGTACCCATGGTATGAGTATTCGTCACCGCGTTTTTCTAAAAAAAACACAGATTCGTCGAAGGTTTATAATAACCCATGGATTCGCTGACGAGTCATATTGACTCATTTTTTTAAAAAAAATACGAAAACAAAAAATGCGACCAAATTTCTCAAATTTTTCACGTTGTATCGTCATGCTCGACGCAGCGTAGCGCGTTATTCTAGCTAGCCGTGGTTTTCTAAAAAAACCCAGACTTTCAAAGGTCTATAGCAACCCATATGTTCGCCGACGAGTCCTAACGCAAAAAATAAAAATACAAACAAGATTACATTTATATCCCTCCGCGGTTTTCTCCCAAAAATAAAAAACACTGATTCACCGACGATTTATAGCGGTTCATAGATTCGCCGACGAGTCATAGCGACCCTTTTTTTAAGAAAGCAAGAAGATCAGAATTACACAAAAAAACGAAAATACGTTTGTTTTCTCCAAAAAAACAGGAACCGCAGATTTGAATTATGCAAAAAAAAAAAAATACGCTTGTTTTCTCCCAAAAATAGGAACCACAGATTTACGGACCTTTGTAACAGTCCATAGATTCGCCGATGGGTCCTAGCGACCTATTTTTTAAAAAATAAACACAATACGGAATTACACAAAAAAACGAAAATATATTTAGGTCCCTCTACGTTTTTCTCAAAAAAACACCGATTCACCGACAGCTCTAGCAATCGAAAGATTCGCCGATAGCTTCTAACAACCCATTTTTAAAAAAAATTAGAAAATCAAAATTACGTGGGAATTATGCAAAAGAAAAACCAAGAATACGTTTAGATTCCTCTGCGTTTTTATTTAAAAAAACACAGATTCACCGATGACTCCTAATAATCCAAAGATTCGACGACAACTTTTGGCAGACCATTTTAAAAAAAAACAAAAAAACCGAGATTACCCAATTTTTTTACAGAAATATCTGTGAACAAAATTTCGCTGGCAACATTAACGCCAAATTTCCCAAAATTACATACGAGACGTAATACATGCTACAAAATTTACTTGACGACGCACGTAGGCTGCGTGGCAAATCTAGTTACTCCGATACGTGATGTACGTGCGTGCATACCAGCATGGTCGCCGAGAATTTTTTTAATAATACATTTTTTATTTAAATTACAAAAATATACCTCTGTCGTTATATGGTTGAGCGACGTGTTCGTAAAAGTTGAGTTAGTACTGATGTGGCCCCTCTGTCGCTAAATAAAAGAGAGATAGGTTTCTGTCGCCGAACCATTCCTGTCACATAATGGTTCGGCGACAGATCCCCAAACTAAGTAAATTGTAAAAATTATTAAATTATTTTGGAGGAAATTAAATTTATGAAGAACACCTACTCCTGTGTTTCACTGCTACTAGTCTTCCTCGTCTATTTCTCCTTGTGTTTTCTTGTTAGCTCATCAGGATTCTTCCATAGAGTACGGAACTTACTCACTCGGTTCTGCTTACATAGTCTCTTAAACATATTCATCAGTTCCTTGTTTCTGAATTGCTTATAGAAGCTCGCACCCAAATGCCTCATGCACCATTGGCTCTTCAAGTCAGGTCATAGAAATGGCTCATCTTCCTCTGTTTGCAACTGTTTGATAGCACTAAGCAGACCAGCATGCTTGTTGTACAGCATGCACACATCTTGACAAGTTTTCACCACCCCGATCTTCAAGTTCCGTAGGAACCACAACCAACTTTCGTAATTTTTGCTTTCCACAAAGGCGAAAGCAACAGGTAGAATCTGGTTGTTTCCATCAATGTCCATAGCTGTCATTATTTGCCCTTTGTATTGTCCGGTCAAGAATGTGCCGTGCATGCATAACAATGGATGATAGTGACAGAACACCTTAATGCAAACTCCGAATGCGAAGAAAACTCTTTTTAGATGCCTCTTGGTCGGCCACTTGCTTGAAGGATAGTTTTGATAATCATAATAAGTGCTAGGATTTCTTTCTTGAATGCAATTGAGCAGTGCGGGTAGATTATGGTATGAGTTTTCAAATTTCCCAAACCTCATTTCTAAGGCCTTCTGTTTCGCTCTCCATGCCTTTCCGTAGCTAATTGTGTACTAATATCTGTTCTCGATTGCTCGGATAATAGCACGGGGCTCAAAATTAAGGTTCTCCACTATCTTTGGGTACATAATATTCGTGACATACCCGGATGACAGGTTCCTATGAGCCATCAGGGTTTTCTCAATCATACAACTATGTTGTTCAGCCTTTGAGCATAGCCAGTGGGTGCCCCATTTAGAGTTATACGCGTGCATTCTCTAGGGGCACCCATGGATCTCGCACACCACGTCGTAGCAGGTTGGGGTGGACTTCTTAACCCTTAGAGTCCTTACTAATAAGGCTCAATCTTTCACAGCATCCTGAACTGCCTCTTTTGTCGGGTAAATAGTGTTAGGCCTAACCTCATTGTCACTATACTGCCAATGTGTATCATTGCTTTCATTCACAACCAGCTTATTAAATTGATGCATGCTCCAATCTGTTGGCACAAGCGGCTCTGTACCTCCCTCTTCCTTATCCGAGTCATCGTCGTCTTCCACTTCTGTTCTGGTGTATTCACGGTCTTCCTCTTCCATCCATGCTGTTTGAAAGCATCTAGGCCCCCTAATTTTTAATTAAATATTACTATAGGGTTTTGGTGCTGATGACCAAGTCAATGACCACTTGGTGATGAGGAATCATGATTGGATATCTAAGTCAGCATCAAGCAAAAATGTCAAGATTAATTACCCTTATTATTAGTTTTAGCTTGGGAGATGGTCAAAGCAAGAGGCAATTCTCAAGCTACAACCATCAAGAACTAGACGAACGAGAAGATCTCCGAGCATAGCATATTTTAGCCATAGCCTAGCTGCCCCAAATTCATTTTTCCTTGTAATCAAAGCTAGTCATCCTGTTTTGTACTTTGTTCATCGATCCCATACATCATTCATACAGGAGTAGGGTGTTACTCGATCAAGAGATCCGAACCTGTCTATGTCGTACGTCTCCGATTGTGTATTTGATTCTGCATATCTTGAAGGTACCCGAATATAAATTTGTTGCCGATCACTAAAATTCGACACACATGATGGAACACAAGAGGAAGAGGAAAAGGATCAAGAAGGATCCAAACTTATAAAGAGCCATCATACCATTGCCAAGGATCACCCTGTGGACCAAATCATTGGAGAACTTAGTAAGGGTGTCTAAACTCACTCTAGACAAGCTTTCTTTTGTAAACATTACTCGTTTATTTCCTATGTTGAGCCTAAAACAGTGGAAGAAGTATTAGAAGATACAAATTAGATTATGGTCGTGGAAGAGGAGCTCAACAATTTCAAAAGGAACAAAGTATGGAGCTTGATGGAACGCCCAATGGATCACAATGTCATAGGGACAAAGTGGGTGTTCCGGAACAAACAAGATGAGAATGGAGTGGTGGTGTGCAACAAGGCAAGACTAGTAGCGCAAGGCTTCACTCAAGTGGAGGGATTGGACTATGGGGAGACATATGCCCCCGTAGCTCATCTCGAAGCAATACAGTTCCTTCTAGTCTTTGCATCTCACTTTAATATCACTCTCTTTCAAATGGATGTAAAAATGCTTTTCTTAATGGCATCATCGAAGAAACTGTTTTTTTTAACAACCTCCCGATTTTAAGATTCAAACTTTTTGAATCATGTTTACAAATTATTTAAGGCACTCTGTGGGTTGAAACAAGCTCTAAGGGTATGGTATGAGTATCTTAGAGATTTTCTTTTAGAAAAGGACATTAAAATTGGAAAGGTTGATCCAACTCTATTCTTAAAAGAAATCAATGGTGCATTAATGATTTGCCAAATTTATATAGATGATATTATCTTTGAATGCACTAATCTCTCCTTTTGCAAGAAATTTGGTGGCACGATGGCAAGAGAGTTTGAGATATCCATGATAGGGGAGTTCACGTTCTTCCTTGGATTTTAAGTCAGTCAATTGAAGGAGAGTACATTTATCTCACAAGAAAGGTACGCCAAGGACCTCCTCAAGCAATTTAACATGGAAGGATGCAAGCCAATCAAGATACCCATGGCAACAAATAAACATCTTGATCAAGATGTGGAAGGTAAACCTATTGACCAAAAGCTCTATAGGTCCATGATAGGGTCTCTTTTGTATTTGACAGCATCTAGGCCCGATATCATGTTTAATGTTTACATGTGTGCTAGATTTCAAGCTACCCCTAAAGAAGTGCATCTTAGTGTCGTAAAAAGAATTTTTAGATATCTAAAGCCCACTTCTTGCATTGGTTTGTCGTACCCAAAAGGTGCTCCATTTGAACTTTTTGATTATTCGGACTTCGATTATGCCGGTTGTAAGATTGATCGTAAGAGCACCTCGAGGGGTTGCCATTTGTTTGGAAGGTCTTTAGTGTCTTGGTGTTCTAAAAAGCAAAATTCAGTAGCACTTTCCACTGCCGAGGCCGAACATGTGGCTGCAGACAGTTGTTATGCTCAAATTTTCTTTATAAAGCAAACCTTTTTAGAGTACGGCACTAAGTTTGAAAATGTGCCTCTTTTGTGTAATAATAAAAGTGTAGTGAAAATAGCAAACAATCCAGTCTAACATTTCCGGACTAAGCATATTAAAATCAGACATCATTTCATTCGTGATCATGTTGCTAAGAATGACATTATGCTTAGTCATGTGAGAACTGAGGACTAATTGCCTGATATTTTCATTAAACTCATTGATGAGGCTAGATTTTCTAAATTAAGAAATAAATTGAATATCATTGCTCTTACAAATGTTACTTGATTTGGCTTTTGAAAGGAATATCACATTAAGGGAGAGCCAAACTTGCTTGTTATGTATTTCTTGCTATCCACTGTGTGAACAAATTAATTCTAAGTGCTAAAGTAGCATAGAATTATTTTTCTAAATAAAAAGGAGACTTTAGAACAAAAATTGCTAAAATGTTGCTAAAAGTCTCTCATTTCTATGTTTCTATCTTATCCTAATCAAATCATAGCAAATAGGCTAAAATTTTATTTCATATGAAAATTGGCTGCAAAACTACTACGTGTAACCACTCAGCACATGAGTTCTAGCCATTGAGTTTTAATTGCCTATATTCATGCTCATTTAGGAAAATAGAATTCATACAATTCCATAAGATTTAAAATCCATCTTTGTCACTCAGCACATGAGTTCTAGCCATTGAGTTTTAATTGCCTATATTCATGCTCATTTAGGAAAATAGAATTCATACAATTCCAAAAGATTTAAAATCCATCTTTGTTTCGTATCTAGTGCTTGAATTTGAATTTCTCTATATAAGATTATTTAAGATCCATCTTTCAGTCTGAATTTGAATTTTTAAGTGAATCATTGAAAATCTCTAAGAGTTCAAGTATACTTCTTAATTTGTTAAGCAGAGAGCTGCACATGTACGACGGACTAAGTCCCAAAAAATGAAAAAAAGCAGTGAGTTGCCCATCTACGACGGACCAACTCAACAGCAAACAGATATATTTTTACAATTTTTTTATTTGAGATATACTTTTGTAATTCGGATAAAAAATGTATTATTAAAAAAATTCTGGTCGTTGAGGCCAAGGACGTACGTAGCATCCCGCGCCGTTGCGTGATCCAAGTGCCAATAGAAATAGAATGAGATCTAGGTCTGATTGGACGCGCCCGTGGCCAATCGCAGCGCGCCGTGCGCCCGCCTGTCCTGTTCCGTCGCGCTCATGCCATCCTGTTGTTGCTCGTGCCAGCTCCGTTTCAGCCGTGTCGCTTTCCTGCCCGTTCGTCGTTGCGATAGTTGGTAGCGTGTCCTAGATTTGCGCCACGGCTTTGCTTCGCAGCTTCTTTTGCATTCCTCTTCGGGAGGCCTCAATCTGAGCTCTTGTCGGTTCGTCCGTCCGTCGTCTCGCGAGCACCGCCGCCTCCTAGCGTCCGCTTCTGCCTCGGTTCACCCGGTCGTCTTCTTCTTCAATCCTTCCCCTTTCCTCCGGAGGCCCGCCGCTTCCCCGCATTTGCCTCTGCCGGTTCGGTCGATCCGTCGATCGTCGACTCGCTTGCTCCGTCCCATCTCCTCCGGTGTCTCCGCCGCCTACCAGCGTCCACCTCTGCCGCGCTTGTGACAATTAAGACCATTGCGATCGACGCATGCACGCACCACCGTGTTGCCTTTCAACAAGCCTAGACAACAACAAAAACAAAAATCAAGCTCGACAACTCACCAACAAAGAGAGGAATAGAATAGAATACTAGTGGTACGGCATAACACATTTTCTTACTCATGTATAGAACAGAACAGAGAACATGGAATATATAGACAGAGTGATAGACTCCGTGAAATAACCCGAAAATTTCAAAAATGATTTGGTCGGATTTTATTGGAGTTATTTGAATTTTTGTCGGATTTTTCCAAATCTCCTTAACCCATTTTCGAATTCTTTCCACTTTCGGCCGTTCCCTAAAAAATGCGCCTTCCTTTTCTGTCCTCCCGCTTTCACCCCATACCTCGTTTCTTCTTCTCCAACCCGCTCCTTGGCCGCTTGATTTCCCTTCCTGTGACCGACTCGACTCCTGCGCAACCCGATTCTTTCGCCTGCTTTCCTCCTCCGCGCCCCCCAGACGGACGCACGTCCCACGTCGCCCCTCCTGTCGTCTTCCTCGCGCTAGCTCCCTACCGGTCCGAGCGTAGCGCCACTGCTTTTCTCGCTCCGCCCGGATCAAAGCCAGCCACGCCGCGAATCCCGCTTGCGCAGCGCCGCCTCGCCGTCGCCTCGCCATCATTGCCCACCGCGAATCCTGCCGCAATTCCCGCTACTCGCCCAGCCATCCCGTCGCGCCCTTCTTCTCTCTCTCCCCCCGGTCACCCACTTCCATCTCTCTCGCGCACGCTATAAATAGCCCCATGATCCGCCATTTTCACCTCCCCGAGTTCGCACAAGGCTCCTGCTTCCATTTTTACTACTCCTCTTCCCCTCCGGCGATTCCTTCCGCCCGCGCGTTCGTCTTCTTCCCCGCGTCCGGCCATTCTCGCCGTCCCGCTCCTCCGCGCCCTCCCCCACCTAATTCTTCCTCGATTCGGACTCGTCGTAAGCTCCTCCACCCCCCGCGCCACTTCTCTCATTGCCTTGAGCCACCGTTCGCCGGATTCCCTTCCGCCTTCTTCGCCTCCGGTTAGTCTCTGCCGCCACGTTCATCCCTCTTCACTCCCGAACTCACCTCGTGATTCTCCTCCTCCTCCGCCACTTATTCCGTCCTCCCGAGCCCCAAATCAGCCGCGCCATCTTCGTCTTCCCCAGCTCCGATCGCTCTCTCGCCCACACCGCCGCTCTGTTTCTTTTGTGCCACTGCCACCTCGGCCCCACCACCAAATTCCCACGCCCATCGCTAATGGACCCTTGTCACCAAACTCCTCCGGCAACATTGCCGTGGATTCCACTGTCACGGCTCGGTTGCACTGTGGGTAAGCCAACAAGATATCGTGTTCTTTCATACCATGGGCCAGGTCGAAAATTCCTGTGCATCCGAAATTCCTTCCGAGTTTTAATTTCTTTTCGGATTTAATCCCGTTTCAAAATCCGAAAATTGATTTTAAAATTCAGAAAAATCCACAAAAATGCCAGAAAAATGCCAAAAATTCCCAAGAATCCAAAAAATACCAAAAATACATATTCTTGACCGTTTCGAGCCGCTGAGTCCAAAAATGATCTCTGTTTCACCAAACCAAATCCAGAAAATTCCTGAAATGCCCCTGAAGCCTAATCCGGCCATTTTCTCTCTCATTTTCTTTTCCGTTTCTTTTTCTTTATTTTGTTTTATTTGTTTATTTACCATTTGCGTTTCTTCGCACTAGATTCAACGCCAAGACAACCGTCGGCACGAATCTCGGAGCAGGAGCAAACGATTGGAGCTATACTTGGAGCCGAAGTTGTTCAAGGCTAGACACGACATCGACCAACTTCCTTTTTAGGCGAACCCTCGATCACGCAAGGCAAGCCACACTCCTTGAACATATTGAACCCAGTTCCGTTACAATTATATGTATATATTTCTGTATTGCATTATTTTGGTATTTCAGAAAACTAGAAAAATGTGGTAGTTTCGAATGACATGCTTAGATAATACCTGTAAGGACCCGAATTCACCAATTCGGACCCACCGTGTATGCCGCACTATTCCCAGGATCAACGCTAGTGCACACGGCTTAACATTGGTAAGCATCACATCATACACAACGATAATAACAATAAGACTTCATTTATTTAATATAACTAGTGTATGATCTTATGATCACTTACATTTATTCGGCCTCATGGGGCAAGACTAAGATAAAATAAGACAAATGCAGCGGAAAATCGTAAAAGACGTAGTGACTCATCAGTACACCACAGGCGACTGACAAGGCTTGGCCTAGTGACTCGCGTCCACCTGATAGTCCTCCTCAAGCACAGGCGATGACTCCTCCACTGTTGTTGTTTTGTAAGCAAGGGTGAGTACACCAACACGTACTCAACAAGTTGTGCACAGAATGCATTTCTATTATAACTATATGCAGGCTTATTTCAAAGGAAGGCTTATGGTTCATAAGCAGTAAAGCAGCATTTTCAAACATAAGCAATATGTAGATTGAAAAGACAGTAAAACAAATAATAACAAGTAATTAGATTCCATTGTTTACAAATCAACCCAAGTCTCAACCTAAATCAAATTCCATTATCCACATGGCATCCCGCCATCCCATCCAGTCATTTTACTTAACTACCCCTTGACTGTAATTCCCGAGCATTGCTCAATACCGTGAGCACGGCTATCCGAATAGATTGTACACTCTGCAGAGGTTATGCACTTTACCCACACGATATAACCATACACCACACAGGCGAATGATTATAACAAAGCCTTTACAATGCATCCTCTTAACCCAGTGCTACCCGCTAAGGTTTCAACACGAAGGGCTAAAACCACCGCAGGGGCCCCCTCTTGCGCCATGTGAGTTTCTCCGTAATACCCGGACTCACACCACCAAGATAGCACTTAAGTTAAGCATTTGCAAATTAGTCACTAGGCCGCCCCATATGAGACGATGTGGTCGCAAGTTTGACTCAGTCAAAGGCTCGCAAGGTTAAGTCCTTAGGATTGATTAAAGCAAGACTTACACATACCCTTTCTCGCCCATCGGCCCATCCCGCACCCTTGCCCTTCCACTTGCTTCAATCTAAAGTGATTATCTCCGGTTGGTTACCAAGCACCACGTGCTCTTCACAAATCAACATCGTTCGTGACTCACCGCCACAACAACTCAATCTCTTTGTGCGACCACACATGGCCCACAAATTATCATCATTGTTCCATATTCCATTAGTCAAGATTATTAAGCAATATTCCATGAGCATGTGATGACGTGGCATGGCTAAGCAATTCTATGTCGTTCTAACCATCCATGTTGATTTTCTATTAACCAACTATAATTAACCAACCTAGGGTGACAAGTGGATCATGGCATACAATTTAACAAGGTAGGTGTAATTCAAAGGGTACAATAGCTAATCCCGAAGTTAAGTTGAAATCATTTATAAACATAGAATAACAAGTGATAAGTTAAAGCAAAATAGCATGCAATCTAATCTATGGGTGCAACATGATAAAAGCACAACTTGCCTTGGTTAAGTTCCTGGTCTTGGTCTGAAAATAACTCCTGAGCTGAGAAATCCCCTTCAGAAGCCTCGCACAATTCAACGTCTACGCGAATCGAGAGAGAAAAGCAAATAAAACCAAAATCAAAGAGCAAACAAATTCAAAAATTCAAATAAAAGCCACCATTAGAAAGATCTCATTTTACAAATTTTAGGAATTTGAATCACCTCAATCGAGTTCGTATGCAAAAGTTATAAGGTTTGAAGTTTGGAAAATCTGAAAATAACCACGAAAATAGAATTTCCGAATTTAGTGAATTATTTTATATCGAAAAAATCTGATTTTCCGACGTCGGTGACATATGTGCCCACGTGTGCCGCCACGCAATGCCAGCTCGATGCCACCTCGGCGCACATAAACCACCAATCCACGTGGCGCCACGTGTCAAGGAGTATTAACCCACCCCGATTGATGGCGTGGGCGAATCTCGGCGTTGTTGGTTGATCAAGCGGTGAGGTGCTTCGGCGGTGATGAAAACACGGTGGCGCAGCCGGCCGGACTCGAGGGCAGCGATGCTCCCGGCGGCGAACGAGTGCACTCGGCGAGAAAGAGGTGGTGATTCGGATGCGGCGCAAAGACGAGGACTCGAATCCGGGCTTGAATCTTCTGAAGAGAATCTCGTGGCGATGTAAACTTCGGCGCAATGCTTGAAAAACTCGGCGATGGCGCCATGGTCTACGGTGGCTATCTAGCGACGGCGCGTGAGAGGAAATATGCGGTGGCTCAAGGTGAGTATCGGAGGGGGCTCGGGGGGTCCTTTTATACCCGGCGGGTGCGGCGTGGATGGAAAGTTCAAGGGCGGAGGCGATGTCCCGGTCGAAGACGGTGAGGCACACCTTCCATCGGAGAAGACGATCGGGAACCGTTCGATCTCGAACGGACGGCTGGATGTTTAGGGTTTCCTATTCCGCCCCGGCATGCACAGTGTATGGGCCGGCCCACTACTATTCATTCCAAAATCTCCCGAATTTCCTTTTTTATTTATTCCGAATAAAGGTTTTGATTTATTTGGGACCTTAAAAATACTCTAAAAATTCCCGTAAAATTCTCAAAAATACTTTGAGCTATTCTAGACTTAAATAAAATATTTTCAGAAAAAATTATTTTGCAAATCTCTTTTATAATTATTTCTTGACAAAGATAATGCATTTTAATTCCAAAGAATTCAAATAAATCTCGAAAAATCCAAATAAATTCAGAAAAATCATAAAATCCATAATTAGCAATAAAATAATATTAATTAATTAAAAAAAACTAAAATTTTGGGATGTTACAATACCAAATGATAACCCTATTGTCATGCCCTAACTCCTTTTTAACCTTAGGTTATAAAATATTGAACCACCGTAGAATAGCAATAATTATAATCTCACTCTTTGTTGAATTAGCTTAAAATCTCCGAGGGATGGCTCGGGTGATTTTCCAAAAATTGCTACGGTTTGGGGTCCCTAATTGGGCGGACCACGAAGGTGGATACTGGCCCAATCCCCAGCCGATGACGAGGCCAGGTTGTGGTTTGGCGGTGGTACAGTTGGTACCAACGGGTTGTGGTATGTCATTTGGCCGAGTCTTTGGCATTTAAGGACCGATACCTTGGGCAAAGTAAATAACTTCAGATCCCGCTCAACCACAAGTTGGGCCGGCCAATCCCGTTGATATGGCCCAACATAGCTCGGTACATTGTACTCCCCTTTTGAATACCTACAAGAAGTAGCTCCTGATTCTGGGAAGAGAATGGGCCGCTAAGCGGCAAGGGTGGAACGAGGATGGTGCGCCATCGCTCACAGCAAGAGGTGTCCACCGTAACCGAAGCCGCTAATCCCATGATCGGCCCGTGGGATCTGGGGTCTTTGCGGGCCCAATTTAGCCTACTGGGTAGGAGCTAAGAAAGGGAAGTTCAACGAAAAGTTATGATTATCTCGGTCCGGCCGCATGCATTTAAGTTGCATGTTGTTCGCAGTGTAATCGACGGTAGATGATATCTTGTGGGTAAAGCTGAGCACCTCTGCAGAGTGATATCAATGGTATTCGAATACGCCGTGCTTTCGGTTAATGAAGCTGAGTTAATTTAGGGTGATTCCTGCAACTGCGCCCCTGTAGCTTTATAATTAAAATTTGACGTGAAAGTGAACTTTGCAAATAACCCCCCCATGATATATGACTATTTATGGTTTGTGTTTCAAATGTAAAATGAAACTGATATCTACAACTTGCATCCACAATACTTAAAACCTATACCTGCCTTTGTTTACCATTGCATGTAATATTCAGAATTTTCGTGTGGTTTGTTGAGTACGGTTGTGTACTCACCCTTGCTTCTAACCCCCTCTTAAATTTCCAAGCAGATGACGGATTTCAGAGGATTGTAGATGGCGATGTTATTTGGTTTTTGAAGGCCTTGATCTATCTGCTCAAATCTTTCCTGTGGGTGTTCTGTAATGTATTCGGTGCTAGCCGCACCTTTTGTAAAACCTTGGTCGTTAGGTCCTTATTTTATCTGTAAAATATTTGCAATTGTTCTTTTAACAGGTAATGTACACTTGGTTACCTACAGCTAAAATCCTGAATAGCTGTAAAGATATTTATACGCACCCCTGAAAAGGGCGGTCCGCTACACTCCGACTCAGCTTTGCCTTGCCTTACATGTAGTCGTATCACTGACTACATCGATCTTATACTGAACTCGGAAGCTAATACAAGAACATGAGATGGACTCGAACTACATTTTATACTGAACACAGAAACTAATACAAGATTAACTATAACACGCGTCCCTGGTGGACTACCTGAGCCGCGACTCGTCCTTGTGGCGCGTAACGAGCTTGGCGGTGTCGCGCCACCAGCACACCTCGCTCTCCTTCTCCCGCAGCTTCCTCTGCACGCGCTTCAGCGCCGTCTCCAGCTCCGCGATCCGCTCCTCGTGCCGCGTTTGCAGGAGCTCGTGCAGCTTCCTCTCCAGCTCGCGGGCCGATACGCCGCCATGGAGCGGGCTCTCCCCCTCCTCCTCGTCGCTGTCTTCGTCTTCCTTGCAAGCGTCGTCGTAGACACAGTTGGGCGAGTGGCTCACGGAAGTGGCATCGCTCTTCGCCTCAGTCTGCGAGGATCGATCAGAATTCAGCATACTATTATCCCTTGTTAAATTGGCCTAGCTAGAGCACCTTGTAGCTACACAATACCCTGAGTTGATGATCTCGCCGAGGAATCGCGCATTCCTCGTTGTTCGAGGTGGATTGCAAGCGCGTGAGTTCCGCCTCGAGCTCCGCTTCCATCTGGTCCATCGCAATGGCAGCACGGTAACCAGCATTTCCGCCGCTGCGCGCCGAGGCGGCCGTGCGCGAACCGCGGGACAAGGCGTCGTCCTCTTCGCGGACGCAGGCAATGGGCTCCTTCACGACACTGGCGCTGTCGGTTTGATGAGACGCGTTGGAGCGGTTGCCGCTCCGCGTCTCCGCCTTGACGTCAAGCACCAGCCGCTCCATCTGGGTGCGCAGCTCCGCCATCCTGCTCAGCTCCGCCGCGCTCTTGGACAGTAGCAGCACCAGGCTCGCGCCCAGCCCGAGGCTCGCCGGCGAAACCACCTCCGCAGCCTTCTTCCCTGCACGTCAATCAACCACACCACACCATTCGCCACGTTTTGGTTACCAACAACAACAGTACAACACCGGTCACGAATCCACCAGTTCGCCATAGACACGTACCCAGAGAACTCCGAGGCGACTCGCGAGCCTCTTCTTGGCTGCCCACCACCTTTGTGGCGGCCGCCCCCCTCATCTCCTCCTTGGCCGCATCCTCTCCGGCGGCGTCCTCCTTGGCTGCGCCGCTCGAGCAGTACCGGGGGAGACGCAGGCGGCAGCCAGAGGAGCCGCCGCCGCCGGCCCTGTGGAGGATGCGCGACAGCAGCGACCGCGGCGAGGGGCACTCACGCGCCCCGCCACCGGTCGCGGCAGCTGCGGAGGCCTTGGTGAGGAGGGCCCCGACAGTGGAGGGCGATGCCGACGAGGCCGAGAGGCGCGGAAGCAGTGGCAGCGCGGGCGCCTTGCTCCTCTCCACCGCCATTAGTGATGGGTTTGGAGTTGGAGGAATTTTTGGAGTATTCGATGGGTTTGGATTTGAGGTTTCGATCGAAGGCGTGTTTATTTATAAGCAGGATGGCAATCTTGGGGGAGTGAGAGAGGGGAGGGAGGAGTTTATGCTGGGGTTTTAAATGGGTTTAAGACTTAACCTTCATGTCTAGTACAATCTGTCCACGTTTATAAGCCTCATTTCATTTTTGGCACATAGATTAATAAAATATTAAAAATGACTATATTACTCCTAATTATCATCACTGAGCATTAGAATATAAAGTAATAAAGTGTATATTTATTAGAGGTGTAGAGAGAATATCATACTAATTTTGCATTGAAATGTTAAATACATTGTATATTTGTGGGCAAGGCTAATCAGAAAATTCGTCTTATAAACATCAACTGAGTGGGTATTGACATATTGGCAATTACTCACTCCATTTCCAAGTAGTATATGGTTGGATAATCGAAAGTTAAAGTCTTTTTATTTTGAGAAGAACAGAATTGAATGAATCTGCTAATGTGATTGGACACTGATGAGATACAAAGTCAGGTTTAGTTAAAAAAAAAAAGATCTGAATTTCGACTTAGTGTATTCTGCTTTCTTCCTACAGTTTTCAGCAACTTGTGTTTTCTATCTAAAACTAGGAGCGTATGAATGCTTCAGGGACGCACAGTTTGAACGTGAAAAGGTCAAATGCCAGTTTCAAATCTGTAGTGCACGATTTCCTATGACTTCGAAGTGCAGCAGCAGCACTGATCGCCTCTGCGGTTCAAAACTTGCACTTCGGCATTTTTCAGTTCGTGTGAGCCATTTGGCCCTTGTAAATGACGAAATGGGCGGTAGGTTCCCCTTCAATTCCTTAAGCGCGTGCACCACAACTCATTTACAACTCCAGCTAAGCTTATCGATCTCGCAAATGAGCTTCTTTCAAATTTCAATTCCACTGGCTCGATTCATCGTATGATCAGCACTGCTATGGTTTATTTTTGGTGCACAAACAGTAAAGATGTAGTGTACTAGTACACGTTATGGACGCACGCCGCCTTCAGGTATTTGAATTCATATGATCAGCTACTGGTACTGATGAAATGATCCGAATGGTACATGCGTTTGTGTCCGTCATGAATATGCATTGAGGTGCAACGCCCGTGTGATCTATGTAGTCTCTGCATGGGATGGCAACCCAGTACAACTAAACCTTGCTACTTCCTGGAGGGTCTCCAAGGCTGAGCAGAGCAGCGGCCAGGCACCAACTAACTGGAGATGGAGTTAGGTGTGGATACCGAGCTAAGTCTTCACCTTATCGAGATTTTCTCGAAAGTCGAAATTGATAAAGTTTGATTTAATATTAATGTATTTATAGTTTAGAAATATTTTTAGAAACTAGCTAACGAGTTGAGTTAGAATAAAAGCCGTTTTCATTCAAAATCAACTTATTTCAATGTTTAATCAACTAACGAGTGTATTTGAAGCGGCGTTGAATCGAGTCAATAAGCACTACTAGCTAGCTTTTCTCCATCCCTGGATGGAGTGGATAAGGATCCCATGCAGTAACTGATCCAGGCAGTCCACGGTTTAGAATATTGAACATTGTGAAGCTACAGTATTCTCGAAAGATCTGGCCTATCGTTTTTTAATCAAAGGGCTTATACACGGCTGCTTAAGTTGCACCTGATCCATGTGGATGGAGTAGTACTGGAGAGACGAATGCTGGACGACGGTAGTTGGGTGCGCGCGCTCGCTCCAACCGTCGCTCATAGGGAACGCGTGAGCCATCTTAAATTGGCGTGTCCTTGCGCCTTGTTCGCCGCAATAAATCGGACGAGTGGGGTCTGATCCGCGATCTCCCAGGGATTCCCATCATTGGCAGCATCCGGGCTAATCGTGTTACCGCGTTGTGTTCGGCTATTTTACACGTGAACTCAGCATCGAATCCATGAATCCTGAACATTTGCTCGCTGAATTTACAGCTCCGTCGTGCTGCATGCAGAGTAGTGTACAGATCAACCCTGAAGCTGAAATTGCTGGACTGAATGCATGTATGTAGTAGACACAGGCACGATGGTAGCAAGCAAGAGATTTCAGAGTGCGAACCTGACCTGAAACGATGCATGCTAATCCAGGACAGGAGCATGTTGTTCCAGGGCGTGAACACTGGCCACACATGTACGCGAGCTCCTGCTTCTGAGAGAGACGATCTCGGCATGAATCCTTCTTCCTCTCTCGAGAAAAGAGGACGAGATGTCTCCCTATCGTTCCGTCATGTCTGGACCGCTCGATGAATCCTTCTCCTCGACTGGCTCACAACTCAGATCTCTTTTATTTCGTTCAGTTGGACAGTTTCCTTGGACTTGCAATGCATAAGTTGCTAACTTGAGGTTGTCTAGACGAGAAGTCGGAGGAGAGGCTGCTCAGGGACGTACTTGGCCGCGACCAGCGACCAGTCACCGGTGAAAGCCGAGAGTACGTGTGAGCTCACCGAGGACCAAATTTCCCAAAAACTTGGGCCTGCAGTAGTATGGCCTCACGACCTGTTTCAAATCGGATTGATTTTGATTTTTCTTCATAATTATAAGTCGATTTTACTCCAACATAAAATATATGTTATACAACTCTAATGCTTATTATTAATAACATATTTATATTCCTATAAAAATAAGAAAGAGTCTATATATAGTCCCTCAACTCTCTCTGTCGTCTATTTTTCACCTTTCATGTTCAATAATGTTTAGAACATGTCCCCAAGTGACAAACCCATGCAAATTACATCCATAAATAGATATTATGGACGTTTTTTTAATTGCCACTCAGGCTACCACATCGTCGCTTGACCACACATTGACTGCCGCGTTGATTGCTTGGGAAAAGAGAAGAGGAAAGAAAAAAAAAAACAGAAAAAAGAACCCAAAAAAAAGGAGGAGAGAGACGAGGAAGAGAAAGTAGGGTTGACATGTGTGGCTCAAGGTGATGGTGTGACATCGGACATGATGAAAACCGCCCATGGTACGTGTCTAGGGACAAGACTCGCATGGTTTTGACATTTGAGTTAAATATTTTAAATGACATTGGAGTTAAAGGACAAAAATTAGACTTTGAGAAGAGTTGAGGGGTTATAGATGGATTTTTTTTCAAAAAAGTTGTATTTATTATACAACTGTAACAACTGCAATATTTATATTTAATTAAACTGCATTGTTATTATCTTACTGCAAAACATAATGGAGATCATCTCTTTTTTCTCTCTCTCAATAGTCCCACAAATTTATCTTAAAGATTAGAAAGCCATATATAGGTTTTCTCTCTCTCTTGTATGCATAATTCTTTACATGGTTAAAACTATACTTAATCGATTGAATCAAGTTTGGTAACAAAAATTAATAATTTAGTTAATAAATTAGACTTTGAGAAGAGTCGAGGGATTATAGATGGATTTTTTTTAAAAAAAAAGTTATATTTATTATACAACTATCACAACTGCAATATTTATATCTAATTAAACTGCATTGTTATAATCTTACTCCAAAACACAGTGGAGATCCATCTCTTTTTTCTCTCTCTCAATAGTCCCACAAATTTATCTTAAAGACTAGAAAGCCATATATAGGTTTTCTCTCTCTCTCTTGTATGCATAATTCTTTACATGGTTAAAACTATACTTAATCGATTGAATCAAGTTTGGTAACAAAATTTAATAATTTAGTTAAATTTTCTATTATCTACACAATCAATACAATATGCAAATCCACTTTTTAAGAACTGACAGAATCAAATACGTATAATCAGCTGTTCAATGTTCTCAAATTCAATAATTTGCTAGCTGTTGTTCTTCTAGCTTCGACTCACGCAGATTGCAATTGCTAATTAAAGGTTCGGAGGTGACTGGCGCTGCCAAGCCTTGTCGTTCTATTAGAGCATCTCCAATGCACTTACCTTTGAGTAGCAGGGTGCCATATCATCTCAAGTTGTCGCCCTCCGCGTCTCCTAGGATGAGGATATCCCTATACGCCGACAATGTGGTCGTCTTCGTCAGGCCAATCCAAGAGGAACTACTTTTAATGCAGGAGCTAAACTTATTTGGGGCGACAGGGCTTCACACAAACATCCACAAGAGCGAGGTCTACGCTATCAGATGTGACTCAATGGACATGGCGGCTGTCTTACAGGATTTCCCCGCGTTATCCAAGTCATTCCCTTGCAGGTACTTAGGTCTATCTCTGCGTCCTACCAGGCTGAAGCGCTCTGACTTACAACCTCTCGTTGACAAAATAAGAAAGCAGCTGGCGGGATGGAAAGGAAAACTTCTCTCTAGGGCAGGTAGGTTGGTGCTAATGAACTCCTTGCTCACGTCTCTCGCGGTATACCACTTGACTGTGTCCTCGCTACTCGCCTGGGTCGCAAAGAAAATTGACAGAATCCGCAGAAGTTTCATTTGGAGAGGCGAACAGATCGCTTCTGGGGCACTTGCTGTCAATTGAAATCGGTTTGCAGACCCAAGGCCTTGGGAGGGCTCGAATTAAGGATTTCACCTCCTTGAGGCGTAGCCGTCTCCGATGGTCTGGGTATGCCCGATCGACCGTAATAGGCCGTGGGCGGGGATGATGGTCCCTTGTGACGAATATGATCGCAGTTTCTTCCGGGTTAGCACTAAGATCACCTTAGGGAATGGCGAAACTGCGATTTTTTGGGACTCCAATTGGCTAAATGGGGTATCGCCGAGGGATATAGCGCCAAATTGCTATCGTCTAGTCCGGAGAAAAGGGCGATCGATCAAGGACGAGTTGCTGTCCAGGAACTGGCTGCGACCATTGCGGAGGCTATCCTCGACCACGCAGATCCAAGAGTTCGTGCAACTTTGGCAGGCGCTCTCACAGGTTCACCTGCTTCCAGATGCACAGGACGGCATCTCATGGAAATGGACGCAGAATGGGATTTACTCGACAGGGACAGCTTACAGGGCACAGTTCATTGGCAGCATTCCAGACCCCAACTACAAGATGATTTGGCAAGCGACGCCGGCGAAAATGCGTGTTCTTCACCGCTTTTCTGCAGGATGTAATTCTCACACGGTGACAGACTGGCAATTAAAGGATGGCCGCATACCACACTTTGTGCGTTGTGCGGACTCGAGTCAGAGTCATCCAGACACCTCATCCTGCTATGCTCGTTCGCAAAGCAGGTCTGGCGAAAGGTTTTCCACCGCATGAACATAAGCTTCGTCGCCATCCAACCAGCATTGATCCAGACAGACATAGCAGCTTGGTGGAGATCGATCCATACCGCGATCAGCCGCCAGTTCCGCAGACAGGCAAATGGCACTTTTATGTATGTTGCGTGGAATATCTGGAAGGAGAGGAACGGCAGGATCTTCAGTAATCAGTACAGATCCGTGGACTCCGTCGCCGACGCCGCGGTTGATGATATTCGCAGTCGAAGGATGGCTGTAAGCATCCGCCATACATAGAGAGGCTAGGCGCTAGCTGATGTTGAGGGTTGACGCATAGGGCCCGATTTGGCGAAATAGTCTTTTCTTGATATCCTCGCCCCCAGTGGCCGTTAACCAATCTAATTTTTATGTTTTTGCTATATTCCTGACTATCCTTCTTTAATGCAAAGCAGAGCTCCTGTCATTTCCTTTAAAAAAAATCTCAAGTTGTCATTAAAAAAAATCTGATGCATAAGAACTTAAGAATCTGACCGTAAAAAATCTAAAGTGAAGCTACCGTGTCTTTAGATTTCCAAAAAATTAATAGTATTAACTATTTAGTCTCTTTTTTTAATCAAATATTGCTGTACTGTATGACTTATTTGGTCCTAGTTATCCCTTATTCTTAGAGCACTTTTACGGTACACTACAATCAATATGAGTCATCCGTTCTTTCGAATCCAATGGATGAAATTAGTTTACATCTAGTTATACTACCACCTATAGTATTAGTAGTAGAAATCGGAGAGAGGTAAAAGGGTAAAACACAGCATGCAAACTACGAAAATCCAAGAGCACCACAATAACAGTCGAACCACACTAAGAATCCTCTCATCTCGAGCAGAAAACCTTCGTCTAGTTTCATTTAATTCCTCATCTTGAGAGCGCCAGAGTTGCAGTGCTCCCCATGAAGGAGGAGACGACGCCGTCGAACGCATCCGTAAACATTCATGCGGAATGTGACGTGCATGTCGATGACTGCGGCGACGAGGACCGGGGGCATGCGCAAGTTGAGGCCCGCGCAGGTGAGCGCGACGGCGAGCACTACGTGGTCGTTGACCTCACGGCGGAGGCAGACAAGTGGCTCGCCGTTGCCGCGGCAGAAGTAGAGCGCAAGCCAGGCGAGCATGGAGAGCGGGCGGTAGAGAGGGCAAAAGTCCATAATACCCTCACAAATCAACGGTCAGATCTAATTTCTACTGCTATCATATACTACCATGATAATGCACAGTAAAACTTCTCTATTCTTATATCCCCGGTACTGGCTGTAGGGGAGTTGATGTAGATTGCGCATGTTCGACGGCGGCGCCCCGGACCTCAGCCGCTGACCGACAATTGCGAGGAGTTGGTGCGGTAAGCGCTCGGCGCTCGTGATCGAGGATCGAATGGCACTGGTGGTGTGTTCTTCTTGCAGCCGCTCGGTGGCAACAAAATTGGCTCTGATTTTGTTTGGCGACAACGAGTGGCCGAGCTGGCTTCGCGAATTGCGATTGCTGAGACGTCGCGCCTTTGCAAAGCACGGCGAATGTACTGACTACCTATCTCTTCCGCTACGGCATCAAGCTGTTAATTTTCCTTCTTGTCTTGTTGCTGCCTGACTGACCCAGGACTCCTTTTTCCTCCTTTAGGTGAAAGTCTGAAGGAAACTCTTCTTGAAGCGGTCAAGTCCATATTTACAGCAATAATCCGCCATCTTGGCGAGAGAGAATGCGATTTGAGGATTGATTCGACTGATTCACACCCCACCGTTGCATACCTAGACTTTCCTACTTTTCTGGGTACGGCCGTTAATACCTAACCTAAACGTGCCCGTTTTTCTTTTGGGCCAGTTATGACAGACCCAAAGTCAGCATACCTAAAAGGATAAAACTCTGCTCTCACAAATTTGTCTGGCCCAAGCCCACTCCATCACCAGGATGTGGGTAGGGAAGACACGTCAAGTCTTCCTTTTGATTTTACATGCATATATCGCCAAAAAAGAAAAAAAAATCATGCTTCTTTAAAATTGGTTGCTTGCTAGGGTTTGTTTTAGCTCTGGATTCTCTAAAAACTGATTCTAGAATGTGATCATAGAAAAACTGATTCTCTAAAAACTGAAATCCAAAAACACATATAAAGTGGATCGTGAATTCTATGTGCTGTTTAATTATCTCTCGCACGAGTCTGTCCGCAGGAGATTGCACCGTCCCAGCTTGGCTCCGGAAAAACGGTCATGGAGCTCGTTTTCCACGAGTCTGCAGTGCGAGTGCTTTATGCGTTATGCTAGCAGCAGCATCACGCCGCAGCGTAGCAACAACCAGCAGCTATATTGCATGCGTGGGTGCAGACTCACGCGATATAACGAGTAACCAAATGCTGATTTCTTAGCTCGCGGTTGTTTGTGAAATCGATTCCAATGTATATGGGTGGACTGGATTATGAGAATCGAATTGTAAAATCGAGTTATTTGTTCTCATTTAAGACCAAAATCTAGAATCGAAAAGCAAATCAAACAGACCCTTAGTAGCACGCAGCTTGCTATCACGTGTACAAGCCGTGCGATACTTGAAAAAGAAAGGGTTGCCGTGTGATCGTCGTGTCGGGGAGCGGACAGCACAGCAGGTTCATTCGTTATTTGCTAATGGGCATGCATTGCGGGTATGCTGCATCGCCTCGTCTTCTCCACGCCTTCCGGCTAGCCTCGTCTTCTCCACGCCTTCCGCCTCCGCCGCCGGCAACCCAGTCAGCTGCCGCTGACTCCGATCTGTACAGTTACCATTACTGCTTGATGCCTACTATTAGAGCTGGTTGCATCTAATGCTATCATATTTGCCTTTCAGTCACCGTCGATTAATATCACCAATAGCAAAAATCATAAGAGAGTATACTTTCTTTGGTGCTAATATATGGGCATGCGGGCATGCTGCATCGCCTCGTCTTCTCCACGCCTTCCGCCTCCTTCGCCGGCAACTCAGTCAGCTGCTGCTGACTCCGACCTGCACAGTCGTCGTTACTGCTTGATGCCTACTATTAGACCTGGTGGCAATCCGGTGCTATCGCATTTGCCTTTTAGTCACCGTCGATTTATATCGCCAATACCAAACTTCATAAGGGAGTATACTTTTTTGTAACAAAGTAGTAGAAATACTTTTAATAAATTAATAGTTAGATTTGATTTCTATTATCAATTATATATTATCAGTATAATTTACCGTAAAATTTGGGTTTCATAAGGACGGCCACCGGTTCACACAATGAGATTCAAATCCTCATGTAGTTGTTATTTATTCAAAATTTTCAGATATTATTAATTATGAAGATGCAACATGATGCAATCCCATAGTACGCCTTAATTCATGATCAAATTTTGAGTTTTTTTCTTAATTATCTAAAGTTTCTTTTCCTTTCTTGGTTTTTTACCATTTTTAAAATTCATGGAATTTCTCTAATCTGTTTATTTTTAAAAAAAGTGAAATTTTTTGTCGATTTTTCATGTTTATTGAATTTATTTTAGACTATATTGCATTTAATTTTCAAAGTACAAGGAACTTAGGCCTTCTTTGGAACAAAGGAATTATAGATGGAACATGAAGGATTGCAGTCCACAGGAAAATTCCTATGACGGCCGTCATCTCGCCGAAACAATCCGAGTTAATTTGTTCTCTTTTCCTATATATTAAAAAAAAAAGGCTTGACCTGGTTTCTTAACCTATCAATTTGGACCATGTCGATCTCATTAACTTTTCCGCTAACCCATCCTTCCCTTTCGACAATTGAACAATTCGGATAGATACGAAATCGTTTCCCTTTAAATTCCATAATAACACATGCATCCCCAGCACACATTTACGACTCCAAGGACGTGTTTGGTAGAGCTCTAGATTTTGATTCTCCAGCTCCTGATTCTCTATGGAATCGATCCTCTGATAGAAGTAATTCTTGTTTGAGAAATAGTTATGAATTTGGTGGGGAGGTTCATAATTGGGAAGTTGTGAATCAGGTGAGAAGCAGGTTTTTTTGACTCCAAGGCTACAAGTCAAAAGCATGAATCACTTCTTCGGATTCCTATGTGAAGTTGGTTGATTTTTTCTTATTTGGTAAAGCTCATCAACTTCTCATGAAAAAACTGAAGCTGAAGCTTTGCCAAACGCACCCAACTTACCTCGTCGATCTCAGTTGGCCTCTTTCAAATTTTCAATTGCATAGCTATGCAATGTTGGTACAAGTTACAGACGCCGCCGTCTGAACTTTGAATTGATCGTTTGGCAAAGTAGTCATGTATGCAAAATGAAAATGCTACATCTGTTTGCCTATCTAATGCGTAGAGGTGGAAATGTGGAATACTCGGTTAGAACACGATGCTGCCAAACGTTCACCCGTCGTATCGCAAAACATTAAATTCCATTTCCACAACGTGGGGAAAAGAGCTTAGAACACGACAGACGAGTTCTCACTTCATTCCTCTACTGATCAATCGACGACAAAGAATTTAACGTCCAGCTATCTGTCCCAACTCTTAGGTAACACACGATGAAAAAGAAAGAGGAACAATTACTCCAAAACTGATGGATGCAACAACAATCTGCTGCTCCAGTGTGTCATATCATATCCTGAGAGGCTGGTTCCCAGATCTGGCTTGGTCAGCTTTCAGTCTCTTCCTCTGCCGTGATCTGATCTCGGCCGTCTCTTGGAATGGGTTGGGCCCACTGGAGTCCTCCTTTGCTTTCCTGACCTTCCTCCTCCTTCCACTGTCCTCATCCCTGGGAATAAAGATCAGATGAGTGAATTCTGTTCTTTGATGTATAAAAGTTGCAAACTGAAAGCATTCAAACATCACAGGACTATAATGGAATAAACGTGAAACCCAGATCAATGGAAAAGTTCTTAAGAATTATGTTCTTCCATAAACAGTGCTAAGGGCTTGCTATTCATCTCGGATCCTAGCCACTTTGCAAAGCAGAATGATGCTGCATGCCTGCATCAGCATATTCTGTTATGGTTCTGAAACCTGTTATAGTCATAACCCAAGAACCAGCATGTTCTTGCCAGTGGCTGGGTAACCAAAGTTCAGCCATAGTCGGTTTGATTGGCATTCAGGACCCCCAGCGAGGGTTCTCACCAATTTCAGTATCGACAACAAAATTCAAACATCTAGCATCTATACACACACACAGAGAGACTAACCATTCATCTAGCACATAGCCAATGCTGTTGGTCCTTGGATACTGAAACTCTGTTGCCTGAGTATTTGGCATGTCAATGTCATCCCATCGTGGAACTGCAAAAAGAAAATGATAAGATATAAATATGTAATATTGATGGCAGGATAGGAAAAATCAAAAATGAGAAAAATACATGGTTTACACATTTCTGTGAGGTTGCACATATATGCGTACAAGAGAGGAGAGTTATGTGCTAACCAGTAATTTCTCTTAAACCCCTTGTAAGGATATTAAAATGCCAGGAGGCTCTCTCATTTGCATGTGCGCAATTTCTTGAATCGGTCTGATTTGCCACAGAGCTTGTACATGAGCTTGGTAGCTCACAAGCAAGTGTTGGATCCTTGCCTTTCTTACCCATGGGAAGGTCAGCAGCACTTGTTGAGTCTCCAGCAAGATGTTGTTCCTTATTGAACATCTGATCACCATTATCAGAACTTGCAGAGGCACGGGAGCATTTCCGTTTATGGGATTTACATGATATGTCCTTAGTACGAACAGTTTCTGAAGTAGATGTCTGCTGATCATTGGCAATGCTTTCAATGTCCATAGAAAATGTAGACCGCCTTTTATTTCTTTTGTGTTTAATTTTCTTGCGCAGTTTTAGTGCAGCCAGTAACAGTAGTTTGGGCCCCAAAAACAAGTTAACAACTGGATACTTCACACGCTTTTTTGACTTAAAATCCATCTTGCTATGGCGTGGATCCTTATCTAACACCTGTGCAAAGTCTTCAGAGCAGATCACCTGTGCAGAATCTTCAGAGCAGACCACCTGTGCCGAGTCTTCAGAACAGATTCGCTTCTCAGAGTTGACCTGCCCAACCCCCAGCGCAATATTCTGCACAGAAGCCTGCAGAAGAAGTGTTTGACAAATCAAGTCACATATCAATTTGATAACTTCTTTTTCATGAAACAGAGCAGCAGTAAGCACATGCTATATCCAGTGTTACATGGGGTCATGGCATGCATATCAATATATCGTTGTGTAAAAAACCCAACTACCCAAAGAAAAGGGAGGGAAAGGCTGGGTTCGTACCTGATCCTCTGCATTTGCTATATGATCAGTGTCCTTCACAGAAAGCTCCTTCACCGTAGCCTGCCCAACATCCAGTGTATTATTCAGCACTGAAGTCTGCAGAAGCAAT
The DNA here is from genome assembly GCA_036346375.1 of Guadua angustifolia. Lineage (NCBI taxonomy): Eukaryota > Viridiplantae > Streptophyta > Magnoliopsida > Poales > Poaceae > Guadua > Guadua angustifolia. The sequence continues at coordinate 4,352,612 of CM070503.1, forward strand.
AATTAACATATCAACCTACATATATCGGTATACATGCACAGGGCAGCAGCAAACACATGATATATCCAGTGTTACATGGGGCCATGGCATGCACATCATCATGTAAAAACACAAAAATAGAAGGAAGGGACAAGTGGTTGGTTGGATACCTGCTCCTCTGTATATGCTATATTGTCAGTGTCTTTCGCAGAAAGCTCCTTCACTGCAACTATTTCATCATGTTGCTTCACAGGCTCTGCTGACTCCTTTGCTTCATTACTACTGGTTAAATTTTCTCTACTGGATATTGTTGCGTTAATAACAGCAGTATCCTACCATGTTGGCAAAAGAGAGCAATAGAGTCAACATCAAGTTTTTGAAATTCAAAAGTAAGCAAAAACCAATGCAAACAAAACATGATTACCTTAGTTGGGATGGTTTGTACAATAGCCGCTGTATTACTTATATCGAGAGTTGGTTTGCAAAATGGATCTGTTCGAGGTTCAGAAGCCTGGCCGTTTGCCCCCAACAATCCATCAGCACCATTGCATGTAGCAAAGGCAGCAGGGGTGTCTTTGCCTGAATCAGTAAATGCACCATCAGGTTCTAGTTTCTGTTCCTGCAATGGCTTCTCATATGCCTTCTGATCATGAAGAGCAATAACATCAGGCTGTGCTGGAGATGTTATCTCCTTTTGACTATCTGATGTTGTTTCATTTGTTTTAGTGGGCAAGGTAGCAGCAGTGTCTAGATGTATGTAAGGAACTTTCTGTACTGAGCCTGTGCCATTGTTTTGGGATGCTGCACCTTCAATAACCTTAGTGTTGCTCTGATTTTTTGAACACTGGTCTTGTGAAGTGTTGCTAATAGTGCTAGTTTGACCATTATCTGAGGCCTGCTTCTGCAACTTCACATCGCCATTGATAAATGAGGAAACATTTAATGCTGTTTCCACCAAACCATTTCGAATTGTGCCATTCACACCTGTAATCTTCTCAGAGATCAATTTCTTTTCCGACAAATTAGCAGCACCATTACCTTTATGCATCACTGAGCTCCTCACTTTGTCACGCACATAGAATAACATATAGGCTTTCTGCCTCAGTACATCTGCCTCGTGAACTTGGTGAACCTGGAGGTATCCATAAATAACGAGCATGTGGAACAAAGAGCTTAAAAAAAGGTACACAGGGGCAAGAAAAAGGATCCCCACCCTGCTCTCAAACCGAATGCTTACCCACACCCTCCCCTCTTTGGTCACACACTCCAAATCCAACCACCCCCAGCCACAACCCCAAACCTTTAAAACAGTAGACCCTTACAGAACATAGAGCATCAAGAAATAAATATCAATCTACCTGACAAAATGAGCTCTCTGACATTCATGTGGTAAAATATGCTTGACAGGCGGATAGATCAACTGATCCTCAAACAACTAATACACAAGCAATGTGGAACTATTATTTGGAAATGAGAAATATATCAACAAGGTAACTCCTGACATCTCTGAGCAGAGGAGCCTCGTTTCAAAGGAAATAAATATCAAAGGGTGGACTTAGCGACTGAAGTATTTGAAAATTGTCTGATGTTCTTTGGATTTTTTTTTTTGGGGTAACTAGACTGGACAAGACATGGTAAATGGAGGTTCGCAAAGGAAGAATAAAGATGAGGAATCTTCACAATAAAAATGTTTCAAGAGGTGCCACACTGCCACTTGCATAATTAGTACAAAAAGGTCGCCCAAAAGATTAGCAGTAAGTTAAGATGCGCACAAATTCATTGCAAAACCAAAAATATATATATACCTGGTTATCATCAAGATTGTGCCATACTCCACTGGAAGTCCGAACAAAACAATAATAATGACCTGACTGTGTATTCCAACCAGCATGAACCAAAACACCATAAAGGCTGTATCTGAAATCCATACCCTTCACATATAAACATAATTGGTGTGAGCAGTAAGAAGAACAAATCCAAAACAATGATAAGAAAAGCTAATGCTTTCATAAACTATTTACTCACTTCTGAATTGCTGACAAATGGCTTCAAGTTCAAAGTTGGTTGAAAATTAACTTTTTTATCAATCTTTTGATGAGGGTTGAAAGGACTAAAGCGCTTCAGATGAATTGTTAATACATCAGGAGCCTTATCAATTGTAAACCTTTTCTTGGCCACAACTTTTTGCCTGCAGCGCTGGCAGTTGTACTGCTCTTCCCCGCCATCTAATAGCTCTTCTTCAGTAAAATTTTGAAGTGCTTTCACCAAAGTAGCAGCATTGGCAATTTCAAGACTGAGATCCAAGAAAGGATCAAATTTGTTGGAACAGTGTGAGCACCTTGTGCATCTCACCTGTAATGTGTGTATATACACAGCCAGTCAGTGATGACATGGGAACTATAGTTTTCTTTGATATTACTTGTACCCAAGTAATTGAGCAATTGACACAATGTACCTGACTTCTTAAGCGGCCACCAAATATTCTGTGAACTCGACTCTTCTCATAAGCACTTGGAGACTCGCTTGGTACACCAGATGGTAAACAGCATTTGTGCATGGACTCAAGTAAGTTAACCATTAGCTCATGCGCATCTTCCTGCCTAGAGTTGCGAAAACTACGAGAAATGCCTGTCTTGCAGTTAAAGATTGCACATTTCGATGATGATTGAATCAAATGTAGATAGAAAGGGTGTTCCGGATTTAAATTAGAAGAAAAGGAGTTGTTTGATTAAGCTAAAGCACATGAAAGGATACATCTTAAGTTCTTGACAAACTGCATCGGTGTCAATATCTTCCCAGTTGACTGTAGAGCACACCTAACATGGTTCTGAAGAGCACATAATGCACAGAATCCGGCAGTCCGGCCTTAACAATATTATAAACTAGATTAGAAGTAGTCACAAAAATAACACTTGCCAATGAAAAAAGAAAATTATGTTCAATAGTTCTCTGATAAATGATAAGGCTTACAAAACTAGAACAGGTGATGATATACACACATTTATCTACTAGGGTTGAATGAAATTGGAAATTTCCATCAAGGATTTTAAACTAAAGTTTTGTTCAATCCAAAAGAATAGTTTCATTGATTGGAACGTTGTCTCAGAAAGCAATAATTGCCTTGCAACTGCAACATAACAAGCAGCTTTGGATAACAACCAATGCACATCTAAAGACCGGTAAGAGAGGGGAAATCGATCCAAGGGCTGAAGGCCGCCACTCCACCAGGTCGTATACTCCATGAAACATTTTGCCAGAAAATCCAGAGTGCTCAAAGACAACAACAAAGGCTGTTTCACTGCTTGGGACTTCCACAGGCAACATCATCGTACCATGAGGAATATCTAGATGGCTGGTTGCGAGTGGCAGAAAACTTACATGAGGACTTGTGCTTCCCGCTCTGCAGGTAGGCCACGAACGGCTCAGTATACGTCAAGCATTGCAGAACCGAGTTGAGGTAGCACGTGTTGCCGAGATTATGCAAGCCAGCCCCCTGTGTAACATACACCAGGGCACCTCAGTGAATTCACTTTTAAAACCTCATGTTTCAGGTGAATGGGCAGATTCCCCAAGTAGAATGAAATGGAGATGATTAAAAAAAACAGCCAAATTTCAAATGAAGAAGAGCAAATTCATTTTTTTTGGGCAGAACTAACTCCAAAATGGAATCGAATGGTAACAAAACAGCAATACAGCTAAACATCTATGCACAAAACGCAGGGAAACAAGAGCAGAAACAACAAATCATCATTCCCGAAGCAAAATCCATAAAGGTTGCATTTTTTCTTAACCAAAAACCTAAAAAAAAACTAGTGTCCAGACAACTTAAATCCACCGAACTACGGCGCTAGTGGCGAACGTAAACAAATTGCAGAAAAAATTGCATGTTTACACACTCACAATTCTCCGCAAGTAGATCCTCGCAGCGCTAAGCTCCCGATCGAACCCACTCCGGCTAGCCTCCCCCTTCTCCAACCTCTTGCCCTGCCCCTCGCCTCTCGCCGCAGCCGCCACCACCACGCGCTTATCGGCGTCCGGGTTCAATCTCTCCACCCCAAATCCCCCTGCTACTCCCGCCGCAGCCGCAGCAGCAGCCGCATGCGGCCTCGTCGCGGCGTGGAACTCTATCCTCCGGTGCATCACCCCCTCCGCCGCCGCCTCGCCCATTCTAGGGTTTCGCGCCCGAGTAGCGGCGAGCAAGCATATCGGGGCCTGGGTTTAGGAAAAGTTATTTTGGAGATAATTTCCGGATCAAACCTGCGCCTTCGATCGATTGGGGGACCGGTTGACTTGATTGGTGTGGCGCTCTGCGTTTTTTTCTTTTCTTTGTGTTTTTTTTAGAATTATTACTAATTTGATGATATCTTTACTAAAATTTTGATGAGAATCTCTCAGTGTAATATATGACTAGGGCTGTAAAAAAAACTCGAGACTCGCAAACGACTTGAGCTCGGCTCGAGCTCGTGAGTCTAACCGAGCCGAGTTCGAATAGTTTGTGAACCTACTCGAGTCTGAATCGAGCTTCCTTAAATCGAGCTTTCTTGAGTTTGTTACCGAGTTTTCTCAAACTAAGTTTACTCGAGCTTGTTACCGAGCTTACAAAATAACCGAGTTTATTTGAGCTTACCGAGCTTATCAAGCTTAGTCGAGCCTGCTCGAGTCTAGACTGAGCCGAGCTCGAGCCTGAGTTGAGGCTCAAGCTCGATTCAAACCTTACCGAGCTCGAACCTGGAGGGCCAGGCTCACTCGAACTCGGCTCATTTACAGTCGTATATACGACGGTATCTCTTTTTTTCCCTCATTTTTTTCTCTCTGGAAGGCTCTCTTGTAGCCACATTTGGCGACATTTCGTTTATTTCCTATTATCTTCCTCTTAAACTTAAAAAATATCTTTATATTATTATTACTACTATTTTTTTTAAAAAAAAATATTTTTAACTATTTTCAAAAGATTTTTAACAAATTTTTTAAATCAAAAGTTTTTTAGTTGAAACATTTCAAACCGAAAGGTTTATAAGTCAAAACTTTTTGAACCCAAAGTTCTCTAAGCCGAAACTTTTTTTTACACCGAAAAGTGAACGAATTTAATTGAAAGTTTCAAATCAAAATTTTTTTATATCAGAGAAGGAATAAGTGGGAAAAAGAAAAGGAAGAGAATAGGGGGCGAGGCGCCACGTGGGATTTTGTCCTCACCAAAGAACGATGATAGTAGCCTTTAATTAGCGATGCCCTGTTTTGTTTGGCCTGGAATGAACGGCTGGAATTAGACGAGCGGGAGCCATTGGCAGATCTGAAGCGTTTGTTTTGTGGGCCCCTTTTCTGTAGCTTTGTGGTTTTGGAAACTTGGTGCGGCGTTATGGAGCTTTGGAGTTTGGACGATGGTTGTTTTGCATTTTGACCCTTGCGTTATTGGAATATCGTGTCGAGAATCTTTTACGTTTGCAGAAGATACGACCTCGGAAAACCAAATCTTCCCCCTCATCACTTTTTTTTAAAGTGCTTTGACAAAAAAATTTGCAAAAATAGTCCTCTTCTGCATATCACAAAAAAACACCTTTTGTGTTACACGGCCGTCGATGTGCCATGGTAATGTAGCATAGAATTCTGCAATGGGGAAGATGACCATTTTTGTAATTTTTTAGAATGAAATTATTTTTGCAAAAAAAAAAAAGGCCAAATAAGTGATGAACTCCAAAACATTCTCTGATGATACTCCCGAACGCAAGTTATGCAAGTTTTGCTGCAGAAGAGAGAACATGTCCCCCTTCTGTTATTTTAAGAAATATCAGAAGAGAGAACACATGGGCATGGCCGCATGTAATGTAATCATGTAACTCCTCCGACATGCAATGGACGGCCGCGATCCTGGTGCAGCGACTCAGCAAGAAATTCAAGCTTCTCCGGAGCCTCTTCTCTTTGGTTAAATGGTTAATGGCAGCCACCATTGGGCAGAAAACCCGGGAAATCAGCTCCTTATGCAACTGTTTTCCATTGAAAATGCAGTTAAATCACACAAGGCCAGCTACGTCCCTATCCACACGAGTCATGAGATAGCTGGAGCAGCAATTTTGATTTTGGGAATACAGCAGAAGCGAAGTGTACGCGGAGAAGAAGGCAAGGATGATCAAACAGGCCATAGGGTCTCGGTTCAGGCCGGCAAAAGCGACGAAGCCGATGATTGGAATTTGGATTGGTTGGGCACGTAGCTCCCAATTCCAACCTGAACCGAGTTGGCAATGCCGGATTAAGGCCCCGCCTGGTTAGGTTTAGGCTTTTTGTTTATAGTTTGAAGCCAGTTTTTTGGTTTAAATAGTTTAAAAGCTAATGGCTTTAATACGTGATGGAGGTGGGTAATTTTTATCTAACTTTAATGTTATTAGTCTAAGACCAACTATAAATAAACTAAAAAAAACCTCTTTTCAGTGGATTTTAGCTTTTAGTTATGGCAATGTATCCTGTGCATCATGGCATAAAATGTCTGTGTAGTCTTGCATCAATAAAAAAGTCGTGAAAAATTCTGAAAAAATTGTAGATGTATTTCATAGATTACTCTACCTATGTATGAAGTTTCAAAATCAAATTTATTATATATCAAGAGTTACCAAAAAGAGAAAAATCTACAAGTTTTAAGAATTAAAACTTGTCAGAATTTTCTCTTTTTTGTAACTCTTGATATATAATGAATTTGAATCTACAATTTTATATATAGGTAGAGTAATCTATGAAGTATATCTATAATTTTTTTCAGAATTTTTCACGACTTTTTTAATTAGATACAGCATGATGTGTCTGTGAGGCTTTACTTTGTCTTATGAATCGTTACGCTTTTTAGTATATAGAGACTTATGACTTTTTAAAAGTCTAGATAAAAAACTAGTCGTTTGTTTAATTTTAGCTTTTTAGATTTTAAACCGATGAAAAATTCTAAACAAATATGACCTAAGTAGCAGGTTGGCGACGAGCGATAGTTCCATCCGTTTCGCTATTTCGTTGGAGACTAGCGATGGCCAAGTTGACGGTCAAAATCGATTCAGGAACAAATGTCAATGTCTGGTAATCCATGACTGCCTCCTCTTTCTGAATCATGCGTGTCCCTTCTGATGGATACCTGTGACCTTCGATTTGTTGGTGTCTGCTGGCCACGAGAAACCAACTGATGCCCCCCACGATGCCGTTATGCACCACAAAGAAATGAAAATACTGTATTAGGAAGCTTCAAAGGAGACCAGGAATTATAATTTCTTTGCAGACAGTTGACGTGCCTCCAAACCCCTTTTGGCGCAGCAAAGCTTGTGGAGTAGCAGCACATTAAACAACACACGAGCCGATTTTAGACAGCCATCATCATCATCATCAACCAAACCACTAGCCAGCTTAACTTGAGCTTCCAGCTACCTTCGATACAGAAAACTGCAAATGTTTCCATTCAGGAATTACCTGAATCTGCTTAGAGTAGCCTATTGAGCTTCATGCAGTACTAATCAGCTCACTCAAAAGTTAAAGCTCAATCCTCGCAAGAACATAGAAAATTCCAATATTCTAAACATGCCTTACTTAAACTTATCAAGGAAAGCGCTTTCAATAAACATTTCAACGTAATCTTCTTTACGTGCTGCTTGGTTAAGGCCTTCATGTGCCACCTGACTGCTTGGTTAAGGCCTTCATACGCATTCACGCAGCTTGGCGGCATTGCTAACCACCAACCACCGACCCCACCCGGATCCCCAAATCGCACACCATTCGCTCTCTCATCATTCGTTTTTTTTTTCTGTTAATAAAATCCTTCGTGTCACTTTAACTGGCGTAGAAATTAGAGCACCCAACAGAAAAAAAAGGTAAAAATTGAAAAGGAAAATAATTGCGAAAGCATCTGACGTTTCGTCCCCAGTAAGAAGAAACTGATATTTTGTTTCTAACGCAACAATTAAAACAAACACTTAGGGTGTGTTTGATTTCTTGTATCAAGTGATATATGTATGAGATGATTAAAAAAAGTCATCCATGTATTTGGTTACTTGAATGGAATCATCCTATTATGAATAGTGAGATACAAATTTTAAAAATATTCACTATAGATGCTAAATCATTCTATTCATCTAAAATAATGGAACCAAATCGTACAGGATTTTCTCATCTCATCCAACATTATCCCACTAAACAAACACACCCTTCTCGAATGTACTCTATAAAACACCATTTGTAAGTTAGTTTTGTACTGGTCATTTCTGGACTTATTTAACAAAATGGAAAAAGAAAAGAAAAATAAACTCTTGATCTGGCACATTGAACTTCATAGGAAATGGTTAACTAGGAAAAGTCTGAATATAAACATGAAGTTGACTAAAAAAAATGTTGAAAATCAAACAAATATTTCATGCCCTACATCTTGCCCATCAATACTTTTCTACTGAAATACCAAATAAAAAAATTAAGAGGGAAATACAAAAAAACTCTTATCGTCTTTTAAGGGGTAGAGTAAAAGAACATCTAAAAAGAGATTAACAGCTGCGCCTGAAACTAATTAAATTTAGTCAAACGCCCATGCTTATCGTCTTCCTGCTTCTTTCTCCTCCTCGCCCAACTCCAATCCGTTTTTTTGTCTCCATTTCCCAAATTACCACCTAATTCTACGAAAACACACCTAATTTCTCCTTGCTCTTCGATTTCAAACTCCTAATTCGGAGTTCTCTTCAACAAGATTTCTCGGAGCCGGAGCCGGAGCAGTTCTTGTTTTTTGTTCCCCCGCAACCTTCCCGCTGTATGTATTGCTGCAATTAGCGGCCGAAATCCCGCAAGGCTGAGCGGTTCTTGGAGGCACCTCCTTCAGGCTTCAGTCGTATTGCAAGTTGGCGATCCAAATCGATTGTTGGAGTCCAGCAGCTATTGGAGTTCTTGCTGACCAAAAATTGGTGCAGAGATCGGAGTTGTTGATTTGGCCGAGCCATGGCGCTGTTCCGGAAGTTCTTCTTTAAGAAGCCGCCCGACGGACTGCTCCTCATCACGGATAACATATACAGTAATGGAGTTCTTCCCTTTGCATTGCCGTGCCTTCAGTTACAAGCAATGAAAAATTCTTTTTACCCTAGTGGATTAGTAAAATAAAGAGGTTTAAATATGATTGGTATGGTACTGGGTGCTAAGTATAAGCATGATCGTAATGTTGAATTGAGTTGTGGCGACTGGCGAGCATAGCACAAGATAATTTTTTTAAAAAAAAACAGAGAATTTCCGGGTCAAGAGAGTTATACACTATACAGTGGTGCGTGGTCCTTTTAGCATGCTTATTTGTTTGCTTATTGCATTTTAGATGAGGTTAGTTGTTTAAATTTCTGTTACCTTTCAAAAAAAATTCTTCATTTCCTGTTCATAGTTAAATAGTTTTGCTCATATAACACAAGATGATTTGTTAAAAAAGAATCAGGAAATATCCGGGTCAAGAGAATTGTACGGTGGTGGGTGATACTTTTAGCATGCATATTTATTTGCTTACTACAATTTAAATGAGGCAATTGTTTCAGTTTCTGTTACCTTAAAAAACTCTATTTTCTGTTCATTATTTGAATAGTTATATGAAGAATTCAATGCAGAGCTGAGGATTGGCATATGCTTGACACATATAGCTTATATTTGTTTCAGTTTTTGATCATTGCTTCTCCATGGAAGTGCCGGAAGATGACCGCTTTGAAGCACACATCAGAGGCATCGCAACACATCTTCTAGAAAACTTCCATGACCACTCATTCATGATCTCGAATTTTGGGTCTCGAAAGGAAGAAAGCCATATCTGCCGCATTTTATCTGAGTATGGTATGACTGTTTTGGACTACCCAGGCCACTATGAGGGGTGTCCACTTCTCACCATGGAAATGGTCCACTGCATCTTGAAGTCCAGCGAAAGCTGGCTCTCTCTGGGTCAGCATGACTTACTGATAATGCACTGTGAACAAGGATGTTGGCCTATTCTGGCTTTCATGTTAGCTGCTCATTTAATATACCTGGGGCATTATTCGGATGAGCATAAAACGCTGGATATGCTCTACAAACAATCGTCTTTGGAGCTCTTGGAGATGTTTTCTCCTTTGGATCCCATGCCTTCTCAAATGAGATATTTGCACTATATTTCGACAAGGAATGTCATGCCTGAGTGGCCTCCAGCTGATAGAGCCCTGACATTGGATTGTGTGATTTTGAGGATGGTTCCAAATTTTCACGGTCAAGGTGGTTTCCGTCCTATATTCAGGATATATGGTCCAGATCCGCTCATGCCCCCAGATCAGACTCCTAAAGTTCTTTTTTCAACCTCAAAGAATAGCAACCTTGTCCGTTTCTATTCACAGGTAATTGTCCTTTCTCTGGTCATGTATTATGGTTCTTTTCAACTGGATCTGTGCGCCGTCTGTTGTCTTCAGTATTCTAATTGTTAAAGCTACTGCATTGTCGCATTAGTAGGCTTTTGTCGATAATCTTTTGAAATATATAGTTTTTTATATTTTAAAAACCTTGTAATATTGATTTTCCGGGCTAGCCTTCACCAAAAAAACTGACCATTCATGAACTTAGGCAGATGAACTGGTGAAAATAAACATTCAATGTCATGTCCAAGGTGATGTTGTCCTAGAATGTATCAATTTGTATGAGGATATGGATCGTGAAGAGATGGTATTCCGGATCATGTTCAACACGGCTTTCATCAGGTCAAACATCTTTATGCTTAACCGTGATCAAATAGACATGTTATGGAACGTGAAAGACCAATTCCCTAAAGATTTTCGAGCCGAGGCAAGTGTTTATATCAACTGGCAAACTAGCCTATTTCTGTTTATACATGATTTTTTACATGCAACTTCTGTTGATGCTAGGCTATCTTTTCTGATATGGATGCAACTACTTCACATGTTACTACAGAGCCTGTTAGTCATCAAGAGAAACAAGGACTTGGTATTGAAGAGTTTGCTAAAGTGCTAGATATCTTCAACCATTCGGACTGGTTGGATGGGAAGAGGGATACTGCAATTGACTCACCCCAGCAAAAGATCTCAGCCATTTCTGAAGGAAATATAGATGCATCTCCTCCTAAGGAGCCTGAGACTTTCTTCGATACTCAAGAAGAACTTGACTTTGATAATTTCTCTGGTGAAATCAACTGTTCTGCTCTTGTGCTCAAGCTCCAAAATAACTTGGGTATGCTTGGTAGCACTGAACTTAAACAAGGTCCCCTGCATTCAACTTCAAAGAGAGTTCCATCCAAACCACAAACAATAGCTCCAACTCCTTCGCGAACACGGCCTCCTTCAGTGTTGTCACCTTCTAAGGTTAAGATGCCAAAGACCAGTGCTTCATCAATGGAACTACCTTCAAGTACAGTCATACCCCAACTGTCATCTTCGCCAGTTCAGCCGCCGCCACTGATGACTGATTATGCAGTGCAAATCTTATCAGAGAAATCAGCTGAGAAGTCTGGTTCACAAACTCCAGTAGAGCATGAACCTTCACCTCTTATGGTAAATAATTCAGCATCAACAGCATCCCTGATACCACTATGTACACCTCCTCCTCTTCCTCCCCCACCACCCACTGTTTCATTAGCCCCTGTTTCCTATACTTTACCCATAAACACTAGCACTAGTATGATCAGTGTTTCCCTTAGATCAACCATGCCCTCCCCTTCACCTCCGCCAGAACCATCAGCCTCTCCACAAAGTTCTGGAAGAACTGAAGAACTGGTTGAATCACAAGAGCCTTCTTATGAAATGCTTGAGAAGTTACCGCCTGATAGTTCTACAGCTTCCAATCCCACCGTATTGTCATCAGCTTCTTCATTAGAAAAGAAATCTAGCAACTCAAGAGCATCTTTACCAGTGGCTTTGCCTGCAATACGTCTGACTTCGGACTCGAGGCCCTTAGTGACTCCAGTTACAAGATCACATCCTACTCCAGCGCCACCGCCACCGCCACCTCCTCCAAAACCAACCACTGTGTTGTTTCCTTTGTCATATGGCAAAGAGGTGACAAGCACTAAGGAAACAGTTGCACCACCTCGGCCTCCGCCGCCGGCTCCACCGCCACCGCCACCAGCACCTTTTTCGAATTCTACACATTCATTTAGTGCATCTGCAATTTCTGCTCCACAGAAGAGAGCCATATCTCCACCACCCGAGCCCCTGTCCCAGCCCCCCTCGTTGGCCAAATCATCACTTTCTCCTCCGCAACCGCCGCCGCCGCCGCCTCCACCTCCGCCGCTGCTTAATAGCCCTAAAGTTTTGTCATCTCAACCTCAGTTTGTAGACAAAAATGCCAGAACAACATCCAAAGATCCCTCACCTTTGATCCCTAACTTTTCACAAACTGTTCCAGGGCTGCAAACACCGCCCATTCCACCGCCACCACCTCCTCCATCTCAAAGTAGCTCTTTGTTTTCTTCATTTCCATCCACAAATAAAATACATGACATTGCAGCCCCACGCCCTCCTGCACCACCCCCACCATTGTATTCCAGGTCATCTCGTGTTGCTTCTGCACCACCCACCTGCTCCCCTATTCCCTCCTCCGAAGCTAGCTGGGGACAAAAATGCTTCACAAAAGCCATCAACAACCCTACCACCACCACCACCTCCACCGGGCCCACCTCCTAAGGATTCCTCCAACACTTTGCCAAGTAAGGGAAGTGTTGTTGGTTCTGCTCCTCCCCCACCCCCTACATTCTCGTTTGGTGCAAAGGATCGTAGCATGGCCAGGTCAAGAAGTCCTAGAAGTTTGCGTGCCAACCAGTCATCTAAGAGGACACCACTGAAGCCACTGCACTGGGTGAAAGTGTCAAGAGCAACACAGGGAAGCTTATGGGCAGAGACACAGAAGTCTGATGAAGCATCTAGGTATCAAAACATCTTTTACCACATGCTTTGTTAGTTGAAATGGAATGAGTCTGGCACTTTAACATGTTAGTCCGTGTATCTCTTCACCAGGACCCCGGAAATTGATATGTCTGAGCTTGAAAGCCTTTTCTCAGTATCCATGCCAAATATGGAGGCAAAACGGACACACCAACGCCCTTCTGTTGCAACGAAACAAGAAAAAGTTCATTTGGTACTTCTATTCCATGTCCCTTGATGCAACTGTTCACAACTAAGCATTGAGATGAAAATTCTATGTGAAAAGTAAATAACATTACACTTTTCTTGTGCAGATTGACCTTCAGCGCTCAAAGAACTGTGAAATTATGCTGAGAAACATTAAGATGCCACTGCCTGATCTGATGGTAACTAACTTCATATTTAATTGAATATTATCTCAAGATAACAACTTTGTCGGAGTTATTAGGATTAGGCTATTGACAAGTAAAAAGAAAATTGGCAGAGTTGTTTTTTTTTTTTGAGGACACACAGGAGAGCTGTGTGTCATTCCATTAGGATGGAAACTAAGTTCAATACAACCCAGATTGGAGAAGCCAATCTGAACAGTGGCTGAAAACTGGTATAGTTGATGTATAGCATTGTTGAAAGATCAGAATAGCTTCACCGAAGTGAACGTTAAGAACAAGTCACCTGAAAAATATGGTTTTTGGGTTATCTTAATAACTTCTAGTCACAACTGTTATTGAAAATAAAGTCTCTTTATGTCCCAACAGTGTTTGGCAATTGTAATTAACTAGTGATTATGCTGATGATAGTTGGGTTTTTTTTTCAGGATACAGTGCTTGCCCTTGATGATTCCATCGTTGATGGTGATCAAGTAGATTATCTAATAAAGTTCTGTCCAACTAAGGAAGAAATGGAACTTCTCAAAGTAAATTTTTACTCAGCGTATTCCTCTTTGAAATATCATTAGGACTCATTGTTCTTATTGTGGCATATTAGCGGAACTTCTTTACTAATTTTCTATAGATATTGACTGAGCTTTTCATACCCCACTTTTTCAGGGTTATACAGGCAACAAAGAGAATCTTGGGAAATGTGAACAGGTCATTAATCCATGCATCATAGAACATATTTTTCGTTTCATAAACACTAAAGCAATTGCTGCACTGCTGACTTTCTTCTGTGCTTCTAGTTCTTCTTGGAAATGATGAAAGTGCCAAGGGTGGAGTCGAAACTGAGAATTTTATCCTTCAAGATAAAGTTTCTTACACAGGTCAGAAGAACATTGCACCCTTGTAATATGTTTTTGTCCATGGAGTCGTGTGACCGTTCTCTAATGAACATATAAGGTTTAAATTATTTCCGCATCAATCTCAAATTTTATATGTTCTTTCAGGTAGCAGATCTGAAAAACAGCTTGAATACCATCAATGCTGTTGCTGAAGAGGTACACTGTAGTCAGTTGACTTCAACTCTTCTTCTTTGACATGTTAACACATGTTCATGTATAATGTTATTTGGGCAGGTTAGGAAATCTGTCAAGCTTAAGAGAGTGATGCAAACAATTCTTTCTTTGGGGAATGCATTAAACCAAGGAACTGCAAGGGGTGAGTCAGCGATTCCAGTGTAAGACTGATATATTTACCATATTATTTTGCAAATAAAGAATCTATCATGGAGGAACACAACGCATAGGGTTTCTCATTATCAAGTGATATCTTATCCTGATCTTATCATATAGATTACTTATATGAAGAATGCATCGGCTAAAAGAAATCTGGAGCATTTACCAATTGCACAAGCGAAAATATAGCTAGGGTTAAAAACTGGAACAAGACTGCACAGCTGCAAGTCCAACAATCTGATTACCAAATAGCATGGTCAATGTAACTATAGGAAACCTCATGAAACTGATAGCATACCAGAAACCCCATGAAATTGATACCTATAAATTTTCTCACAAGTGTCCATTTTTCAGGTTCGGCTGTTGGATTTAGATTAGATAGTCTTCTTAAGCTCAGTGATATACGGGCACGTAACAATAGGATGACTCTCATGCATTATTTATGCAAGGTATGGTTCTTAATTTCTGTAATTCTCTTGATCATGATTGTCTATCATAAGAGCCAACTTTTAAAGATTCCCCCTTCATTTATTTTATGTTTTCAAGTATCACTTAATGTACAAAATTATCAAAGTATTGATCTTTTTGCTTGGGAGGCTAACTGGTGTATAGCAATAGAAGTTTCACAAACATAGAGATCTGTATCCCCAAGATTGACGAGTCACCCTTAGAGGTTCAATCTAACATGGGTATGCATAATGATATCATTGTCGTCTCATTATGGGTGATTGATCATTATTGAAGAAAGGGAAAGGGTAGGTAGTAGCTACACTCAGAAGTTCTGTTTTTGTTCAGAAGTGGTAGCTTGAGCTGTTTCTCCTACAGTTGTTACTCCCCTTGCCCCATTTTTTTGGTTTTCCTTTCTTTGTTGCAATGACCATATCACAAGCTGCAAACTTACCTTTAACAAAATTCACCAACTATAAGGTGTTCCACATATTGTGGGTTCCTTTCAATAAAAAGGTAGACATCAATCCATGCATGTAAGTTTGGACCAGTTGCTTTACTTCCATTATATTAACATTAATTTTTTTAAAAAAAAATCATGAAACTGGTATTTTGTGCTCATCTCTGAAGAAATTTACACTTTTTTTGATGATGAACTCTTCCTCAAAGTTTATTGCTTCCACAGGTTCTTTCTGACAAGCTTCCTGAAGTTTTTGATTTTGACAAGGATCTCTCACATTTAGAACCCGCCTCAAAGGTAGCTTAGATCTTAGTGCTAGGTCTATCCTGGTTTCGTTTTGTTCACTTGCAGTATGGTGGAAAAACAGATACAACTGAAGGAGTTGGCGGAAGAAATGCAAGCGATAACTAAGGGACTGGAAAAGGTTGAACAGGAATTGGCAACTTCTGAAAAAGATGGTCCAATGTCTGAGATATTTTACAAGGTTAGTTACGCTTTTTCTTAATTGCTTTTTTTCTTAATATTGATTGGAAATGTACTTTTATAGGAGATCATAGGACCAGAAACCATCCAGTCCTTTGTCTGCACTGTCTGTATTTGTTGGATAACTGGCAATTGTAAATGTAACTTTGTGATTTTCAAATATTCTTTTAGTGTAAAAGGTGCCATTAGAGTACATAGCGATAGAGCTAGTGGTTTCCTTAGATGTGGAAATGGAAAGCTCATCAGCCACACTGGTCAGACCAAAGGGCAGGGCGGCAGGCACATGCATTCTATAACTCATTCCTTGATGTTTCATTTATATAACTAGTTTATTAAAACCATAACACTTCAATGCAATTTTGCACTTTGAACTGTACATAGGTCAGACTTTAGATAAATGTTATGTTTATTATTTGCCAGTTGTTACTATAAAAAGACACATAAGGAAAAACATGAAGTCACCACTATAAATTATAACAATTAGCATTTAGTTAACTACCATTGACAAAATATTAGCCTATTAATTGCAATACTTAGAGCTTTCATTTCAGAAATTGAAGGAATTTCTAGCTGATGCCCAAGCTCAAGGAAGGTCATTAGCTTTGCTTTACAGTACTGCGGTATGTCAAGACTACAGAAGTGTCAATATCTTGCTGCTAGCATATGTTTTGTGCTAAATTTTATTGTTTCATTGCAGGGGAAAAGTGCAGATTCTCTAGCACATTATTTTGGTGAAGATCCTGTGCGGTGTCCATTCGAACAAGGTATCTTCTTTTGAGCTAAAAGGCTTAATTATTTTGCAAATATACAATTCAAAGCTTAATGGGTCCAATTCAAAAGGAGTAAAGGAGATGGGAAATGTTTTTATATGTGTAAGACGTGAGAAAAAAGTACCATGGATTTTATAAAGCTGCTTCAGTTGCAGTCATCATGTTCCAACAAAGCTGCACTTTGTTTCCAAACTCTCTTGTCGCAGTTGGGTATATTATAAGTATTATATCTTGTCACAATTGTTTCCAAACTAAGGCACATGCACTTCTAGGATTCCCTGGCGGTTTGACAGGAAATCATCTGAGTTCCTGGCTTTCTGCAGTTCTTTGTGTGGCTTGTCTTAGCAAACGCTTTATCGTCATGGTAGAAACTAGAATTATTGATCCACCAAATTGTCAGATCAATACCAGTAGACTTTTGGGTGTCTTGCACAGTTATGTGATTTCCCGTTTCTGTGGACAGTTGTCTCTACTCTGCTAAGCTTCATGAAAACGTTTGAGCGAGCCCATGCTGAGAACCTCAGACAGATGGAGCTGGAGAAGAAAAGAGCCCAAATGGAAGCAGACAGAGAAAAAGCGAAATTAGCTGCTCACAAAGACTTGCTGGACACAGGAATTTCAGATTGATGGCTCACCGTTGAAGCTAGACAGTACATATTTCACTAATTTCTTGCCTTGTCAGATGGTGACCTTAGCTTACGACCAAGAACAGCGTGGCAGAGTTTTGTAGCGCTATTTTCTAATCATGTGAAAATGAAGGTGAAGAAAGCTCAGTGTATATGACAGGTACACACGCCTATGGAAATGTGGACATCCATTTTCACCGTTATATCAAAATGACGATCAGTAGCGCCTTCCCTCCAAACTTGTTTGCGCTATTAGTGGCTCTTACTGTTAGAATACATATGTACAGATCATATATTTTTAATATTAGAGAGGTGCTTTTATGTTTTTCTTTTGATAGTTGTACAAATATTAAAGCATGAATGAATAGTAGATGATGATTACTTACCTCTTCGCTTGCTTCAAGATTTGTACAACCTTATTAGAGGGAAAGCATTGAAGCACTGCTCTTAATATTAACAGCTGGCTGCCTCATTTAGCTCCTAGATTAGCTCCTAGTTAATCTGCCTTATTTAACTCCTAGATTAGCTCTTAGTCAAATCTCTGTAATTAGTTGCCAAAATCTGTACACCTTGTATTCTATTTATGCCAACAGAATCAATGAGAATTGTATAGTGGAATTCTCCCAATCACTTCATTCTTTCATGGTATCAGCCAACAACAGATTCTAGTCATTCTTTCCCCCTCCTTCCTGCTCCTGTGGGCGACAACAATGGGGCTGCCGTCGCTACTACGGCTGTCAATGTCAATCCCGTTTCTGCACTATCCACGATCAATGTGCGCACACACACATCCCCTTCTCCCTCGAGATGCATCCTCTGAACTTCAGCCAATGGCGTGAACTCTTCACATGTCTCCTTGGTAAGTTCAACGCCACCAGGCACATCAACAGCACCCCTCCTGCTGCGGGTGATGACCTGGTGTGGCAGGCCATCGACTTCGCGGTGCGCTCGATCCTCTATGCCTCGATCTCGGAGGATATCCTCTCCTCTGTCCTCACCCTGGGCACGTCTGCCCGCGCCATCTGGACAAGCATCAAAGGCCTTTTCCTCGACAACAAAGCCTCACGTGCACTCTCTCTGGAGACCGACTTTCGCAACCAGGCGCAAGGCGATCTCTCCATCCTCGCCTACTCCCAGCGCCTGAAGAACTTCACAGACGCTCTCATCGACATCGCCCAGCCGGTCTCTCCTGACACCATCGTCCTCGCTTTGTTGCAAGGTCTCAACGAGAACTACGACACATGGCCTCTATCATCAAGATCGATCGCCGCTTCCTTCGTTTCTTGATGCCCGCTCTCGACTAGAGGAAGCCGACCTCAAGATCGGCAAGCATGAGCCTCCAATGGCTCTCATCGCCCCTAGCGAACAAGTCTCCTCCAACCCCCTCCAAAGGACCTAATGGTGGCACGCCAGCTGCGTCGCAGGATCCCTCCGAGAGTCCAGCTGCACGAGCTGCGAGCCACCACCTCCTCGCACGCCTCGGCGTCAGCCGACTCCAGCCGGGCTCGCTGCAGACCGCTCCAGATCTCACAATGGCGCTGCGCCGAACGCTGTCTCTCACCAAGAGCACGCCAGATCGACGCCGCCTCGCTGCATACCCGTCCGAGATCTGCGAGGCGACGCAGCCCGTTAGCACGCATGCATCTATCTGTGAGTGAGTATTTGAGAGCATCGTCTCTTCATTTGACAAATTAGCGTATACTAATCTCACAATGTGTAATCTGTTACCATGCATACTCATCCTCTCTCACATTTTGCTGGTCAGTTAGTCTTCCCTTGTGGACTATGTAATGTATATTGCTTACACCAGTTCATGCTATCATTTCTTAATGACCGCCACAACTTGTAATGTAGGCTAAAAATACAGCTCATATTTAGCTCAGTGATTCATGCATGCACTACTAGAAGCTAGACAGTACATATTTCACTAATTTCTTGCCTTGTCAGATGGTGACCTTAGGTCCTTAGCTTACGACCAAGAACAGCGTGGCAGAGTTTTGTAGCGCTATTTTCTAATCATGTGAAAATGAAGGTGAAGAAAGCTCAGTGTATATGACAGGTACACACGCCTATGGAAATGTGGACATCCATTTTCATCGTTATATCAAAATGACGATCAGTAGCGCCTTCCCTCCAAACTTGTTTGCGCTATTAGTGGCTCTTACTGTTAGAATACATATGTACAGATCATATATTTTTAATATTAGAGAGGTGCTTCTATGTTTTTCTTTTGACAGTTGCACAAATATTAAAGCATGAATGAATGGTAGATGATAATTACTTATCTCTTCGCTTGCTTCAAGATTTGTACAACCTTATTAGAAGGGAAAGCATTGAAGCACTGCTCTTAATATTAATAGCTAGCTGCCTCATTTAGCTCCTAGATTAGCTCCTAGTTAATCTGCCTTATTTAACTCCTAGATTAGCTCTTAGTCAAATCTCTATAATTAGCTGCTAAAATCTGTACACCTTGTATTCTATTTATGCCAAGAGAATAAATGAGAATTGTATCGTGGAATTCTCCCAATCACTTCATTTTTTCATGATATAAGCCAACAACAGATTCTAGCCATTCTTTCCCCCTCCTCCCTGCTCCTATGGGCGACAACAATGGGGTTGTCGTCGCTGCTACAGCTGCCAATGCCAATCCTGTTTCTGCACTATCCACGATCAATGTGCGCACACACACATCCCCTTCTTCCTAGAGATGCATCCTCTGAACTTCAGCCAATGGCGTGAACTCTTCACATGTCTCCTTGGTAAGTTCGACGCCACCAGGCACATCAACGGCACCCGTCCTGCTGCGGGTGATGACCTGGTGTGGCAGGCCATTGACTTCGCGGTGCGCTCGCTCCTCTACGCCTCGATCTCGGAGGATATCCTCTCCTCTGTCCTCACCTCGGGCGCGTCTGCCCGCGCCATCTGGACAAGCATCGAAGGTCTTTTCCTTGACAACAAGGCCTCACGTGCACTCTCTCTGGAGGCCGACTTCCGCAACCAAGCGCAAGGCAATCTCTCCATCCTCGCTTACTCTCAGCGCCTGAAGAATTTCGCAGACGCTCTCACCGACATCGCCCAGCCGGTCTCTCCTGACACCATCGTCCCCACCCTGTTGCAAGGTCTCAACAAGAACTACAGACACATGGCCTCTATCATCAAGATGCGATCGCCGCTTCCTTCGTTTCTTGATGCCCGCTCTCCAGCTAGAGGAAGCCGACCTCAAGATCAGCAAGCATGAGCCTCCAATGGCTCTCATCGCCCCTACAACGAACAAGTCTCCTCCAACCCCCTCCAAAGGACCTAATGGTGGCCAACACAAGTTCAAGCCCAAGTACAAAACCAAGGGCAACAAGAACATGGGCAGCAACAATAACGACACTTCTTGGCCTCGACCCGGTGTCCACGTACTTTCTGTTGGGTACCCTCTCCGCGCAAAGCGGCCAGCGTGGCGTTCGAGGCGGCAGTGGCGAGGACCGCCTGCCGCGCTGGTGCCCGGCCGCGTGGCGGCTTTGGCGGCGGGTGGGCAAGCACGCCCGTCGGCCGGTGTCGCCCCGCGTGGCGTTCGAGCGGCGGTGGCGAAAGCCTCGCTGCTTGGCGCCCGGCCCACGTGGCGGCTTTGGCGGCGGGTGGCGAAACACGCCCGCCCGGTCGTGTGTCGGCCGTGGCGTTAAAGCGGCGGTGGCGAGGACGCCTGCTGCCGGTGCCCGGCCGCGTGGCTCCGCGTGGCGGCTTTGCGGCGGCGTGGCGAAACACCGCCGCCGGCAGTCGATGCGCCCAGCGTGGCGTTGGGCGGCGGTGGCGGCGAGCGCCTGCTGCCGGCGCCCGGCCAGCGTGGTAACTGGCGGCGGGTAAGCGAAAGCGCGCCGCACGGCAGTGTCGGCCGTGGCGTTCGAGGCGGCGAAGTGGCGAGCGACCTGCTTTCGCCGGCGCTTCAACCCAATGGCGGCTTTGGCGGCGGGTGGCGAAGCCGCGCCCGCCCGGCAATCTTGACCACGTGGCGTTCGGCGAGCAGTGGCGAGGACGCCTGCTCGCCAGCCCGGCACGCGTGGCCGCTGGCGGCGGGTGGCGACGCCACGGCCAAAAAGCCGTCTTAAGCCGCGTGGCGTTCAGGCGGCGGTGGTCGAGGCGCCACTGCTGTCGTCCGCCCGCGAAGGCAAAAGGTGAAACGCAGTGGCCGCCTCGAAGTCTCCTTCCCTATCGTGACTCGCCGAGGCGAACTGTTGTGTCGATTCATCGATTGTGAGATTTACGCTACAAACCCATTCCTCGACACTCTCACCTACCCGTCACAAAGGGGTCACATCTGCGGCGGGCCGGCGAAACCATGTCGGCATTTAATGAGGCCGGAGGAGCGGAGACGACCGCGGAAGGGTAATAAATGTATGAAGATCGACATGATGACCCCTTTTACCTACCCAGTTAGCTTTGGACTATATAAGGGCAATCGGGTGCATGGGGAAGGGGGGTCGAGAGTTCAGCAGTAGAACCTAAGGAAGAACTTGTAACCTGAAAGCTCTGTACTAGCTTCAAACACTCTATAAAAGATCTAGCAGGACGTAAGGCTATTACCTTGGTGGAGGGGGCCTGAACCTGGGTAAAAAACTTTGTGTCATCTTAGTTCATAGGCTCCGGAGTCCTTCGTGTGGGAGTCATTAGGGTTTTCACTCGCTAGGGTTTGCCAGCCGCGAAGACGCCCTCCTACTGAACCAAACCCGGTCTGTAGACTCGGGCCTGTCCAGCGGAATACGCCGACAACCCGGTGCCTCCGTCAACCTATGGACCGGCCAATCCCAGGTCTAGCCACCAAGCAGCCCTAGCGTCCTTGGCGCTGGTCCACCTCGGGCGTTCCTTGCACCTGGCAGCTTCCAGGGCGCACCACCGTCGTACCAGCCAGCACCATTGTACCAGTTGGCCCCAATCTGGCCGCTGTCATACACACCATCGTCCAACACGCCATAATGGGATTAGGCCTCACTGATCCAGGCCCTGAATGCGATGTCTGTCCAACAGCCCAGCAACAATTGGTACATGGACTCCGGCGCTTCATCACACCTCTCTACCGACGCCGGTAATTTGTCCCATTTATCCAACTCATCCTCTCCTTCTCATGTTGTCGTCGGTGATGGCACTCGTCTACCCATCACCGACACTGGCATGAAAACTCTTCCCACCCAACCTCGTCCTCTTAGCCTACACAACGTCCTAGTCTCCCCCAAACTTATTTCAAGTTTAATCTCTGTTCAAAAATTCACCACCGACAATCTTTGTTCTGTCGAAATTGAACCTTTCGGTTTTTCCGTTAAGGATCTCCAAACCAGGAATGAGATTCTTTGCTGCAATAGCCACGGCGACCTGTACCTGTTCCGGCTACCCTCCCTATCGTGCGCCTTCCACAACACCACCGCCACCATATGGTGCCGTCGCCTTAGTCACCTCGGTCGTCCAACTCTGTCCAGCTTAGCCTCGTCGTGTGCTATCCCTTGTAATAAACTTGACACCACTACTTGTCATGCGTGTCAACTTGGGAAACATGTTTGCCTCCCATTTTTTCCTTCAATCTCTCGCACAACAAGACCTTTTGAAATTATCCATTATGATTTATGGACATCTCCTTTACCTAACATGTCTAGCATTAAGTATTATCTTGTATGCCTGGATGATCACACACATTACTTGTGGACATCTCCTCTCAAACTCAAATCTGAAACTTTTCAGACTCGACAAAATTTCCATGCCACTAGGGATGGCAATGGGTACCCGAAACCCGATATCCGATGGGTATTTACTCCATTAGGGTACAAATCTGGTCCAATAATCATACCCATGGGTACCTTAATGGGGGAAAACCTTCACCCGTCGGGTATGAGCGAATGCAATGCTAGACGGGTACCCGTTCACCCGTGGGTATGATCCACCCGCTTTTCGCTTGATGAGGTGAGTGTTATCAAGTTCAACTTGTTCATCATGTATCCATCAAATTTCTACATTTCTCCAACATGATACAAAAGTACATAATCATCAACCATTAATGAGAAACATATCATCAAGTTGACATGTTAAAAAAATCAAAAAACTTGAATTAGCTACATATTAATGCGGGTACGGGTTACCCGTCGGGTCCCCGTTACCTGCACGGGTATGGGTACGGGTAAATTTTGTACCTGCATACGGGTATGGGTATTATAGCGGGTGAATTTTATTAACACGGGTACGGGTACGGATGGTGATACCCGTCGGGTATATACCCGTTGCCATCCCTACATGCCACCATTCGCACTCACTTCCACACTTCTATTTCCTTCATCTAGTGTGACAATGGTAGGGAATTCAATAACACTGCCGCTCGCAACTTCTTCCTTGCACACGGCACCCACTTTTGTTTCTCCTGCCCTCACACCTCACAACAAAATGGTAAGGCTGAGCGTATCATCCGCACCACCAACAATATCATTCGCTCTTTGCTATTCCAAGCTGGCCTTCCTCCTTCTTTTTGGGCAGAGGCGTTACACACAGCTACATATATTCCAAACCGACTTCCCACCAAAGTCCTACCCAACAAAACCTCGCACGAGTCTTTGTTCGCTCTCCACCAGATTACTCACATATGTGTATCTTCAGTTGTCGTTGTTTCCAAACCTCTCCTTCACAGCTAGCCACAAACTCGCACCGTGTTCCACTGAGTGCATTTTCCTTGGTTATCCAATCAATCACAAAGGTTACCGCTGCCTCGATATATCCTCAAATCGTATTATCATCTCCAGGCATGTAATTTTTGATGAATTTGTATTTCCATATGCTACTCATTCGTCTCCGCAGCTATCCTCTTACCAGTTCCTCGATGACTCAGACGATGGTGCACCAGCCGCACCACATATATGGCTCCCTGCTAGATCAGCACCACTGGTAGGTCCTCTCCTAGACGGCTCCACAAGCGGCCTGCCTGAGCCACATGGGCACGGGTCGTCCACTGCCTCGCTCGGTGGACACACCGGGCCCATCCGCCCCGACGCCTCGTCCGGCGACCCGCAGGAACATGCGCCGTCTTGCACTTCCACGACACACGGGAGCTCAACACTAGGACGTGAGCACACCGGGTTGTCCAACAACTCGGTGCTCGGCTCATCTTGCCCTCCGCTTGACACCTCGGCTCTGCCACCTCGCCCACCAGTCACACAAACGTAGTCCCGCCGAGACGCCCAACCTTTGCCAATCACGCCTTCGCTCCCCATGACTGGCAAAGTCACCTCTGCTGATTCCTTCCACTTTCTAGTGGAATGTGGTCCTCCAACAACGAACCAACACCTAATGCAAACCCGCGACAAGGAGGGCATTCGGGTTCCTCGAAATCCCCTATCTTTTCAGGCATCAACAGCGGACTCCCTCTCTCCACTGCCAAAGACGTACTGCGGCGCCCTCTATGATCCCCAATGGCGTGCGGCTATGGTTGAAGAATTCAACGCTCTCGCAACAAATCAGACTTCTCGTCCCTCCTCCCAACGTGAACATCGTCGCCGGTAAATGGGCCCCGCCACAAGCTCAACTCTGACAACTCCTTGATCTACACGTCGTTCGTGAGCGCGTGGCACTTGGAGATGTCCGTGTCCTTCATGTTCCAACCTCCCTTTAGTATGCGGATATCTTCACCAAGGGGCTGCTGACTGCCGTCTTCACTGATTTTCAGAATAGTCTCACCGTCCGCTCCTCTCCCGGTTGATACTGCGGGGGGTTGTTAGCATATATTTGTACAAATCATATATTTTTAATATTAATAGCTAGCTGCCTCATTTAGCTCCTAGTCAATCTGCCTTATTTAGCTCCTAGATTAGCTCTTAGTCAAATCTCTGTAATTAGCTGCCAAAATCTGTACACCTTGTATTCTATTTATGCCAAGAGAATCAATGAGAATTGTATAGTGGAATTTTCCCAATCACTTCATTCTTTGCCTTATAGTTTTGCTTTACAGGGAAGAGAAGACTAAAGAAGTCCTTGGATTATTTTGGGGATTTCCCTCGGTGACGAACAAATTTTGTAACATTGTTTTTATGCCTATAAAATCGGTGGATTTAATCATATGTCTTATTTTATTTGGTGCAATTAAATAAAAATGAGTTTTCTCCCAATGGTGTTAAAAAAAATATGGCGCGTTTGTTTTCTTTTAAAAAAAATATACTTAGCTCGCGGCGTGATGTCTTGTAGCTCGGTCCCTCCCGGTTCACCGAATCGTCACGCATTTCCGTAAAACAAAAACAAAAGCCAATGAAATGCTGCGTCCATCACTCAGCCAGAGACCTCGAGCTCTGATCAAAAAAAAAAAGAGAGACCTCGAGCTCTACGCTCCTAGCGATAACAAAAATGCTTAAAATACAACTCCGCACGCAAAGATACGATCCACTGACAAGTGGCCCCATTATTTTATGTCCCCACCGATCAGTCGATGATGCAGCAACGCAGGGAAGCCTCGGGGTGCGCGGAGCCGAGGCTCGGGGAGTCATATCCGGAGCGGGTGACGCATACAATGGCGTGTCCCGATCGGACGGCTGGCAACGCAACCGCGGCGGATATATACCTCGCCTCTGCCCCGTCCCATGGCCTCCGCCGCATCCACCTCCGCCGTCTTCGCGTCCCGCCTGCTCCGCCGCTCTTCGCCGCGCCTGCTGCGCCGCCTCTCGTGCTCGCCCGTGGTCCTGTCCGCTCGCCCGTCGTCGTCGTCGTTCGGCATCGACCGCCTCCGCCGGCCGCTCGGGCACAGCGCTCGGATGGGACACACCGCCGCCGCCGCCGCTGCGGCCCCCGCGCTCGGTCTCACCAAGGCCAACGTCGTCGAGCCGCCTCAGGTGTGTGTTTGTGCCTGTCTGTGTGCGTGAGCGAGTTGGTTTGTTGTCGATTCGTCTGGTGGTACTCCCTGTGGAATAGGAAAGTTGCTACCTTTGGTTGACTTGATCAGGACTTGCTGTTGACACACAGAAGAATTGCTAGATCGAGATCAAATTAGTGTTCCATACGCAAAATTGCATCTCTGTTTAGATTCGCCGATTTGCTTCGTGCGAAGTCGCTGCTTTTACTGCAGTGAGCTCAACCTGTGCTCTCCTCTTTTTTCTTGTAGGTTACTTTTGCCGCTAAAGACGTCGAATTCTCCGATTGGAAGGGAGATATACTCGCCGTTGCGGTCACAGAGAAGGATCTGTCCAAAGGCTCGGACTCCAAATTCGAGAATGCTTTGTTGAAGAAGCTGGACGATCAGCTCGGCGGTCTCCTGTCGGAGGCTTCCGCGGAGGAGGATTTCACCGGGAAAGCTGGGCAATCGGTGGTCCTCCGTCTCCCGGGGCAGGGTTTCAAGAGGGTGGGTCTGATTGGCCTTGGCCAGAACACCCCGTCCACCACCGCAGCTTGCCGGGGCATCGGTGAATCTGTGGCATCAGTTGCCAAATCTGCTCAAGCTAGTAGCGCTGCTATCGTTCTTGCCTCCCCCAGTGGGATCCAGGAAGAGTTCAAGCTGAACGCTGCTGCAGCAATTGCTTCTGGTATTGTGATGCTCCTGCACATGTTTTTCTGATAGGATGGTTATGGCGTGCATTGACTTGATGCTGGATCGTCTGTCCATTTGAATTGCAGGAACTGTGCTTGGATTGTATGAGGACATCAGATACAAGTCTGAGTCGAAGAAGGTGCATCTTAAACAAGTAGATCTTATTGGATTGGGTTCCGGTCCAGAGGTTGACCAGAAACTTAAGTATGCCAATGATCTTTCCTCAGGCGTGATATTTGGGAAAGAGCTTGTAAACTCACCTGCAAATGTCCTTACCCCTGGTAAGCAGGTCTTTTAGTGAAACAGTGAATGTTGTTCATAGATTTCATTACGATGTTTATTTTATCTCAATCCTCACTCGTTGTCCTTTCAGCTGTGCTTGCGGAGGAGGCATCAAAGATTGCTTCTACATACAGTGATGTATTCACTGCCACAATATTAGATGTGGAGAAATGCAAAGAGTTAAAGATGGGCTCCTACTTGGGTGTTGCTGCAGCTTCTGCAAATCCTCCTCACTTTATCCACTTGTGCTACAAACCCCCTGGTGGGAATGCCACGAGAAAGCTGGCTATTGTTGGGAAGGGTCTAACTTTTGACAGGTTTGTACTACTTTCTGCATATTTGATGGATTATTACATTGACAGGCATGATTGAAAATAGACATGTCATCTTCTATATGCATTGTTATGTTGGTAGAATTTTTTGTGAAGATGTTAATAACTGTTAGTTCTTACACTAGATTCACCAATTTTGTCTGCAGTGGTGGCTACAACATTAAGACTGGACCAGGCTGCAGTATTGAGCTGATGAAGTTTGACATGGGAGGCTCTGCAGCGGTATTTGGGGCAGCAAAAGCTTTGGGCCAAATCAAGCCTTCTGGAGTAGAGGTACTTTAGTTTTCAATTACTTGTATGAATAATCTCTATTTTTTAGCTTATTTGCTAATGATTTCCCTTCACACAGGTTCATTTTATTGTCGCTGCCTGTGAAAATATGATTAGCGGCACAGGCATGAGACCTGGTGACATTGTGACTGCTTCTAATGGGAAGACGATTGAAGTATGTTTCTAGTAATAGTGTGATGCTTATCTTGGTTGTTGGTAATATTGTCTAAGCAGGTTCTAGATATACTGTTCTTATTATCCAGTTTGTCCACTGGATTGTGTTAGACAATGTATTCATTTGTAAATATGATTCTTCAGGTAAATAACACTGATGCAGAGGGAAGGCTTACACTTGCTGACGCTTTGGTCTATGCTTGTAATCAAGGTGTTGACAAGGTAATGAAATATTTCTACAGAATGACTAGCAATCGGACGTCCGGTGCGAGATTTTTTATCGGACGTCTGCAATATTTTTTGATAACGCGTGCAACAATTGTAATCACTGTGTGCAACAAAAATGCACAATGATAGTAGAAATATCGATCCGTATCGGCGCAACATTTTTTGATAATGTGTGCAACAATTGTAATCACCGTGTGCAACAAAAACGCATGATGATAGTAGGCATGCCGATAAAAAAATGTTGCATACGGTGATTACAATTGTTGCATGCGTTATCAAAAAATATTGCACCGACACGTTCAAGAAAATGTCTCGCATCGGACGTCCGATTGCTAGTGCTTCCCTTTTTTCTATAGATGCCATGATTGGTTCATATAATTGCCATTTGGTTTCTTTGATGGTTGCTATGTAAATTTTTTTTATGCAAGAATCTGTATTGGACATTGCTGATGTAGTTGTAATCCTATACTTATCCCTTGTTCTAGGATGGAGGGATGCTAATTTGTTTGCTAGTCCCTATTTAGAGAAACATGATTTATCTAATTCCATTATTCCATTTGGACAAAAAAAATTGCACAACAATGAAGATGAACCATATTTTGTGCTAAATGATTTATATAGTCGATGCACTTGTCATCTCTAGTGGAAGATAATTGGGGATAAGAAATTAAAATACAGTAGTGCTGTTCGTGGTTATGTAAAATATGGTTTTCACTTTAATTGTCTATTTTCTGACTTTTTATACACTTGCAGTCTTTTGGACCATGTTGTAGCGACCTGCATAACTAACCCAGGGTAACGACAGTAACATTGTCATTACACTGAAATAATTACACAAATCTTGGCATACTAGCTAATCAAAACATCGAGCGCACTTGATATTTTATCAATTAATACACCGTATTCAAAGTATTGCAACAAAACAATAATTAGAGATTGAATGTAAATATATTACAAACCAAGCTACGCAGGCCTATATGTCCAGTGGATTCTAGGCTGTCCCACCTAGACTCAAATATACCGCCACAACATTCGTGCATCTCCGTGACTTATATTCCGACTACCATACCCAATGTGGCATAACACCTTCATAGGATAACTCTACCTATGACTTCAAATATACCCAAGTGTAATTGTTTGACCACAACATTAGAGGACTGCATCGCCGTGACTCATCATACATACATACCCAGATTTGTGCACTAGTTATCTACTCATACCCAATGTGAAGATCATAACACCTTCATAGGATAATCTTTTTTGATCGATTTCACCCACTATGGGTAATACTGGAAATATGGCTTATTGCCCAAGTATAATTGTTTGACTTTATATTATATCCTATGTAGAGGACTCTGCTGGCTATTCCCTTCCTATCGGCGCCCTCTACTCATCATACATAGAAATACGCTATTGCCATTTTCTCCAATCAATAGTTCCCAACATTGCATCAACCTTTCATCTACATACCATTTCAACAATTCAACTCCATACCATTTTACCAACCACAACCAATTTAGAGTTTCATTTCCAAAAATAGTTTTCCCCCATGAATCGATGATACCACATATATCTGAAAACATTTAAAAGCGGTTTAATAAATATGATCAAAGGAAGCTTGCCTAAATTAAGATGGATATACTTGGCTTCACTCGGAGTTGGAAAGTAGCCTTTTGCTGGATTCAATTCAGATCCTGAAATCATAGAGTATTAAATCTATGGCAATTAATTTAAATGTCATTTATGGCGTCCAACTATTCCCAATAGTTGCAATCTTATTTATATGAAGGGTGTTAATTTTTTATTTTTAGTTGTTCGTACATTTGCAAGTTTTATATAGCTGTTTATTTAGCTAATTGCTATTATTTAGCATCTTTTTGATTTTTAGACGAACAACTAGATAACTAGCTACACTAACTGCGGTTCACGACAACCAAAAATATTTTTCCTTTTTCCCTCTCTTTTCTTTTCTCCTCTTCTCACATTTTTCTTTTCTCTTCTCTCTTTCTTTTCCTTTTTTTTTTTTCTTTCCTCACTTTTTTTCTCTATTCGGCCGAAGCACCTCCGCCTAGCTCTTCTTTCTCCCCTTCTTTATCTTTCTTTTTCCACCCTCTTCTCTTCGTCCGATGCCGCGCCGACCTCAATCAGCCCTCCCTCGCCTGGCTGTGGGCTCGCCAACCTTTGTCCGAACCTGAGCTCCCCCGGGACTCGAACAGGCTCTGTTGGATCTCTTGCTCCTCTACTGTTTCGCCATTTTGATTTTTGGTTTGCTAGCTCTTGAGGTAAGCAATGGCTAAATGTTCAAAGGTAAGACGGTCTATGATGATATAAGAGGGGTGTGCCCTAGGTTTGGGAGGCCAGGTGATGACACTGGCAACACCCGTGCTCCGGTGATGGTGCAGTGGTGGCCAGGACGCTCCTCACGGACCCCTAGGGTTTCTCCCCTACTGACACCCCACTGGTTCTTCCCGATCTATTTGATACTACATTCTAGCACTACCATTCAACTTGTGCACCTGCTGGATTTTGGGTTCTGTTCTGGTTTGGCGGTGCTGACGAGGGCAGTGAAGCTGGTGGCTTTTCTTCCGGCATTCTCCCTGCTCCTGGTTTCGGCTGGGATGGAGGATGCTGGCTGTGCTTGGCCTTGCTCTCTGCTCTCGGTTGGAAAATGCTAGGGGAGATGCACTGGTTGCTTGGTTGCTGTCGGCTGGCTCTCTCTTCTTGGCTTTGGTTTTGGTAAAAGGGGAGACGAATGTGCTGTGGCCTGGCTGTCTCGGTTTGGAATAGGCAATGGGGAGATGAACCTACTGTGACCTTGGTCTTATCCTTTTCACTGTGCTCACTATTATCATTCTACCCTGGGTTGGCTAACAAGAGGGCATATTAGTCATTCTCATTTCTCAATGCTTATGCGTAAACATGGTTTTCAGCTTCATTGTTCATTATATATTTGATTTGTTGATTAATGACTTCATTAGTTTAGTTTGAATTTCAGGTTCGTTACATATATCTTGCAACTTTGCAAGCATCTTGCTTTATCTACTGACTTATCTGTGATTGCCACATGCAGATTATTGATCTGGCAACACTAACCGGTGCCTGTGTTGTTGCACTTGGGCCTAGCATTGCTGGTAAGCTTAACCAAATACTACCTCATCTGCACTCTTCTCCTCTCACTATAATTTTTAGTCCTTCCAAGATGGAATAGTGGGTTCTTTTGCTGTTTTTCATACTAAAAGAAATATTTTCTATAGGGATTTTCACACCAAGCGATGAACTAGCCAAGGAAGTCACCGCGGCATCTGAGGTATCAGGAGAGAAGTTCTGGAGAATGCCACTAGAAGAAAGCTATTGGGAGTCAATGAAGTCCGGTGTTGCTGATATGGTCAACACCGGCGGTCGGCAGGGTGGTGCTATCACTGCTGCACTATTCCTGAGACAGGTATGGTATCTCTTCGTTATGCTTAGTTGCTTACTTTCATTTGGCTCCTGGGATAAAGTTTGAGCAGCATTGTACTCTATAGATACGCATCTTTCCTTATTCCAGATTGCTTCAGCCGCCACTTGGCCATGAATGATCAGATGTTCATCGAAACAACAAGTCACATTCTTAGTTCTAGGTTCTCACCACTCTTATTAAGACTGGATTTTCTCCAGCATTCTAATGGCGCTCATGCTTCTCCTTGCAGTTTGTGGATGAGAAGGTTCAGTGGATGCACATCGACATGGCTGGGCCAGTGTGGAACGACAAGAAGCGGGCGGCCACCGGATTTGGCGTCTCCACCTTGGTGGAGTGGGTTCTCAAGAACTCGTCTTGAAGAATCTATTTCCCTGCTTTCCAAAGATGATATCACAGAAGGAATGGGAGTTGCTTGGTGTGGGAAGGGTTGGTTTTTATAGCTACGAACTGCAAAGCAGCCACTTATGGCATATGGAGTGGGCAAAATAGAATAAGGGGAAAAAAAGGTCTTGTTGCCTTTCGAGTGGGAGTGTTGGGTCGATAAAAGAAAGTAAAAAAAAAACAAGATGCTGTTCACGAGTCGAGTCGTGCCGTGCCGTGTAACGTTCTCTTTGTCGAGTGGAATAATAACGTTGAAGCGTAGCAGATGCTGTCGTGCCGTGTGTGCTCAGTAGCGTTGGATCCTATGGAGTTGCGGTGTTTTTCTTGGTGTGCACGGAACAAAGAATAAAATCTATCCCGGGAATTCGGGGGTGGACGGTTTTGGAAATGCCGGCCAAAGTAAAAAGAAATATCCAAAAAAATAAATAAATGCTACAGTTCTGGGTAATAATAGCGAGATTATGCTATTTTTTGCTGAAATTTCGTGTTGTCGTCCCTGATTTTCAAATTTGAGGGTTCGATTTGACGGATTTGGGTCAACGACTTAATAATGTCATCTCCCATGAAATTTGTTGAAAAACCGAATTTTTGAGATGTTTTTAAAATTACAAATAATGCTATTGGATATTTATAAAATTGTACAAACATTATTATGCCATGAAAATTTTATGGTATCATTTTGAAAATCTAGAATCATACATAAATTTTTTTGAAATATTTTAACTTCATTTGTTTTCTTTAAAAAAAATTAAAAACAGAATGAATATAGTTAAGGCACTAACATTATCAGAATTTTATAAATTTGCTCGCGTAAGATCATGATCCAAAATTTTTAGGAGAGATTAGTCATTATCTTAAAACCCTTCTCTAAAAATTTTAATAAACTAGATCACACAGACAGACCTTCTAACAGCGAAAGAAATTTTTTCCAGAAACACCTAAAAAAAGAAACTAAATTGACATAATTTATAAAAATGGGAAAACTTGATCATGATCTTTTTTTAGGGTAGCTAAGGTGTGCCCTCAGAACCCTTTTAACAAATTTTAAAGAAATTACAAATTTAGTAGCTCAATTAAATCAGCGAACTTGCTTTAAGCGTGGTAGTAGCACTACTAGATTTTTTAGAAATTGCAAAAGTTTGATCATTATTTGAATTTTTTAGGTAGCATAGGCATACTTTTAGGACACTTCTAAAAATTTTTCAAGATTTGAAAATTTAGTAGCTCAAATAAAGTTGCTTTAAATGTATGAGTAGCATCACTAGAATTTCTAAAAATCACGCACGTTTGATAATGATCTGATTTTTTTATGGTAGGATAGGCATGCTTTGAGGATCATTCTTACAAGGTTTCATAAATTTTATCATTTAACATATTTTTCAATTTATTTATATTACTAATTCACATTAACTTTTTGTTGAATGGCACTTCTTGCCAGGCCATGATAAGTAATGTGACAGTGTTATATTGCCACGTTACAAGTGGTCAAAAGCTTAGAATTAGAAATTTAGAATAAAGTTCACGAGTGGTCAAGCCAATGGAAGGATACGCATGTGGTAGCAGTTGGACAGCAGCTTGGGGCCCAGGGCTAACGCATGCATGTGCTAGCAAGGAAAAGTAAAGGCAGTCTCACGGCCTCACGGGCAAAACAACCTAATGCCAAGGTAAAGCATCAGAGCAAAACCACTATCGCTTGCAATATACGTTTATACTGTATATTTATTCTTCAATTATAGCTCTTGCAGATGACTCGAGCTGAGCATTGCTTTTAGCGTTATTCATGCTTTCATAGGTAGTTCTCATGTGCTCTTGTATGATCATATTTATGGTGTATATATGATGAATTATCATATGTACCAATTTTATTTCATATTTATTATTTATGATGTCAATATATATTGATTGTTTCCAATTGTAAGTTTGTAACCCTCCAAATCCAAATATCAGTCAAATGCTGCTGAAATTTCTAACTTTATGGATCGATAATCACCTAAAATTTTATAGCAAGATTAATGATGCATCATGACCATCCAAACAAAAATTTCAAAAATTTCTAACGTGTTGCAAGTATTTTTCATTTGGACATCACCATTGTCCAAAATTTTAAAAATTCCTCAAGGTTTACCATCATCTAAAAATTTTATGAAAACATTGATGATATGTTAGAATTATGCATAAAAAAATTTAAAATTTTATAACGTGGTTTATTTCATTTTTCATTCAATTCAAACTTGCCGGTTAGCGTTTTATCATGATAGTAGCAATGTTCGAATTTTTAAAAATTCCTTAAGCTTGATAATCATCTGAAATTTTTATGAGAATATTATTAATGTGTCAGGACCCTCCACAAAAAAATTAGAATCTTTCAACATCATTTAAGCTATTTTTCACTCAATACAAATTCATCAAAATCTCGGTAAATCTCATCGAGATTTCGAAAACTCCGGCTGAAATTTCATTTTTCTCGATGCAAAAAAAAAGCCGGATTTGATTTTTTGTTTATGCATTTCATCTGAAATTTATTCGAAATTTTAAGATCTCGATAAGATTTAGAATTTCGGCCACCTTCTAGATATTATCTAAAAACGAAAACGAGATTTCAAACCTCGACACGTAATCACTTTTGTGGGGCAGTACGACCAAGTAAGTTGGGTAACGACTAACGAGCTAACAAAACGATCTTGTGTTTGGGATCGGCAATTCGGCATCGTGTGTTTATGGGTGCGGTGCCTTTCTCGTGGTGTGCGAGGTGAGCACGTAGTTGATGCGTGCCGTGCTGCTCCTTTGCGACCCACGAGGGAGGCCATACAACTGTGTGGCGGAGGGTAGGGAAAACAAAGGTGAATGACAATTTGTGAACGCGAAAGAGCCTTCGCTCGGTTTGCTTGCTGCGTTAGTTAGCGAGCAGTCTGTCCGGGTTGAGTCCCTGGACTCGCCTGGTCCACATCAAGAGCCAGGTGCAGACGCGT
This sequence comes from Guadua angustifolia, assembly GCA_036346375.1. Lineage (NCBI taxonomy): Eukaryota > Viridiplantae > Streptophyta > Magnoliopsida > Poales > Poaceae > Guadua > Guadua angustifolia. The sequence continues at coordinate 4,387,477 of CM070503.1, forward strand.
GTGCGTAGACATATGTATAGGTGTGTACGTGTTTGTAGTCCGGTCTATTCTTCTTTTATATTGAATGCCAAAGCTCTTAACTAAAATAAAAAAAAACAATTTGTGAATGATGTTGAAAGATACAGCAAATTCAACCAGAGGACACACAGGAAGGAGGGAGAGATCGGAGATTGGATCCAATATTCCTCTCTTTTTTTTCTTTTTTTTTTGAGGAGGATCATATATTCCTATTCCATGGTTCGGATGAAAATGCATATCTGTACTGAATGCCAAAACTCCTAGCTAAAGTTAAAAAAAAACAATTTGTGAATGATGTTGAAAGATGCGGCAAATTCAACCAGAGGACACACAGGAAGGAGGGAGAGATCGGAGATTGGATCCAATATTCCTCTCTTTTTTTTTTTTTTTTCGAGGAGGATCGATTCCTATTCCATGAATCGGATGAAAATGCATGTGGTGCTTAATTTTTTGCCATACCGTACGACGCCCACACGATTGAAGATATTGGTGTTGCTATACATCAAAATTGTAATACAAGTGGTATAAGTTTTGAAGCAAACGAAAGAGTAATTAATCATGATCCATCACTCCCTCCGGTCATACATAGTTGTCGTTTTGGGTATCGACACGGTCCCCAAAACTCAATTTGGCCGTAATTTCTATTGTAATATATTTAAAAATCCAATAAAATTATAATATTACGAAAATGCGTTTTAAGATGAATTTACACATACAATTTTCATACATCCAATCTAAATATTTAAAAAGATATTGATACATAAAGTTTTAAAATTGTAATAGTACGTATCCCAAACCTATAACTATTTTGACCGAAGAGAGTATTTATTCATGTTTTAATATTTATGTAATTTTTTTTAAACGGTGACGCACGGAAGCGCAATTTTTGTATTTAATATTTATTTTAATTTTTTTTTGAAAATAATCAACGGAATTTTTTTTTTGCGAAAATAGGCTCCCGTCGCCCGGATATGAACCGATCACTCCATATTCGGACGATAGGGACCTGACTGTAAAAAAACACCGTATGATTATTACCATACATGTTTCATAATATGGGGTGTTTTTACTGAGTTTTTTACGGCAAGTTCCCTATCGCCTGAGTATGGGGCGATCGCCCCATATCCGGGCGATAGAAGCTCATTTTCGTAATTTTTTTTCCGTGGATTATTTTCAAAAAAAATTAAAATAAATATTAAATAAAAAATCCACGGAAGCGAGGCCAGTTTCACGTTCCTTCCAACCCACAGGCCCTCGGGCTCTTGTACATGTGATGGGCCAATCCAAGATGGGCTTCCTTCCTTCCGTGTTCTTTCTTAAGCCCCAAGAAGAGGAGGCGCGCGGCGCGCGGCACGGGCCACCGCGCCCGCCGCCAACCAAAAGCCGCGGCACCAAGTCATTGCAGCCGCCCCGCGGTTCACAGGCACTGAGGCACATCGTCAAGCAAGACGGCAGGCGGCGCAGGCGCTAGCCGGATTCCTCCTTCCTCGACTCCGTCCAGGCAAGTTGGCAGGATCTCTTCTTTCTTCTCGGTGGAGGCCTCTCGCCCTCTTCCCAATCCCCCTCGCAATCGCTGTGGTTTATGCTACGTGGGCTTTGATTCCTCTGCGAGAGCGGCATGAATCGGTGCCTGAGATTTCCCATTGGGATCCGCCCCCATGCCGTTCTGCGCGTTTCTTCGCTCACATGATTCGGGTGGTTGTTTTTTTTGTGATCTTTGGTAATTGATGTTAGAGGTTAAGTTCGCTAGGTAATCGTTTCGTTGCGTGCAAGGGGACATTCAGGCACTTGGTAAATCTAGTACTAGCATTCAAGGGCTCCAAGAATTGCTTGTTAGTACAACAGCGAAACAACCCTTGTGTTGATTGCTGTGTCATGCTGCAATGTTCTTGCTTTTCTGTTTCAGATTGGCCAGATTTTTGTTCGTACTACTTAGTGTTGGGTAATCGGGGTGGGAAAGATCCACTAAATTTTAAAAATTTATCATCTTTCCGGACCGATGGTATACATTAGAATTTAGAAAATACTAAAAACAATAGACGCGTACCGTCATGGTCCTAAAAGTGCAAATACAAAGCTTTTACAGAAGGTCTTGGCGAAGCTCATAGCTTCAATGTTTGAACGTAGCAACAGAAATGGACCTTCAGTTATCTACACGAACAAGAGAACGACACCGTATGCCGGTACGCTAGTACCGCGCAATATGACTCCTATGATCTTTTATCTGGTTCAGATGAAACTTTTTTCGCTTTTCTTTATTTTTTCTCTTAAAATTTTCATTCATTTTTTGAACCTGAAAACCTAATTATAGTCAAAATACTACACTAAACGGCCCCTAGCATTACATCGAAAACGGTTGCTGCATTACCATACATGGCACTATATCAATGTCTGCTGCTACAGTGATTTTCAGAGAAAAATCATATTTTTGCACGCGGATTCACAGCCCCTTTGTAAATAACTAGATACCACATTCAATCGCACTGACACGTATATCACAATAGAAGATTTTATAAATCTGTCTTAAACCTATTCTAGTGTGTGACCCTTTAGGTTCATGTTATATTGGCAATAAATCGAAAAACTCCTTTTTGATTCATTAGTCGCAAGCGGCTTCTAGCAGAACAGAACGACTACCCAAATTGCATAAATGTAATTTATCCGATAAACCTTCAATGAATACATGTCAGTCCTTTTGTCACTTTAAAATCATAGTTTAACTCAAGGTTGAGATGTGTCATTCTTGCACTGTTAAATCAATTTTCTTGATTCTCTAAAGAAGACTAACAAGATCGATCGACTAACATTTTTAATCGTTCCGGCATGGCCATACACGTTCTTTAGTCTATTTCATCGAGTGGCCGATTGTATCATTCCCTCAATATGAGGAGGGCAAATTCCGGCTTGATCATGCACTTCCCTCTGCATGATTCAAGGTATACCCGAGTGTTGTCCTTATGATTATCCAGTTACGAACAACGTTAGACAACATCAAAGCATACTATCTTCATGTAGGAAACTGTGTTGATCTCGGGTCTAAGAATCAATCTTTATCATTGTATGAAATAACCTATGACACTAATTAAATTATCAAAAGGTGTTTCATAAGCGGGTCAGTTCAATAATATATACACTTACATGTATCCACATAATTGAATTGTATCACAATCTCATAATCCGTGAAACATGATTTTTAAACAATTTATATGCTTGTTTTGAATAAATATTATTGGTGTCTCAACCAATAAATAAACAAGAGACAATTTATAATAATATCATAATTAAATTACAGAGTTTCACGATCAAATCACATAATTGATGACCTATAATATGACATTATTGAAGGAACAACATAAACATAAATACAGAGTAATCATCTGCATGATTGGCCTATTGGGCATATTTCCAACACTTAGATGGGTCCAACCGCCCAAGAGCATAATGACACCATGATACTCACATATCCTCAAGATGACATTCACTCGATAGCATTGCCTGTGCTGATTAACTATGTAAAAAACATATATACAGCACCATTATGTCGTTCCTAGTATTGCAGTAATCATTCTTAGTCAAGAACAGCATGTCATGCTTCTATTAAATTTTCTTGAGCTGGTTGTTTCAGAGGCTCCTAGTATTGCAGTATGCATATAATCATTCTTAGTCAATAACAGCATGTCATGCTTCTATTAAATTTTCTTGAGCTGGTTGTTTCAGAGGCTCAGAGCAGAAATAATAAGCCAGAATTGTTGTTTCAGATGATATGAGATGTTTCTTGCAGCAGCTTTTGTTCTTATGGTAGACTATAGAGAGACCCTTGGGACAAATGTGATATACTGGATAACTGGTAATCCACTTAGAATGATATGTTTCGTTTATTTTCCCCTCATTTTGCAGATAAGACCTGAAGCAGTGCTGCTGAAATGGGTAGCACAGAAGTCCCAATTCCTGTGCAGATAACTGCTAGTCCAACTGTGAGTGAAGGGTCTGCTGCTGCTACTGCTACTGACTCAAAGCCAAAGAAGAAGATATGCTGTGCATGCCCTGACACGAAGAGGCTGAGAGATGAGTGCATCGTTGAGCATGGGGAATCTGCATGTACGAAATGGATTGAAGCTCACAAGATATGCCTTCGAGCTGAGGGGTTTAAGGTCTGATTCTTCTCTTAGTCCCCTGAAGATAGTTACATTTGCTTCCATAGAACTTACAGAACATGCGATTTGAGATTCAACTGGGACCCATGTATTAGTTGCCATGTTTTTGCTTGCTGTCCCTATATGCTCAGTGAACTCAATAACTCAGTTCACGAAAAATAAAATTACTGAGGAGTGATGACTTTTCGGTTATGTTGAGCATTTTTCTCAATGTTTTTGTTTGTGTGTGATTTGTATGGCATGGAAGATAAAGTTTTCTTGATGTGAAAATTGTGTAGTGATGGACACACTGACAATGAGAGGCTTTAAGTTTATTTGCTCGTAATCTCAATGCCCATGGTTTCCATGGCATTACCATCCTTATTCTCTTCTCATCGTTTTCCCAACACCAATCAATCACTCCTCACCTATCAACTACACGCCTATCAACTATTCATTTTCTAGTTGCAAGCACTCGACGTCACCCTCTGCATCCATCTTTTACAGATTTCAGACTTGTAGCTACACATCAGGTTGCTACATCAGTTCATGGCAGGAACCTTCAGGATTTTGGCAATGGCTGCCCTGCCAAGAACGACTGGAACATCCTGAAGGCCCTCCTGGGCTGAAACAATGGCACCTCATGCCCTGCGCCTCTCACCGAAGCGAATGTGAGCCCTTCATACACCTCAGACCATCCTCCTACCTGCACACAGATGTATACCGATGCAAATAAGTCACAGTCATAACAAGATTATTGCTTAAACTGCAAGTGCCAAACAGCAATGGCAACTTCATTTACCTGACCAGCTGAGTACCATGGGTACCAGCGGATCTTAGTCTTCAGGCCAAGGTGGCTGATCGCGAACCTCGTAGCGGTCACCGGGACAACCGAATCCGTGTCGCCGCTGCATTTGTCAGTGGAAAGATTACGTTCACTGAAAACTTATGTATTCCATCTAAGGAAAACTTCGCTCATTTCAGATTCTTCAACTTACCTGAACACCCATATCCTAAGCCCGGCCTTCATCAGCATCTTGTACGTGGGCAGCATGGAGAGCTCAGAGTCTCTCCATGTCTTGATGAGCACATCACTGTTAATTAAGTGTTAGGAAATCCAAAACAAATTCATTGTTACTCGCCAATGGTCCAACCATAACAAGAATGAAACGAAATTTTTCTGAAAAGAACAGATAATGAAACCTGCACGCAGTCCATCTGTAGGGAATTCCCGTGGTGTTTGCGTGGATGGCCCTCTGCACATCCAGCCTGTTGTAGTACTTCTCGGCGTAGGTCTCCGTGCACGGGTCGTAGCCGTAGGACCGGCGGCGGATGAGGGTGTCCTTGAACCTGAGCACGGTGGCGTTGGCCGCGGCGGTGGCGGCACAGGACGGCGTGTAGATGCTGTACTGGTCGATGTCCCCGAACTCGTGGTTCATGGCGTAGCTCATGGCGCGGCTGCAGGGCCGTGAGACGCTGGCGCTGGTGAAGTTGCACGACTTGAGGATGGCCCTATAGGTGCGGTCGGAGATCATGGCGTGCGTCCACCAGTAGGTCACCGTGCCGATGTTGTCGTAGTAGTTGTCAGTCACCGCGTTCCCTACCTGGGGGGAGCACAAGGGACATGCGTGGCATTTTTCTCAGGGTGAAACCCACTTTATTAGGGTGTAATCTGCAGGTAAAATTCGTGTTAATTTCGTGGTAACTCACAAGGATTCCCTTCAGGTTGATGAAGGGATATGGTGAAGCCTTGTTGCATTCAACAATCTTCCTTGCCAATTGGGGGACGTAGTGGCCTATAATGGAAGTACTTGTCAGATAACAATTACTGACATGGTGCCAGTGTGACAGTATCCTAAATTTTCTTCTGGTACTGCGAGAGATAGGTCAATGACAGAAGAGAAACTACACCGTGAATTCCCAATTACACGCTCACCAGCATAGCTTTCTCCGGCTATGTAGAAATCTCGGTGTCGGTACTGTGGGAACCGTGACATCCAACTAATCAGAAACTGCAACGCATCTTGAGCTGCATCATGTGAACCGAACATCACATCAAGTGAACCGAACATCACAATAAGTGCGTCCAAAATGGCTAATGGCGGATTAATACCGGTTCTCTCATCGCCTGCGGTCTTGAGATCCGAGGTGGTGTTCGAGTAAGAGAAGCCAACCCCGGCCGGCGATTCCAGGAAGAGAAGGTTTGCTTCTGCAACAACAGATTTCGCCGCTCTCCATCAGTCACCGGTGCTTCATCGTTAGGCATACGAACAGTGTCTGAGGCTACTTCACTCACCTCTGTTCCATGGGTACTTGTTAAGGTAGAGCCCTGTCCCGTTTGGTTTAATCCGGAATGGGCCAATCTCTTCAGATGCGCCATACGCCACCGAAGAGCACCCAGGACCTGGCAGAAGACCAACAGTGGTGAAATGGCATTTTTTTTATTTAAACTGTTGCTTTTCTTTCAATTGATCTTCAGTTCTTTGCCATGAACATTCAAGAAGCAACAAGAATCGCCTAAATCCCAAGCAGAAGAGGTCAAGAGGATACTCTTTCGTTCTTACCGACACAAATTCAAAAGATTGTTGACATGTCAAATCGAAGGTGATTAGAACATCTGTGCAGCAAGGAGAGCCATGCAAATCATAGTCACAGGACATGGATGACAGGGCCACAGCCCACAGAGATTCAGAGTTGACCTCAGTTATGACGTTTGAACAGATAGATAAACCAAAGAGGCAAAGAGATAATAGTAGTAAATAACAGCAGTTTGCAATTACTACTATCTATAAGTGATGCAGCTCCATCAGCATAGCTACACGGCAGAAGCTCCAAATTTCCAAAAACAAGCATATCCTAAGAAAAAAAAAGAGTAATCTGAGAATCCATGAAAGGGCCCAACTCTCATCAGAGGCGTGCACCGGCCGTTCTGCGCCCCAGCTCCATTCCCAAAGCACGAAGTCAAAGAAATCAACCCATGGAGCCACCAGCGGAACCCAATGTGCCTGCGTCTCTCTCTCTCTCTCTCTGTGTGTGTGTGACGCACTTCTCCCTCTTCTCTAGCACCAGCCTTTGTGGCAGTGTTTTTTTTTTCCTTTTATGTGCAAGGAACCCAAAGCCAGGAAAAGGCCACGCTTCCCTGCATTAGACAGAAGCACACACACACACATTTGTTCATTTGTTGTGTCTTCTCAATGCCAATGCAGAGGCTACCAATGCAGGGGAGTGTGGGGTAAGGCTGTTTGGTTTTTAGCCTCCGGCTTTATCCAATGTGTGATGATGATCAGAGATGAAGCAAATGGAATAAGGGGAGCGGTAGCAACTACAGCAAAAGATTAAAATAAAACGGCAAAGGAAGGTGGTGGCTCCTTGCTTGCAGTTGCAGCTTTTCGGGTCACTCGCAAACATACATCTGATCTGCGCCTTTGGGCACTACGCTTCATCATTTCTTGGCCCCTTGCTTGCAGCGTGCTGCACAGCTGCAGGCGTTGCAGTCACATGAGCTGAGGCACCAGGTTGTGGCTGAGAGCCTAAGATTGCATCGATCTCAAAGGACGCGTTCATTTATCAGGCTTCAGAGGCCACCATTCCTGCCGCTTGCGGCCTTCAGAGCAATTCTAAATCGGTGAGCGAGATGAGGCCTTCATCATCGCGAGATGGAATCCGGAGGATTTTCCAACTGTTGCTCCTGAGAACGCTAGACTGTCGCGCAGGTGTGTGCAGCAGCACAGGTGCAGAACAATCAGAAAGACATTTGAATATTACAAGTCATGCAGTCGTTTTTAGCTGAGAGAGAGAGGGAGAGCTTGTGTGTGTGTGTGTTTTACAGGCTTGCAGCTAGGGATCCAGGCCAGAGACGACCAATTATCTAAGCATGCAGTCAACCATAAAGCTACAGTGTATCATACAGGCTGAACAGGAGGATTACTGCTTAGTAGTTACTAGTTAGTAATGGCAGTAATTAGAAGAGTCTAAACCGTTTGCTTATTCCTTGCGAGCAAAGGCCAAAGGCTAAAGAATGACCAGAAAATGCATGCATGGAACTGTAAAAAAAATCTCCGTGCCACGTGCAGGACAAGAGAAAGAGATTTTGTTGTCAAGAATAATTAATGTCAAAAGTCAAAAAGGTAGGATAACAAGCTTGAATAACAAGCATGCATACAGCATACCTGCATACAGGGATGGCAATGGAGAAATTCCCCGCGAGGAGTACATCCCTATCCCTGTCCCTGCGAGACATAAAAATTCCCTGTTCCCTATCCCCATCCCCGGTTGCAGGGACTGTTTTTTCCCGTCCCCGTCCCCATTTGGGTATGCGGGGAAAAATCCCCGTTTAATACCCGATTAGACATGCTATTCTAAGTTGTTGTCAACCAATAAATGGATTAAAAAAACAATCTTTCAAGTTTCAAGTTGAAAGCACATGAATATTCTTTCTTACACAACATAGGAAATAGTTCAACACAACAAAAATGAATAAATAAATATACATTATCTTTGAGTCTTAAAAATTTGGTTGACAAATATGTATTTCGGGTCCCCGTCAAGGTCCCCACGGAGAAAAATCCGCCCTATCCCCGACGGGGAATGGATTTCCCCATATCCATCCCCACGGGAAACAAAACCTCCTCATCCACGCCCCCTAGGAAATTCCCTACCGGAGAACGGGGAATGGAGCCCTATTGCCATCTCTACCTACATGCTTGGTTCACGGCTGTAGTCAACCGTAAATATCTGGAGAACTTGTGTATGGCAATAGTCCACATCTATATAGCCAGCTACACATCAAACAAGTTGATGTCGACCTCTGAAGTCTGAATCTACATAGCACATTAGCATGCAATGTATGTTGATGACTACCGTGTGTCTGTGCCAAATGGCTTCAGAGAAACTAAACTGAACATGTTGTGCTATTGATGCTTATAGATCAAGAGTGGGTCCAGAGCTAACTGTGAAGAGGTTAAGCCAGTTGACAAGTACATCACTTCTGGTAGGAGTGGCTAATAATAATGACCGAGAAACCGACAGAATCAATAATTCAATACTACACGCATATGGTTTGGTGAATTCGTATTCAAGTTTTAGCACTCCAAGGTACATCTGGTTCAGCTATCAATAAATCGGAAAAGTGATACCTAGTAGTATACTCCTACCTATGAATGTAAAAGAAATATGAAAAAGTTCCGACAGTTTTGGCAGCGTACTGGTGTGTACTTAGGTTATGTACGTTAGTTATTTATATGAGTAAGCATGCCCTTGGTTTATTAATATGACTTCTCTGCCAGAGATCACATTCACAAACCACAGTACATAGTTAGGGCTTATTTATTTATTGTTACTACGGCAAGAACCAAGCATGAAGTTTCCAAGCACTGGGTGGCCCTAAATGGTTTTTGTCTGTCTGTCTCCCTCTCTCATGCACACACTATGATAAGCTTTCATACAAAGAAGCAAAACAACAAGGGCAAAGGGGCCAAAGGATGGATCGAACTTGTCATGTTGCCCGAGCCATGCACTTAGGCAGCGCAGGCAGCAAGCTGCTGCTCCTGCTTCTGCTCGCTCTCTGACTCCTGAGATGTTATGTTTGTTCAGGCATTGGTGATGTCTTTGCACACATTTACTCCCCTGCATTTACTGCACACCGTACTGCCCGCCCAAACAGTAACCACTTGCTCAATCAAAACCTTCCACATTATGATCAAACACATTGTCCTTTACCAAGGCAACAACATATCGAAATGAACAAGCTTAGCTCCTTGATGATGATGTCTTCAGATTGGAGCTTCCTATTCCACATGTGCTACAGTGCTTTACGAAGGCAACAATATATCGAAATGAACAAGCTTAGCTCCTTGATGATGATGTCTTCAGATTGGGGCTTCCTATTCCACATGTGCTACAATCTATTAGTATTGAAGGCTCGGAAGAGAATGGAGCTTTCAGCTTTCCGTTAGCTAGCTAGGCGTGTGTGTTGAGTGACAAGAAGTTTGAACTTTGAAGTGTGTGTCAAAAGCTCTGGAAAGTTGCTTTGCTGGCTTGATCCTTTTAAACTCCAAAAGCTAGTAGCAAAAATAAGCGGCTAGCTCATGAAAAGACTCCAGGAATTTTATCTTAATTTGGTCAACACGACTTGGATATGGAATGTATGTGGTACGCCAACAGCGAAGACCAGCAAGAAACTAGTATAGCGCCGTCCATGGAAAGAAGATCAAAGCAACGAAATGGAACAAGCATGCATACGCAGATCAAACGACACACGAAGAAAGAAGTAGAATTGATGGTACTCACCTCCGTTGAGCCAGAGGACGAGGGGCTTCTTGGCCGCGTCGCCGGCGGCCTCGGTAAGCCAGTAGAAGAGCGCCCGGCCGTGCCTCTCGTTCACCGTCACGTACCCGGAGAACTGCGCGAACGTCACCGGCGGCTGCCCCGGCAGCGCCTCCACGCGGTCGCGCGCCCGCTGATCCTCGCACTCGCCGGCAGCAACAGCACCTCCAGCCAGCCACACGACCAAGAAGCTCGCGACGGCAATGCCGCCGGCCATCGCACCAAACCGCCTCTTCATTAGACGTACTAAGTACGCGCTCCAAGAAACTCTTATCCGAATGTTACGAGCTGCGACTGCGAGCGAGCTTCGTATATTTATCCTTGGAGCTCGCTCGGCTAGCTAGCTAGTAGAGTGCTGTAGTGGTGGCTGCAATAATGGGGCATGCCGCATGCATTTGGATCGGGTCAGACGATATGGATGCCGCGAGATCTGCAAGAATTTAAGATCAGTAGAAATGTAGAATTGCGTGCATGGCCTGTGGGGAGAGGACGGAGGGCAGGTGAGCTATGCTATGCTATGCGATGGTATGGTAATTGAGGAGGGAGCCTACGCCGCCATTAATACTCCTCCGACCTTGGCTCTGGCTGGCATGCTCGAGAGGGGGACGAGGATCAGGAGAGATCAGCCTGCCTGGGTTGGGGCTGGAGAGATGGCCAAGGCCGTAAATTAATGCAATGCTGCGCTCTAAACTCTACTGCACACTGCACTACAGTGGTCTCTCCTCTTTCCCTCTTCCTCACGCCACCGCATTTTCAGCCTTGAGGAGTATTTGTATGTCCCACTGAATACAAATGTTGCACGATTAATTGTAGCCAGACAGCAATGATACGTAGCAGCTATCAAGCAAGATTGACAAGGCAAGGAAGCATGTGCTAGATGAGATCGATAGCCTTGGTAAAGAGCAAGAAATAGATTCAAGATTCAGCTAGCGGTAGCCTGTAACTGGCTACAAGTGGAGAGATCCGTTGCTACGAGTATTATTTTACTCGTATTTCTTTGCACTCGGAAATTATTGTGTGCGCAGTGTCCTGATCTCGATCGAACACATATTCTTGGAGGTTGCGACGAGCCCATACCATGCCGCCATCCTATTCCTATCGTCGCGCTCAAACAATCCGTCGTCGAATTTCTTGGAAGATATCAAGGTTCACATGCAAGATGGCGTAGCCGGATAGCAATGTCGACCCGATCGAGCTCGAATCTTCCAATCCTATTACTGCAAGCCTCTGTCGATCTCCATTGCCCCTAACAAAATAGCTCTGCTCTCTTTACTGTCTTACAGCGGATGGGTAGCACAGTACGTATATATCCTTCTGTTCCATTCAAACTAGCCTGTACTGTAGAAATCCTGGCATAGATAGCGTGTCGTCGCAGAGCTTTCACTTGATTTTTGCCTCTCAAAGACGAGATTTTTGCCAATGTTGAAGGTGGTAATCACACATGTGCGCAAAAGATTTGACACACGACGCCGCCTGCGCGACATTAAAAACAAATATTTCACGTCACCGCTCAGGAACTACTCGATCTGATGTTTTGACAATTTGACCCGATAAAACAAAAAAAAATCCATGCTGAGGCCATGAGGGTCCAATTATTTTGATCTGTACTCCGTCCGGATCATTTCCCTTCGCGTTGTCTCTCCCTTCGCATTGTCTGTCTCCTTGCGACAAGCAGATAAGAATGATGCCGCTGCCACCGATCATGTCTCTTCAATAGAGTGCAATATATGTCATTCTGAATTTCTGATGGTGTACTATCCTATGAGTATGATTCCTCCTGAAAAGCATAATTATGGGAGTTGTTAATGGATCCATGCGTTTGCTCTGTCATTAACGGCCTAACAGTTTGTTGCAAGGAAGTACTCACTTAGCATCTCTGTTGAGAGGCTTGTCGGGGTGTCCTTCCTTTATGTGCTTGATTAATGGTGCCTAGAATATGAGGTGTCACCCCTTCCAAGATACCACAGCGCTGCACTACACTTTTATTTGCAAAGCAACAACACTGCACTACACAATACACATCTCTTCTACTACTATACTATAGCTAGTAAACCTGACCACCTCCCCTAGGTAGATCCTGCCTGCCTGGGCCTCACACTGTGCCAAGAATGCCTATGTTTGTTTTGTTCTCTAAATAATGTCATGGAACTGTGTGCCTGTTTCATTGTGTCTGTAAAGCACCAGAGATCAGACTAATATTGCAAACTGTGTCATTTTCTGCATGCTCCTGGCCTTATTTGCCATACTTGGGCCTTCTGTCTTTGCCGTTTGGTTGATTGACAAGTTGCCCTTGGATACCGGCATTGGACACACGATATAATTAGCTCAATGCCAAGCTACTGGTATATATAGTACACTACAAACAATTAGTAAGCTCAAGTTAGATTAGTACTGGTAAACTGTACTCACTCCAACACAAAGACATGTGAGCCAGCATATCAGCCTATCAGGTATAGATAGATCCCCCTATGTAAAGGCTGTTTGTTTGAGACTATAATGAGCCGTATGCTATGGTTATAGGCGTGGATCGCTTCGAGGTGGGCAGAACAGCAACTCGAGCACTTGGATTAAGCTTTTTTGCATGCAATTGATGGAGAGTGAGACCGACCTGTGAATCTGTGCTGAGGGTAGGAAGGGAGTAGGACCCTGCAGATATCTATCTATATACTGTATCTCTGAACTTTTTGGATAGCTGAAACTAGACTTTTTGCTTGCATAGGCCAAGGCCAGAAAAGCGGCTTCCATTTCAAATTGTTTAGGAAGCTGGTCCGTACGCCAAATGTTGGCACAGGAATTCACAGCCATTTTATTGCTTTGTTTTCTTGTGAGAATGACATTTTATTGTTTTTGAAAAGCCAGTAAACCCTCCAAACGATCAGCTTTTAAGTTACTTTGATATAAGATAGAAGCTATATATAACTAATAAAAATAAAAAACTAGATATAACATTCTTTTGCAGCTTATTATAAAAAGAAAATAGCTATTTGCTAAACGACCTTTTATTAAAAAAAACTTCACCTACTTTTTAGCCTAAAAGTCTAAAAGACAAATTTTTAGAAAAGCTACGCTCCCCGAACATACACTCAGTATAGTTCTCACTAAAAGCATGTGTTCAGACCCACCTGTTAATCGATACCAGTAGTGTGACTGACTGACAGGGGGCAGGTGATTTGCACACATCGGTGTGGTCGACGTTCTAGTCACGGCCAGTATTTGGTAACGATTTTTGTGAACTAAACAGTACTAGAGACTTTTTTATTGAGATCTGACACTAACGATGGAACTGCCATTCCAAGGTGACATTTGCAACCAAGTGAGATCAAACGTATCTGGATTCTGAAACCCCAAGCTAGCAGCAAAACATGCGTCACACCAGAAGCCTCCATTTGAGAAATTTAACGTGCATTATACTAATAGTATATAATAGGTAGTAGGAATTAGATTTAGCCACTGATTTATTAAGGAATTTTACTATTCTACTACTTGAAGGAGGTACAAATAAATAGTAGCTAATCTGATTCATTAAGTTGAATGGGTAGTAGAAATTAGATCCAGCCATTGATTTGTTAACTGAAGGAATTTTAATACTCTACTACTTGGAGGAGGTATAAATAAATAGTAGCTAATATGATTTATTGAGTTGAAAAGAATAAACGGTCTATATTAAATTTAGTGTATCGTAGAGGAGCTCTTCCGTTTCTAGAATAGGATAGCATCATAACATAAGGCAGCAGAAGAAAGGAGGAGCTCAGCTTGGTTTGCATGCAAATGTAATGGCCCTTTATTTAGTACCCCCATGGCTCAACTTTCAGCACCATGAACATTCATGAGACGGTTATTTCTTCAGGAAAGAACATGGATCATGCATGCATGGAAGTACGCATGGTGTTATTACTCTTTGAAAGCCTGAAAGGCGAGGCACACCCAGATGCACAGGGCGCCCTGTGCCCACAACACATGCTCGCATTCATCTCCAATTGCGGGGAGCAGACAATCCACGTGCAAGCATGCACACTAGACCCTGAAAAGGAGGCTTTCCTTTTGGAACGGCATGGAAATCAACTGCTGAATGGTCGGAAATACAATGAAGTGTTCTTTTTGTTACGTTGATCAGATGAACAGCATTTCAGACGTGGAAGGCAGAATCTCCATATAGTAGAAGTCCTCGATGCTATTGGCCATGGCATGACTGATCGATCGAGAGATTCACACGAGCGACAAGCGTTGCTGGACTGACGAGGACAGCCAGGTCTGGACCTTGTGGTGTCTGTCCGGTCGATCTGTGCCCTCCATGTTGCTCTCACAACTGGCAGTGCTAATTCTGCATATACGTACACACATATATCTGGGACTGGGAATCATGCTGCGTGTCGATTTTCTGTTGTTCATATACGCGAGAACATCGAGCTGTGTCGATTCCATTCCATGTCGTCCAGGTTACAGTTCCTGCACGCATACTGCGTAGTGCACAAACTAGGAGCTAAGCTTGACACGACAGAAGAATTTCCTTTTGCTGTTTTTGCATCTCGCGCGCTGTGTATAGAGGATTGATCACCAGGGTACCTGGAACGTGATTGCAAGTGGCTAGGAGTTGGTTGTGAAGGAGGAAACATGCACGTACGTACGCTGCACATCTCGAACGTGCTACATGTCCGACGAGTTGTAACATCCCTTGGGTCTCGGTGGAACTGAGAGGATGAGACCTAATTTAGGGTTGGGGAGAAAGAACTCAGAGAGAGGAGAGAGAGTAGAGGGCAAGAAATCTATTCATTCTCGTGGTCTTTTCCAGCCAGAGGCTCTTAGCTTCTTATACCGCTAAGTTTAATTGTTACATCTCAGTATTCAAAGTTACATGGGCTTAATCGCACTTACAGCCCAACAAGCCGGTATGAACTCAGTTGCTAATAAGCTCTCCCGACACTTGGTCGTCACACTCCCCCCTCTTGAGAAACGGCTTGTCTCAAGCCGGTGTCAAAGGAATTAAAGGAAGGTCTATTCAAGATTGTCCGCTTTGGTCTTTTGAATATATCCATCTCTGTCATTGTTCCAATGAGAAAATCGTGCTTATCAAACTTGACTTTGCTAAAGCTTTTGATACAATTGAACACAACGCCATTATCTCCACGCTCAAAGCTTTCGCTTCTCTACGATGATGGATTTCTTGGATGAAGGATATTTTAGGCTCTGCTTCTACTTGATTTTATTGAACGGCGTTAAAGAACTTCGTTCAAATGCAAGAGAGGAGTGAGGCGGGGTGACCCCATATCTCCTCTTTTATTTGCCATTGTCATGGACTTGCTTTAAATCATTCTTAACAAAGCTAAGCTCCTGGGGATTCTCTCGTTGCCTCTTAATTTGGATAATCAGACTGATTTCCCTATTATTCAATATGCCGATGACACGATTATCTTTGCTAAAGGTTCCCAGAAAGAAATTTTCATGCTCAAGGCTCCATTACGATCGTTTACTAATGCTATCGGGTCTGAAAATCAACTTTTCAAAATCTTGTATCTTTGCCTATCAATTTGTCGACGGATGAAATTGATTGCCTTGCTGGTGTCTTTGGTTGCAAAGTTCAATCCTTCCCCTTCACTTATTTGGGATTGCCAATGGGTCCTCTCAGACCTCAGATTAAGGACTTTGAAACTTTGGTTAATAGGATTTCTAGAAGAGTTTCCTCCTTCTCCTCCCTGCTTTCGTATGGGGGTAGGCTTCAGCTTGTCAACTCTGCCATATCTTCCATGGCCACTCTTGCGTTATGCTCTCTTAAGCTTCCGGTCGCCATCATTAATAGAATTGACAGGATTAGGAAAATCTCATTATGGGGGAAAATTGAAATTAATGGCAGAAGCAAATCGCTCATTAAATGGGATAAGGTGTGCAGGCCTAAGAACAGTGGCGGTCTGGGGGTGCTTAATTTAAGGACCTTTAATAATGCCCTCTTGCTCAAATTTTTACACAAATTCTTCGATAAAAAGGACACTCCTTGGGTTCAGTTGGTTTGGTCCTCTCATTATCATTCTAATCACCGCAAGTCTCTCGGAAAAAAAGGTCCTTTGGTGGAGGGATGTTTTACTTCAGTTGGATCAATTTAGGGGCATCACGCGTTGCCAAATCGGTCGAGGGGACACGGCTCTTTTCTGGGATGATGTCTGGAATAACTTGCATATAAAATCGACTTATCCCCATCTCTTCTCTTTTCGCTAAGAATAATAATCTCAGCAGGCTTCTTTTCTTCAACATCCCGGTTTCTTCAAGACTTCCACCTTCCCTCTCGGTTCAAGCTTTTGATGAGCTTCAATTTGCTCGGCGGATCCAATCTGAATTTCACTTGACCGATGATTACGACAAGTGGTCAGATATCTCGGAATTCGGTGATTACACCCCAAAGATGTTTTATAAGAAGATGTTCAACCATGTTGATGTTCCAAGGCCCTTCCTTTGGATTTGGAAAGCAAAGTGTTCTTCTAAGTTGAAATTTTTCACTTGGCTTATGTTAAACTGTTGGCAAATACCTGCTGAAGACTCCCATGTCACTAACTCCTTAGGTAGCCCCTCCCACTTGATCAGTTCCCAGATAGTTGGAACCCGCCACGTCGAATCACTTTCCGTCCCAAAATCTCAGCTGGTACTAAGAAGATTGAAGACTCAGAGCCAATGCAAGCAATATCAGTGCTGACTTGAATATCGGGAGGAATGTGTTTCTTCAGTTGCGAAACGATGTATCACTAGATGAATTTTACTATCTGGTGGAACTTCTAGCTTGTAAGCAACAGCTCCCACTCGCTGAAGTGCCTTATATGGTCCATAAAACCAGAATGCTAGTTTCTGATTGTGTCGAGCTGAAATTAATGTTTGAATGTACGGTTGAAGCTTCAAGTAAACCAAATCTCCCACTTTGAATGATCGTTCCAAGCGATGCTTGTCTGCTTGAAATTTCATGCGCTTGTTGAGCTCTTTGTAACTGTTGCTGGAGGAGCTTAGTTAATAACTCCCGTTCTTTAAGCCAGCTCTCCAAATCAGGAATTGTACAAGCATCCACTCTGGAAATGCCGAAATGGCGAGGTGGATGACCGTATAGAACCTCAAATAGAGTTCGTCCTAATGCCGAATGATAGTTGGTATTGTACCAAAATTCCGCCAAAGGTAACCATTTATCCTACTATGTTGGCCGATAATGCACTGAACATCGCAGATAGCTTTCCAAGCATTGGTTCAAGCGTTCTATTTGGCCGTCTGATTGGGGATGATAATATGAGCTCATGTGCAACAAGGTGTCAATTAGCTTGAAAAGTTCTTACCAGATATTACTAGTAAAGATCCAGTCGCGATAAGAGATAAGCACTTGAGGCATACCATGCAACTTATATACATGATTAAGGTATTCTTGAGCTACATGTAATGCTGTAATCGGGTGTGCCAATGGTATGAAATGTCCATATTTTGTAAATTTGTCAATGATCACCAAAATAGCATTATGCTTGCTAGAAGAAGGAAGACCCTAGCTATATGAAATCCAAACTGACAACAGACCATGCCTAGGAAGGAATCGGTACTGGTTGCAACAATCCTGGTAGCTTAACATGTTCAGTTTTGGTCTGCTAACAAATTTTGCATCCTTGAACAAAAACACTAATGGTTTGTTCATGCTTGGTCACGCAAATGGGCTCTTGATTCGATGATAAGTGGCTTGAATATCGGAGTGACCTCCAATGCCACTATGATGAAGTGCCTTCATAATATGATTTTGAGCAATTGTGTTGTTACCAATCCATATTATTCTCTATATCTAGTGATTCCATTTTGCAGTTGGAAGTCTTTTATGATATGCTCCTAGTAGGCTTAATTCAGTCAACAGTTTTTGTGCCTCTAGGTCGTCGGTTTTTCAACCAAGCCGGTGTGTTGCAAGAAATAGCTACTAATAATTAATCTTCTTATCGCCTGGAAAGCGCATCTGCAGTTGCATTAGAGATGCCCTTCTTGTACTGTATTATATAATTGAGACCCATCAACTTGACAAAGGTTTTATGTTGAATACCAGTGTGCAATCATTGATCAGCTAAATGCATTAAACTCTTTTGATCTGTATGAATAGCAAATTGCGAATGCTGAAGATATAAACACCACTTATCCACAGCTATTATAATTGCTAAACACTCTTTTTTATAGGTAGACAACCCTTGGTTTTGAGCATTCAACCCTTTTACTGAGAAATGTGATTGGATGACTATCCTACATAAGCACGGCTCCAATTCCATACTTACAAGCATCAATTTCTATCACAAACGGCTTTAAATTTCTATCACAAACGGCTTTAAAAAGTCCGAAAGAGCTAAAATTGGAGCTTGTATAAGAGCTTGTTTCAATGTATCAAATGCTAGCTGAGTGCCTAGGTGCCAACTGAAGGATACCCCTTTCTTCAAAAGGTCAGTGAGTAGTCTGCTCATGTGTCCGTAGTGCTTGATGAATTTTTGATAATAACCAGTAAGGCCTAAGAATCCGTGTAATCCTTTTAAGTTCTGTGGAACCAGCCAATTCACCACCGCTTGAACCTTTGAACTACCGTAGAAACACCTTAGGGTCCAATTACATGGCCCAAATACTCAAGCTGTTTTTGCGCAAAGGATCACTTGGACAATTTAACAAAGAATTTATGTTATTGTAGCAACTAAAAGACTTTCCGAAGCATCATGATATGTTCATCTAGAGTAGTATTGTATACAAGGATATCATCCATGAAGACCAGTATTCCCTTTCTCAAATAAGGCTCAAATACCTGATTCATGATGCTTTAAAATGTTGTCGGGGCATTGGTTAGCCCAAATGGCATGACCAAGAACTCATACAACCCTTGATGTGTTCTGAATGCGGTTTTTATTTGTCACCTGAAGCAATTCGGATCTAATGATATCCTGAATGCAAATCCAACTTGGTGAACCAATGTGCCCCTGCCAATTCATCTTAGAGTTCATCCACAATAGAAAGGGGATGTTTGTTCTTCACTGTAATTGTATTTAATTGTCTGTAGTCCACACACAAACATCATGTTCTATCCTTCTTTTTCACCAAGAGAACATGGATGCAAATGGGCTGTTGCTTCGTTGAATAATGCCACACTAAAGCATTTTACTCACTTGAAGCTATATTTCATCCTTCTGCTGCGGAGAGTGCCGATATGGCTTGACATAGATTGGTTGGGCACCCGGCACCACAGGAATATCATGGTCATTAAGACGCTGAGGAGGCAGGCCCTGAGGTTCCTGAAACAACTATATGCAAACTCACACACAACCTGTTGTACTGAAGCTGACATCACTTCATGCACATGAATTAACTTGTCATCTATTGTTGTATCATCAACAGTTTAGGTCCCTTGATCATTAGTTGCCTGGCTCACAATGACACAATGTGACAAAGCTCAACGTCTGATAAGACCATGCAATTTGTGTATGCCGATCTGTTCACAGTGTTCTGTTACATCCCTTACACCCTGGAGGCTTATTCTTTTTCCCTCATACTTGAATCGTAGGACTTTTCGACGCCAATTGATCCACATAGGGCTATGTTCTTCGAGCCAACCAGATCCCAGAATCACATCATAACTGCCCAAAGGAATAACATTGGTAGGGGTGGGCATTTTAAACCGAAACCGAATTATTGAACCGAACCGAACTGAATTAACCGATTATTTTGGTTTTTGATTTTTGGTTTGATTTTTATTTTGGTATAATTCGGTTTTCAGTGTTTGGTTCGGTTTTCCAAAAACCGAAATAACTGAATAACCGAATAGCCCATGTACAATACCATTTTTATGTTCTAACACATTTATGCATATGTTTGGTATGTTCATATATTCTATTATGCTTATACTGTAATAGTCTATGTATATTGTGTGGGTTTATTCCTACTGTGTGTTGCGATATGAGAAGAATTAAATATACTATACCTAGTGTTTATTTATATTTCGGTTAACCGAAAAACTGAATTAACTAAACCGAAATATTTCGGTTAATTCAGTTCAGTTTTTTATTTTGGTCCAAGAAATTCGGTAGCTAGTTTCCAAAATTGAATTATTTTAAAACATAAAAACCAAACCGGTTAGACCGAAAAAACCGAATGCCCACCCCTAAACCTTGGCTTCATGAGTGAATGTATACCCTTGAATAAACCACTCCAATTTCTGAATTTGCTTAGTACAGCTAAGAGACCCCCCGTTAGCTACAACATAACGTATCACCTCTATTTGCTAAATAGGAAGTTGTAATTGCTGCACTAACGCTTCATTGATAAACGAACTCACAACACTAGAATCCACCAGAATAAGTATTTCCTTTTTACCCAACCTTGCTGACAACCGAAGTGCATGCCTTCATTTGGATTTTGGACTTGGAGTTATGGTTACTGCCATCAATGCACTACAAGGTTCATCATCAGACTGACTACTTCCATCATTAAGATTTGCCTCCATATGCAAGGCTTCCAACAATTCTTCAATCACGTGCAAGGATACTTTATCTAGACAATGATGCCCTGTCCTACTCCATTTTTCTCCACAGGTAAAACATAACCCATTCGCTTTTCAGTGAGCCTTTAGAGCAGCCAGCTTAACCTCTGATTTATTTCCCTCTGACTTATTTAAGTCCTCTATTCTCTTAGTGTCTTCCATCTTGCTTCCTAGCTTCAACTTATCATCAGCAGAACTGAATTTGCCTTGGCTTTTTGAATCTCCCACGATTCAACGCTTCCCAAGTAATGCTTCTGCCTTGATCCTTGTTCCTCTTCTTGCAATAAAGCCAAGGCACTAGCAGTATCGACGTCGGGTGGGCAATGGAGCCCAATAGGAACACGTATATTAGTCTGTAACCCCTCTAAGTATTTATGTACAAAGAAAGTTCATCTAATGTGGGATTATACAACCATAAGTGATGCCTAATTTGCTCAAATTGATCGGTATACTCAGTCACCGATGAAGTTTAAGTTCCTTAGTTGCCTCCTGTAATATTGATACTTGTTCTTAGTGCATTTATCATTAACCAGATGACATAATTCCCCCCAATCTTCTATTCTACCCTTAGCTTCCATTTTCTGAAGCCATAGAGCCATTGAACCCTGAAAGTTCAGAGGAGCAAAATAAGTTTTTAGACATTCATGAACCCCAAACACTTCGAAATATGTCTCGCATCTCTCTTGCCACAACCTCGAATTTTTACCATCAAATTTTGGAAACTCCATTTTGGGGGTCAGGTTGTGCCCCGTGCCCCGTGCGATTGAACTCCATTTTCAGCGCGCCCTTCATCACTTCCTAGAAAACACATGGCTCTGAGGAAGAGACATACCCTTGACTGGGGTAGGTTGAGGGGTTCTGAGGATTCCCCTAACATTTCCTAGGGATGAACATCTTCACGGCACCCATTAGGCCCAGAAATTGGGTCGCCCGCTGTTGATGTCAATGCAGTAGTTCCTGGCGTCGCCTCAGTAGGAAGACAATGCTGGTCTCGCCCCGAAGTCAGATTTTGTGCTCTTCTTGCAATCGTCTTTGCCTCCAGCAATTCCAGGCGATCCTGAAGTTTCCCTTGATTCTCTTTGACCCCGTCCAATGATCCCTGAAAGGATATAAACTAATCAGAGAGTTCTTTAAGCATCATTGCCGTCGCCTCACCCTGAACTTCCACCGTCGCCAACGATTGCGCTTTCCTCAAACTGATTCGGTCTTTTCGTCAGCGCCAGAGTGGGGCAACCGAGAGGATCAGAGACCTAATTTAGGGTTGGAGAGGAAGAACTCAGAGAGAGAGAGAGAGGAGAAAAGAGGAGAGGGCAAGAAGCGATTCATTCTCGTCGTCTTTTCCAGCCAGAGGCCCTTAGCTTATTATATCACTAAGTTCAGTATTCAAAGTTACATGGGCTTTATCGCACTTACGGCCCAACAAGCCAGTATGACCTCAGTTGCTAATAAGCTCTCCTGACACTAGGTCGTTACACGAGTCCGCCGGCTGGCTGCATTCTTGCACCTTGCATTGCACGGTGGACAGCTAGGATCGTAACATATGGTTGGAGGAATACTTCGTGAAACTTGTGCCACGCAGCTATAACACTACAGGAAAACGTGGTTGTTTCGTCGGCCAACGCTATTTTCGTCGGCCTAAAATAAGCCGTCGAAAATAAGTTTGTAAATTCGTCGACCAAGCGGGTTGCCGAAAATATCGGAATAATTTCGTCGGCAAAAAAATTGTCGAAAATATCGAATAATTTAAATCGACTCAAACACCGTCGAAAATATCGAAATAATTTCGTCGGTAAAAAATAACCGTCGAAAGTAATACTTACAATCGCTTGGCTGTTGAAATAATCGAACCCTAAAACCCCATGCGCCACCAAAAAGCCCTCGCATAAAGAATTATCTCTGGCTAGCCCGCTCGCATGCGCTCATGCCACCACCGTCGCCATCATTCGGCCTCGCCCATCTCGTCGCGGCCTGTCATCGCGCTTCTGGCTCTCGCCGGCCTCGCCCACATCATGGCTCACCTTGACCGGCCATACCACCTCCTCTGGCCCCGCCTCGCGCCCGGCCGATCGTCGGTGAGCTCAAACTCTTTTCACAACCCTAGAATAAATTCCCAAACCCCACCAATCCGCTGTTTATTTAGACCCGATCGCCAAGGATTGCGCCTTACAGCGATTTACCTCGGCGAATTGGGACTCATGCGATGTCTTGGTGGCAGGAGGAGATCTTCCTCTCCACCTCCCTCGCCAAATTCTTGGACAAGTGAGATCCTTTCCTTGTTCTTTCTTGATCTTTTCTTGTTTCCCTTGCCGATTCTAGCAAGATTTTATCCAAAGAGTGTAGTTGAAGAATCCGGTAGGTGTAGATTTGGGTTCTTTGACGACATGTCGAAATCTTGAAGCTTTACCGAGATGTCTAGGCTTCAATGCTATGGATTGTTCCAAGATTGGATTTTTATGTCTTGCTTGGATCAAATCGATGTATGGTTGATTTTTCGTGTTGCGCCACTTATTGAAAGATCGAACTTCGATGGGTACATCACACCGTGTTTGTAATTGATTGGGCGTGTAACAAAAGGTGGAAAGTTTGATATTTTGTGCTAAGAAAGTGGTAACATTTGGTCCAGTGTTTTTTTTATTGGTTGTACAAAGCAAATAGCTACATATTTGTGCTTTGCTATATCAAGGTGGAACGCCCAACTTCGGCAATTAAGAATGTGGTCGCCGGTGGCTTGTTCTAGATGCCATGAGTTTCCAGCTTTTATAATGTTTATGATGATTTGACAATAGATGTTGGATCCTAATTCCTAACTCATATGACTTTGTTAATGACAAGAGTACTATTGTTTGCATCGCTCATTGTATTTAATGGGAGATGTAGTTGTTGGGTTGGCTAGAACATAGTCTAATTAAGTTGTATCAATTAGTGTTAAGGATCTCTATGCAATAACCGGTGAAATTGAAGAGATTTCGGTGTTGATCACATGAGCATATGCAATTAATTTTTTTAATTGGTGTTTCTCGATTAGTAGTAGTGCATATATACGAGTTTTCTGTTTGAACATTTTTTCCATTTTTCGTCTAGTTCATGTTGTTTTAACGAAGATTTAGTCCATCTTGTTACTCTTTTTGCCCGTTTCCGGAATAGTATATGTTTTTTCGAGCTCACCATGTAAGAATTAAGATTTTCAGATCGTTCGACAAGTATTTGTCGCATACCATCTTGTATGCAAAACTGTTCGGCATGTTCTCGCGATGTTTTGATCGCAATGAAACATGTTCAACATGTCAGCCGAGACAGGTTTCACCACCGACCAAATGGCAAATTATCGGATATACATACAAGAAGTCGATCACGATGATGCATCTCAAGCTCTCGAACTCGCCATTTCATCACCCAAATCTGCTTGCAACACGATTTCACAACCAACTAAATTTTGTTTCAACACGGAATTTCATGTGGTTCTTGATCCATTTAGGGTTGCTATGGCCAAATTTGTTTGGATAAGAAATGCGCTTGTCGCTATTCCTTTAGTTCCCAAAAGAGCACCATAGGATTTCTTGCACATTTCTCCACCGAATCGAAATTTCTCAATTGTTACTTGTAATGTAATACAGAACTGAAATTTCTCAATTGTTACTTGATGCTGACATGAACTAGCTGCAAGTTCATTCTCATTGTTATTTGATGCTGACATGAACTCGTGCTAACTGGTTGGGCTATCTTATGCTTGCAGATTCAAAGTCGTTTTCCTTGCAACTATCTACGCATTGCTTGGAATTCCTTGTCATACCTCGATATGGCATGCACCCTCTATCGTGCAATGAGGTATGTTACTATCTTTTAGCATTTCCTTCTATAATTCTATCAACACATTTTAAGAAGACACATTTACGCCGGTGCGTTTACTACTGCTTTTAGTGCTATCCACCGATGCAGTTCACAAAGAAAGCGTACATCTTTCACGTAAAATGTCTATACTGCACAAGCACCGCTCACCCGTTGTTTCCATTTGATGTATCAATGAGCAATGGATGGGTGTATTCATCCCATTGTAGTTGGGTATATATTGTAAAAGCGGTACGCAATTTTAAGCATAAAACATTTAAGTGGAACTCAAGCTGTGGATTGTCTTTGTATATTTGTGGAACCATGATCGCTTTGTATTTGACACTTTCTCATCAACTTGTTAAACAGACTAACAAATAAGACTCGCTTTTGGATGGTTTTTCCTATGTTACCCGGTAAGATCTAGTTCAAAGCTTAGCTTATTAATTACCGCATGTCTTCATCTCTTCCTGGTTATCCACATTTGAAAGTACAATATTTTCTAATTAATTATAGTGTGAAACTTTTTCGCTTTTCCATCGAGGGCATACTTGCTGCAATCGACACTTTCTCGAGCATGTTATCATTGGGGTGAGACGAATGTTCGCTATTTTTTCCATTTACACCTACCAAAAACGAGAAAGCTGGACACATTTTTATCACAAATGTGTCAAGCACCTCAAGTAACTTCAAATGCCAACTCCAAGCGATATTTGTTCTTGCGGATATTTTATTTTGTGGGGTTTGCATTATTTTGCTTGGAGACACCGCTGAGCATTGGGGTTCTTCAAGTCTGAAATAAATTCTTGTGCTCATCACATCCTCCGACCTTCCCTACGTATCTTTCTTTCTCGCTTGTCCTTTTCTTATGTATACCGTGGTATGTCGCATACTAGTTATTGTTTCTTAGTATACTAAATGCATGAGGAAACTAGTGGGTGTTCCATGTACATCACTTTTTATGGAATATATATATTTAGTTCAGAACAACCCGAATGGAATCATTGTAGTTATATATTTGGGTAATCGAAAGTTTGAAGTGTTCACATTGATCTGACCTTCCTTTTTTAGTTTCAAGATCGTAAACTTCACTAATACGAAAGTCTATTTAAGATTGTTGTTTAGTCAGATCTCTGCATAATTGAGTGAAATAAATTTCTCAAACTTGGAAGGAACAAATTATTTTCCGTCTACTATTTCAATGTAGCACTTCCTTGAGAAACATATGATGGTATTACCTATTAGGCTATTACGTAATGTTTGTGATTTGCTAATCAAGACATGCTTGGTCGGATCTAGTAGCAAGTGTTCGTGACAAATCGCCATCGATCTTCACCGATGAAGTTATACCATGAAGTTCCATGCTTGATGTGTACCTCTGAAATGTCCATCACCGGATCATCATTGATCTCCAATGCGATGGAAATATCTTGGATAATCATTACTTTTGGTGCCTCCGAAGAAAGTATCATGTGTGCGCATAAGGGATTAATTGAAGGGAATGTTGTGAGAAATGATTCGCCAAAGCTTTGACTAATTCAGGTATATCTGGAGAAGGATCTTTATTTAGCCTAGCCACATTCCTAATGCAACTGAGAATTATTTCATCTGTTGATTTGGGTGTGTGAGAAGAATAGCCGCAAGTTCATGTCCAAACTAGTAGCTTATTTGAGAATTGAGAAATTTCAGCATCAAATTTCAGTTTTGAGAATGTTTCATTGCTTGCTCTGTGATTTGGTAGCGAATGAGTCCCGGGGCATAATTAGGGTTTGGTTGGTAGAACTTCCGACACTTCCTTTAGTTCACGCAGCTTTTCTTTAAATCAAGTTTTTGGAAAAGTGCAATTGTGTTGTTTGTAAAATGACTTCAGTTTGTTCCTTTGTCCTATCAATGAATTAACTCGATTTCTAATCAAATGATAATTTAGTATGTGTTCCATCGGTGTCAGTGGATGCCTGAATGGGTGTTCATATTTTCCAAAATTCACCTACTGCACCAAAGTGTGGTGTCTCTGCTTCTGGACTACCGGACTGCTCATCTACTTTTACAGGCAACACATAGTCATATTGGTTTTGGATCCTTTTGTAGTGCCATGTGTTACCAGCTCACTATGATATGTATAAGTTCATAGTCTCTAACCTAATAGTTTTTTTCAATGCTGCTATATCAATAATCTTTCTTCCAAATACTCGATCCTGTTCCCTATTCCTTTTAGCATTCCCCGGTACATTGCTTGCTTGGTTAGAATGCTCTCAATCAATGGCGAAATATGGAAGATCGGAATTGAGTGCTAAAAAGAAATGTTGTTCTAGCTTGTTGGAATCGCCATCCTGTAGGATTTGTTGTGATGCTTACGAGTTTCTCATGGCTTATTTATTGATCCGGTTTTGTATTTATTGTTTCTAGTTCGATGAGATTATCTTTGTAAGGAGGTCATTAGAGAAAGTACATCCGCAAGGTTATCGGTAATGGATATTAAGGAGAAATTTACATTTGTACATTGGAGCGACATATTGGCATGATCCTAGTTAAGAGAAATTACCATCTGCCAGTCTTTATAATTCATAAAATATATGATAGAAATATGTTTGGATGTGCAAGACAGATTTCTTCTCTTCTATATAAATATCTAGTTGTGTAGTCTGCATAGTCCAGATGTTTAGAACAGTGGACAACATACGCACTGCAAGTTAATATTGTAAGTGATTTGGTGAATCACATAAGATAGATATTTCCCTTCAGAATGGACCTCTTTTTTATCTAGTATAATGCTATTTTTTTCTGCTCTTGATTTGTGGACTAAATTGTATCCCTTTTGCAAATGGCATTTTTTAGATTGGCAAGACAAAAGTATTTCTTCGCTCTGGTCAAATGGCTGAACTTGATGCTCATAGAAATGAAGTGTTAGGACGTTCAGCTAGCATGATTCAGAGGAAAGTTCGCTCATTTTTGGCACGGAAGGGTTTCATTACCTTTGCGAGATCACCTTGTCTGATTCGTGACAGGTTTGTCGCGGTGCGTTTTTGTTGCTCCAAATTGTAGTCTTTGTCTCTACTTGATTTAAATTTTATTCATGCGATGATTTTCGACATTGCTTTGGTTTAATATTTGAAGGAGCTTGCAAGAAGAGTTTACCACATCTCGCAGAGAAGCCGCTTCTCTCAAGATACGAGACTGCTTTCAGTATGCATAATGCCGAAAAGCATATAATGAGCTTTCGCTCAAATGTTACAATTCAATCACTTTACTTGGGATGGATGCACGAAAGAGCTCCACTTCGACGACAAACAAGACCTGTGATTATTATCTAGGTAACATGCCAAATAAAAACCTGTTTCGTGTGCATGTATGAAAACAAGCAAATGGATATTAAGTGGAATAACAACCAATAGAAGTGTATATTTTCTCTTGATATATTTGGGATCGATTAGTGGTAGCTCAAACCGCAGAAATCATGTTAATTTTCATTGGTTGTCTTGCCTAGTCGTGCTTGTAACCATTGTTACTTGTAACACGGTTATTGGATGGATGATTACATTGGTTTTCTTAACAGTTTTCTACTTTACTATTCAACATTATAGAGGGAAGTCTACTTTATGAAACTTCCTCCTTAGTAATGATTAAAGTCACATATTTCCAATCACCTCAGTTTAGGTTTTTTTTCATGAAATCAAGAGCTGAAAGGCTGCTCCTTATGCATAGTTTTATGCTTTGTGACTTGTGAGTCTGTGGACCACGGTTGTATTACACTATTTTTTTATTGGAAATATTTCTTCTAAACATGGCACGTATATGTGGGCATATGTTTCTATTAGTTTTATATTACCTTGGCCCATTACTACTACTAATGCGTAGATAACTTGTGTAGTCCATAGTATTCCGAACTCGTTACGCTTTGCATGTGATGATATCATTGTTGAAAATATAGATGAATCTTCTGTTATTTTCTAGGATTTTTTGGTGAATTTTCTGGGATTTTATATGTTTTTTAAATTTTTTTTGAAATTAAAATATTATTTTCGTCGGCCTGGCCGACGAAAATAACAAATGGCCGACGAAAATAAAATTGGCCGACGAAAATAACAACTGGCCGACGAAAATAACAATTTTTTCCGACGAAATTTCTGCATTTTTTTGACGGTTAGGCCGACGAAAATAGCCAAAAAACCGACGAAAATAAATTAATTTCGTCGGCTAAGCGATTTAAAATACATATGCCACGCCAAGATCGAAGCGTGGTTTGGGTGCATCGACTAGTAATTTCGCCGCCACGTAAGCCGTCGAAAATAATTTATTTTCGCTTTTGCGACGAAATTCATCGATTTTCGTCGTTTTTTTCGTCGGTCAAAGCCGGCGAAAATACCCAAAAACCGACGAAATAGATATTTTCGTCGGTTTTTGACCGACGAAAATAATGCGGATTCCTGTAGTGTAACTGCACCTGCACGGCTTGGCTTTCGAGCTGCGAACAATGATGGCCATAGACAGAGAGCGGCATGCATGTGGAGCTAGCACCACTGTGTCTGTTTGGTCCCGGCAGGTGCTGTTACCGTGTTTGAATTGGTCGGTCCCAAGCTAGCAATGGCATCGCTCGTGGTGGCAGCCTGCAGATCGTGGATGTCTTGTCCCGTCTGTGGACTTGCATTCGGTCGTTCGGCGCAAATCACGGGAGCAAGTTGAGGTTGCTAGCTCGATCGACCGTGCATCGACCTGCGCAGATATGAATTATTCTGAATTTCTGATTGCATGCGCCCGTGTTGCGTTCACGTCTGCTGCCTCCACACCCGCAGATCTGCATCTGCTGCTGCATGCTGCGTGCCTCGGCTACTAGCTAGGCTCGTCGAGCCTCCGCTGCCGCAACAGCGCCAGCCCGTTGCCGTCACCGTCCTTCTTGAACCGCCGGCCGCGGCGTGCCTTTTAATTTGGCGGTCAATGCGCCCGTCAGCGCTGCGCCCGAGCTCATCTTCCATCCGCCCAGCCGCCCGGCCGCGCGCGACGGCCAAGGCAGATTTCCACCGAGCAGCTGCTGATCAGTGGCGTCGTCGTTTTGGAGGCGGCCGTACTGCCGGGTGAAGGGAGCGGGCGGACCGGCGACACGGCGTGCGTTGCGAGCGCTCCTGGTCCCGGAGTCCGCGAGTGCGACGAGATTGGGCTAACTGGGCCAAGGCAATTCGGCTGCATTTCCATATCATTGGACTGAATCCCCTCTCTTTGTCGCTCGCTCACCCAAGAGCACGCGAGGCAAACAGACTTGGGCGAGGCAGGCATCCCCCCCCCGCGTTTATCGATAAGTTGATTGTTTCTCTGAGACAATTTTTTTAGTTATAGGATTTGTGTATGATAGCTACTATATTTTACCTACTCCTCACCTCTATAAAATATAAAAACACAAATAAAAAAAATTCTAATCAAAACAAAAATAAAATAAACCTAGGTGAACCATACAAATACGAAAATAAATAGAACTAAAAATTGCAGTAGAGTGGTATTAAAATTACACGTTACTTAGTGCTGCAATTTTAGACTTGTCCTATGCAATTTTAGGTTATTGAGATATAAGAAAATTTGAGGTAACTAATAATTAGCAAACTTATTTTGTTCTTTTCGGAAGGAAGGAGACTGTACGATGCAAATTACATGTACTTATATTTACTAACCATGTGCCTGTGCGTTGCAACGGAAACTCAATTTGCGATAAAAAATTTATTTGCAAAGAGCACTAATAGTGGTAAAGGTGGGTAATTAAAGAGCAGTGACAAATGTGGGTAATTTTAATGAAGTGGCGCGGACAAAGGTGGGTAATTAAAGAGCAGTGGCAAAGGTGGTTAATTTTAATGAAGTGACACGGGTATAAAAAGTAATTTTGATGAAATAACGTGAAAAAAACTCTTCTTATAGCGGGAGGATTCCTTGCGAGTTCAGGGCATCCACGTCAGCCCCGCCACGGTCTCGACCAATCGCAGCACGCTTTCCTGCCCGCCACCCGGTTCCCGATGGCTCTTTGCCAGCCGTGGTTTCCCGTTTCCGGCTCCAGCCCCCGCATTCTCCCACAAACGCCCGTGCGCTCCGCCCGCCTCCCCTTTCCTGGACCGCTCCGCCGCCCTGCCACGCCGGCTTCTGCGGCGTTTCCCTCCGAGTTGTATCTACCAGTGCAAAACTGCAAATTGACAAGGGTAAATTTGCCTTCAGAGCTTATTCAAAACACATATCAACGCAAAGTTTTTCGGCTTGCGTGCTTTCCAAATGAGGAGACGCGATTGTTTTGCTATTCCTTTCATCTCGAAGTTACATAATATATGACAAAATACTCGAAAGGAACGACAGCAATTTAACCGAACTTGCAACCCTACATGACAGAGATTCTTTGCAGATGGTTCAGAATTCTCGAATAAATATTAAAAGCTTTCTCAGTCCAGTTGAATGGTCGCAACTAAAACTGAAGATGGCAACGGATTTTGCTAGAGAAACAAAGACTGCGACACTGACACTGGCGTCATTGATCGGCGAAAAATGGCAGGAAAGACGCATGAATGAAACGACGTCTGAACTATTTAGAAGGTGGCCATGCAAAACGTGATACGCATGCGTATCTTTAAAGGTTTCAGACACTAGTGAAGGGATGGAAAGTACTTTCATGCAAAAATTACATAAATATTAAAATATGAATGAATAGTGGATCGTAATTGCTTATCTTTTTATTACTTTAAGATTTATACTCATATTAGAAGGGTGATGCGTATAAGTACCCTGAAAGCAATCATAAGCCATAGGTCAACCACTATTTTGCTGGAGTCCTAGAGGCCGGAGGGATCACCGCCAGCAACGACCTTGCGATCCATTGAGGGAGAGAGGCTGCCGTCCGTTCCGTCCACTCCACCCACTAACCTTGCCTAAACAAATATTAGGGCATAGGTGGCTCCATCTCATCAACATCATCATCATCGATCGTGTGCAAATAAGATGTCCATTCAAAGAAAGACAAAAATGTTAGCAACTACAATAACCTATAAACAGGAATCCAACAATTCTCCAATAATACATGGTGTTGTGGTACTACATACACTTCGTAATGCGTGCTCTCGTAGTCAGATAATCCAACATAACAAAACAAATCCATGTGGCGGTACCGTCCGATCGCACCAAATTATCAGGAAAACACGACAAGTTCACCAAACATGTTCCGTGATTCCTATTTCAGTTCAGCATGAACAAACAGAAAGAAAAAAAACAAAAGAGACGAGTTCCGTGCACAAAATTGATAGAGGGAACAATTTTTCGATAGATTGATTTCTCAGTGTATCGGTGATACAAATAGTGTAAAGCATGGCATGTAGGCCGGACATGCAAGCTAATCATGGCTAGGCATAATTAGCCGGACAACTAATGAGCTAATTTAAGAGGATTTCAAATATACAAAGAATATGCTTATATGTTGAGGCATATTCCAACATTCCCTCGCAGTCGGAACGGCAACAACATGGACGTTCAGGCTGGACCGAAACTCGGTGAAGACCAACATAGGTTGTTGCCATTGTCAAGAAGGGCCATGACAAGCGGCGGCTAGGATTTGCGAAAGTGGGTCACAGGAGGGTAACCTACATGCTGATACCATGATAGAAAGAACAATTGTTCGATAGATTGATTCCTCAATGTATCGGTGATACAAATAGTGCAAAGCATGGCATGCAAGTTAATCCTGGCTAGGCATAATTAGCCAGATAACTAATGAACTAATTTAGGAGGATTCTAAATATATAAAGAATATGCTTATGTACCGAGGCATATTCTAACAAAAATTATCTAACCTGTCGTTCAAATTGAGGGACCTGTTAATGTTATTCCGCCTATTTGCATTTCATCATCTCCTAGCTCCAAACTTAAAATCCTAGTCAGGCCCAACCGTAAACATGGCCTATTTTGTTAGCCCAAACAAGGCCCGAGATGTAAACGGCCCGACTTGGCCCCAAAGACCAAGGCCCATACCTCAGAGCCCATTTCCCTCGTCGCCTCGTCCAAACCCCCGCCTACTCCCATCCCTTCTCTTCTCGCGGCAAAAACCTCCGAAGCAGATAAGTCCCCGCGGCCACCCACCCCGACCACCGCCACCGGCCATGGTCGGCGTCGCCGCCGGCTTTGCGTTCGCACCGGCCGTATCCCGCCTCCCTTACAGGCCCGCCGCTATCCACGCCTCGGCCCCCTCCTCCTCGGCACGGTTCCCGGCCAGGGCGCGGCTCGTGGTGGTCGCGCGGTACTCCTCCTCCTACTAGAATGAAGAGGAGGAGGACGAAGAGGTGTTCGGTGGGGGAGGGGGATCGGGGAGGAGGGACCGCGGCCCCGACCCCGACTACGACCCCGCCCTCGACATCGAGCGAATCGAGTACGGATGGATTTCTTGCTCCTGCCCTGGTCTCGGTTGTACAGGTTTTGCATAGGCGGGAGTGTGGGACTGTGCGGGCAAGCAATTCAGAGTTGGGAGTGGGGGACTGTGCAGGCTGGTAATGGTGCAGGCGTCTAGAAGGGGAATGCTTGTAGTCCTGTATTTTTCTTCTTCGGCATCTACCGTGTTCATTTCGTTCTATTGACGTTTTAAACTACTTCCCTTTGTTCGGTCGTCAACGGTAAGGCTGTTGGATGAACAGAAAAGAATGGTAAATCACATATCAAATTATGTAACGTCTCATATTTTAGATTTAGGTATTGTATGCAGCTCGACCTATGTCCTGACCTGTTTATTTGGTGGTGCCACTTTAGTCTTCCTCCCACAGGTTGGTGTGGTATCTGTGGGGACATATCCAGTGCAATCACCGTGCAATCCAACTAAGAAAAGTTTCAAAAAATTCTGAAAAAAATCGTGGATGTACATCTGATCTTACCCCATCTACATATAAAATTTCATGATCAAATTCGTTCTATGTTAAGAGTAATAAAAAAGATAAATTTCTGACGAACTTGAATATTTCAAATGCACCCTAAATTTGTCTTTTTTGTAACTTCAAGCATAGGACAAGGATGGTGGTAATATTTTGACTGCATTTGTGGATTCTGGCTGCTATGGTTAGTAGCATACAGCCCTCATTGGACTGTGGTCTATTATCTTTATTTTTGAGTGGACATGGTAAAACTTATAGATGTGTAATGTAACCTAAATGTTTTTTTTTCCTTCCAAAAAAGTGAACGTGCAGGTGTTCTTTATACGCCTTTTCTTTATCCATCGCATGCTCCCTTCTTAATGCTTCATTGACTCATTACATGTACCATGTGTCCGAACGGGATGTGTCAAGTTTATATCTTATATATAATGTCGCCTGGAATCCGCGCAAGGAGAGCGAGTCCACGCGTCACCCTTGCCTATTTTCCCGAAAAACTCTTACATTTCTCTAAATTACGAATAGGTCCCTCAAAATTACAAATATGTCCTTCGTGATTTTTTGTGAGGGGAAGATTTTTATTTTTTTTTCACGCTCGGGTCCCTTACACGTACTTTCACTTAAAAGGCCCCGCTAAATTCAAATCGCGGATATGCCCTTTTCTAATTTTTTCAGATAGCGACAGTCCAAAAACGTAACAAATAGGTCCTCGCTCCTTCGCCTAGGTCTTTTCTCCGCTTTTCACGGAAAAAATGTTTTCAATCACCGAAATATATGTGCATCTCTAAGAAGGTTGTCATCACGCCTAGATCCTTTCTCCGCTTTTACCCTGAAAAATATTTTTGTCATCGAAATATGTGTACAACTCAAAAAAGTTATCGCCACTAATACTTTTTACCCTTTTCCTCTAGACTATTTTCCCACCTCGTTTTTCCACCTTGGTCTTCGATATTTCCCAAATAATTCGTCGAAAGAGATATTTCTACAACTCTAACTCTTTGTTTTTTTCCCCGTAACTCGATTTCTGCTGTTTTCCGGTGTGAGAAATATGTTGAAAATCGCGTTTGTATCGTTTCGTCCATTTTTTTCCCACGCTCACACAACACGGCGTGCAGTAGCACGCAACCTTGCCTAGTAATATTAATGGTTCTAAAAAAGTGTATAATATTAATGATACTAACCGTTCATTTTTTTTTCTGGTAATTCACTTGCCTGATGATGGCAGGTACGACTACTGTAACTGCTGCTGTTCTTGTAAATACAAGGCTCGGGCTATTTTACTCGGACCACATATTGTAGCCTCCGTCCATGAAGTATTACCACCATCCTTGTCCAGGCGGTTACAGACAAAACAAGCGCCGTGATGTGAAGCTGAAGGCTGTCGTCTTAACGTTCCTGCATGATACTTGAGGTTCAATGCCCTGAATCATCCTGTATTGGACAGATGAAGTTGGCTGTGAATCGTGCGATGAGAGCATGAGTCAATACCGGTAGTGATAATTGATAAGAAAGTTGCCTGTATTGTCCGGCGAGGTGTAGTTGGCTACACGATTATGTTTTTGCGTTGTCTCGTTCCCAATCAATGTCATAGAGAAGATCACTTTTTAGTTGTATCTATTCAGCAGATGCTTACTTCGGAATCTGACTTTTGCCTGTAAGAGCGTAATATGCTTACCTCTGCAGCAGATTTCTTCGTCTAATTATCGCTTCGTACTGCTTCTTCTTCTCCTGTCCCAATTAACCCTTTTTTCCCCTAATTTTTATGGTTGATTTTCGGATGTAGCCAAGATTAAGATCGGGATTGGCGGTTAATGTGCTGATTTGGTCGAGTTCTCTTGCCTACATGCGTCGATTTCGAAGCGTGTTTCATGAGGATCGGAGGCTTCGTGCTCGGGTTGCCCTCTTGAAAAGGTTAGATCTTAGTTGGTTCGGATAGCGATTGGCTCTATTCTTCATCACGCTGCTTCTTCTTTCCTTGATTGCTTGCCTAATTAATGCTTTCTCATAGAATTCTATGCTTTCCTTTTAGTTATTGTACTTTAGGGTGCAACTTGCCAACAAGCGTGGCTTGTGAGGCCTTCCAGAACTCTGCTTATGCAGTTATTGGTTTGTTGGGTTTTAGTTGGTCTCGATTTCTTATCGTTGCTTTCTGGTTGATTAACTGATGGTACTAATTGCGTTGCATATGGCCATGCTTGGGTGATGCACAACGAAATGGGGTTAAAAGATGTGGCTAAATAATATTGTCGGATCTCTGCTGCAGATTGTTAGTTTGTTGGGTTTTAGTTGATCTCAATTTCTTATCATTGCTTTTTGGTTGGTTAGCTAATGGTACGATTATATCTGAGCATGCTTGGGTGATGGACAACGGAATGGGGTTAAAAATATGGCCCAATGATATTGTCGTAAAATTTCAATAGCCCAAAAAAGGAGATAGATAGTCAAAGTTATGTCTTTTGAGAACATTTTAAAGATATCTGTGTTTCCCAAATCGAGCATAAGCGGATGTATTTAAGATGTCTGACACCACTGTTGTAAGAAAAGACAAGCATTGCGGAAAGGTATAAATTACTCTCTTTTTTGGGTTACATTACATACATCACAATATTTGTTTACTTATATACTTAGATATTGAATAAATTGATGACCTTTATGTGGGATACGGAATTTCAATTGGTAAAATGATTGCCAAAACTAATCATGATGTCATGTATTACCTTGATTGAACAAAGTATGATGAGATTTGTTGATGCCAGACTGACCGGTGATAATCGAAAAAAAACGGGAATCCGAAAAGGAATACTTTAAAGACATAATCTCTGATTGTAGCTCGCCATAGATTTAAATGCGCTATCAATATTTCTACCATTTCCTTGTTTTCTAACATAGATTTGATTTCCTATCTTCAATTCATAAATCTTCTCTGCTAATTCGAAATTCTCTTGGTCATCCATGCAGATGGCTCTATTTTATGCTCTTGACCTTGGAGGAACAAATCTCTGTGTTTTACGGTTTCAATTAGGAGGCAAGGAAGGGCGAGTTCTCAAGCAAGAATATGATGAGATTTCAATTCCGACACATTTAATGATTGGGGGTTCACATGTAAAAAAATGTTCCCGTTTGTCTGTTTTGCGTTTGTTCCATTGAAATGATAAGTATGTCACATCTCATGCCGTCAGTAATTTGGCTTGGGCAATATTATTGTAGTGGGTAGATTTCATCTTGATAGAATACAGATAGTCAGTGAGACTATAGTTTGCTCCTTTCACGGTATGCTCATAAAGTTCTCTCTTCAATGTTTATGCGACATAGCTCTTTTCCAATTGCAAATAAAGTATTCAGTTCTGGCTGCAATACCAAAGAAGTATATGAGGAAGGGGCCAAGGAGGTTGCCCACTGTGTAGTTAGTGGCATTTACTGTTTAGTGCAAACGTACTGCATATCTTTCTCCTAAGTTTTTGGATCAAAGCATTCCATGAACTCACTGAGTGTGTTCTCTTTCCTTTTTGTTTTATCTGTAGAAGTAAGTATTTTCGCATGTGGTCAAACAGGTCGTGCAAAGATATACAATATGGCTGCAATGACAGAATATACAGTAGCGGCTATTTATTATTACATTGGCAAGGTAACTGGGTACCTATCCTTTTCTAAGTTTCTGAGATCATAGCTCTGATCCTGAATTCATAATTAGTAACTGTTAGTTCCTAGCAAGTATTGAAATGGCACCCTTTTTGAAATTACAGCTGATAAGCATATAATTTCTTTTGCAGCATGAGGAGAGGACATTTGTGTTGAAATTAGTTGATGGCATTGTAGGCGGGCTTTTCTTTTATATAAATAGATATTGTTCCTGACACGTATTAAGGTTTTTTAGCTTTAAGTTCCATAAGAAAGGATTCATGGCAAATGAAAATGTAGCCATATAGGCGACCAACATGTTTATGACCGTAAAATGGAAGCACAGTGCAACTGTGGATCTTTCATCAACAATTGTGAAGGTGGTTATTTCTGTATGAGACTAAGAAATCAATCCCATGTAGTTTAGGATGGACAGTCACTTTGCTGTTATATTTGTCATGGCGATTTTTCATTGGTATGTTTAAAATAACCATTACGATATTCTCTTTTTCCCCGAAGTGACAAACCAAATAATTTGCTTTACTCAATGTAAGTCCGGATGAAGTCATTTGCGGTTTATTTTATAACAAGAACAATGACTCACTAATAATCATGATCGGTTTGTGGTTACGAAAATTTGGTGCTTTAAGATACTGAGAACAACCTGAGTTGAGTGAGCTTGACTTTCTATATTCTGTTATAGTGCTAAGTTCTAGCTTTCTCATAGTGCTAATTGCTTACATAATATTTTACTCTTTTAAGGTATATCTGAGATGCAAAGCCGATTCTGGTTTCCCTCTTTTGAGATGTAATCCTTGAAGTGCCTAGGTTTCGTGGAATTTGATGATGTAAGCAGAAGGTGTCGACTTACTCTGCCCAAGGCAGTGCCAGATCTCCATACTTTTTTTTAGGCAAGGCAATTTACTTAATCCAGATGATGACATTATTTCCTCATTTCAAACAGTACTTATAAGGTGTTTGGCATGAAAAACTGCACACTGTTGTATACCATATCTGATAAAAATATTCAAGAAATAAAGATCAGCTGATGAAATCTCTCTTGCTTGTCTTGATTTTTTCCCGTAAACCACATTGTTTAGTTCCTTTCTGTATGTACTGATGTGTAGGTTAGTACGCCTTACGATTCCTTCCTTTTCTGAAATGTAAGTGTATTATTATTGTGCTTTTCCCCACCGTTTGAGCTACGCTGACTTCTCATGTGCTATCAAGTACCTATCACGGAAAACAGGATCTGCTTATTACCTTCCCATTTCTTTACATGTTATGGAAATTCCAGATCTCACATAATATTACGGATGCTTTATACCAGATTATAGAAGTTTCCCTGTAAGAGGAAGAATCATCATTGACGAATGTTTCTTCCATGAGTCAGTACATCTAGGTGGTTTTGACATTGACAGAACTCTACATCTGGTAAGTATTAACATTGACAGAACTCTGCATCTAGGTAGTTATGAAGCTGAAAATTATTAGCAATTCGATAATACATAAACTCAGTGGTCTGGAAACGCTTATGGCCTTCTAGATTCCAGTAGGAAGCTTTTAATAGATGTAATGTAATTAGCGAGCTATATGTATTGAGGATTTTTTGTCCATGTCATGATTTTGTTCTTTGTTATGTTGCTAATTTGGAAGCATTTATGCATGCAAGGCACTGCCTAAATTTGAGGACGAGAGAGGATTGTTTATCCGGCGCTAAGCGATTTTGAGTGGTCGCATGATCACCTTCTTTGAGAGGAATGAAGGCATTCCCTTCCAAATAAGAATGTTGTTGGTATTTTTAAAAATTATAGTTTTGTTAACAACGGTTTCTTAGATCACCTCTAGAACATAACGAGATATGGACCTTGAACCGTAGTGTCGATATTGTGATTCCTTGCTTATTAGGCTATTGTTATTTTGCTTTACTCTAAGAGAAATGTGGGTTTAGCAAATAATCCATTGAACTGCATCGTCAACCTCTGGATGTATTCGTTAACAGAATAGTTTCGCACCCTGAACTTAAGCAAAGCGAAGATTTGAGGGTATTTTTTCAAGGAGATGAAGATGTACAATATTTCCATGACTAAAAAGAACCCACTACATACTCCGATCTGAATGTGCGATCATTTGAATCAATATTGTTACTTTGAGTGTTTACTGTGCAATACTCGTTTAAAAACCTGCACATAATAAGGGTGATCCACTACTAATTGTTTTCTTGGAACTTTCTATATCCATGTTCCATGCCTTATATATTTTGGTTGATTCTACTAAAGAATTCCTTGTCAGTTACTTTTCATAGTATTCCTTAATCTCATATCATTGTTTTGTTTTGCCTAAGCATGAAGCAGAACATGGATAGAGCAATGTCTTATCGGACTGGGATATAAGAAGCCTGCAGATTTCATATACCTTGCTCTTATTGTTTTTATTGCTGTTGTCGAGATCGAATCTCATAAGAAACCTGCAATGGCCGCTGCTATCAGCAGATTCAAAGAGAAAACATTTCGGTCCATGCACCATGATACTGCGTTATTATTTTTGCTTCTCGAGGTAGACATGTTGCTTCTGACTTATTTTATACATTCAGAGTTTAGATTATTCTATCTGCCTACAGTTTTAGTTTTTTTGGTATATGTATCTCACTGGTGCTTTCATTATTGTGTAGAGATCGTCAGTTCAAGCAACGATGTAGAGAAGAGGATTGTCGCCTTCGCATGTGCTGAAATCTGCTTACATGCTATGCTACCAGTCATGTAAAAACTCACATTAGCATTTTCTAAAAAACCCTACACTGTTTCTGGTGAGTGCTTAGTAGGCAGGTATAGCTAGATGTAGTTATCTACTATTCGTGTTTAAGCTTTAGGTTTATTACTTTTTAGGCCTAATAGAAGATCCTACTCGACTGGGCAATGTCACTGGACTTACCTTGCTAATACAACAAAGTGCTGTTGTATAAAAAGATCTTCTAGCATTCAGATTTTCCAGGTTCAAGCAACGATGTAGAGAAGAGGATTGTCGCCTTCGCATGTGCTGAAATCTACTTACATGCTATGCTACCAGTCATGTAAAAACTCACATTAGCATTTTCTAAAAAACCCTACACTGTTTCTGGTGAGTGCTTAGTAGGCAGGTATAGCTAGATGTAGTTATCTACTATTCGTGTTTAAGCTTTAGGTTTATTACTTTTTAGGCCTAATAGAAGATCCTACTCGACTGGGCAATGTCACTGGACTTACCTTGCTAATACAACAAAGTGCTGTTGTATAAAAAGATCTTCTAGCATTCAGATTTTCCAGGTATCGATATTTTCTCCTTGGCAATATGACCGATTCCCTCCTAGAATTTGTCAGCACATTGAATTGATGAGCATAGTTCATCCCTATGGTGGCCATTTTAGATGCTAATCTGTATATGAGATCTTCCTCTATTTTCCTTTACTATAATAGATCAGTTCACATTATTGATTCTATGTCGGCTATTTTCATACCTCATTTGTGTTGTTGTTGATTACAGATTTACGCTTTTGAGAATGCTTTTATGTATGTACCTGCATGAGTGGCCAACTGTTTCATGCGTATTTTGACTGTTCTTCTGCAGGATATATTTCTATAGGCTTCGAACCATGACATATGTTTCCTTTTCCTATGCATGGCAAATTGGAATACTTATCAGCCTTAAGAATGCTTATGGTACACCGAGCAATTGAGCTAAAATCCTGCCTATTTGCCCCAAAAAGATAAATTACGCATGGAGTTGTTTGGTCCATTAGGCTATTTCCAGGTATGAGGTTCGTCTTTTCTTTGGGT
This sequence comes from Guadua angustifolia, assembly GCA_036346375.1. Taxonomy (NCBI): domain Eukaryota; kingdom Viridiplantae; phylum Streptophyta; class Magnoliopsida; order Poales; family Poaceae; genus Guadua; species Guadua angustifolia. The sequence goes on from CM070503.1 coordinate 4,428,578, forward strand.
TTGTTTGCTACATGTATGACCATGGCCGCTGAAACAGACTTTGGAGACATCCTTGGGACAGTGGACCATGCAATCTTCAGTGATACAGGCTAATTGATTAGCCAGGTATGCTATACTTGAACTCTTTTTGTATGTCTACACAAAAGGCGGCTAAACATCTTATATATGCATGCCATTGGAAACCTATTTTTTAGCTCTTTTTTTATTAGATTAACTGATATCCTCGCTTTAATGTGTTTCTTAGTTTTACATGTAGTCTTAGAAGAGTATCCACACTTTTCTTTTGGTTGGATTTCTACCGACAGTTTGATGTCTGCTCAACATGTCATGCGCTCTGTCGCCTAGCGTTACCTCAGGGTCGATCCTATCAGCACCGTGGTCTGTGTTTTCGGTTCTTGTTGCTCTTAGGACAAAAAAGATCTCTTGAATTTGATAATTTCTCTACTAGATTTGACGACAAAGAATAGGATGGATAACTAGAATTTGACGGATTTTTTTTTGCTACCATGTTGATGCAAAGAAGGGAAAGAAACCTCCGGATTGTTCTCATGGACTCGGTGAAGGTATTTACGAAATGTAAGGGATTTGTTTCGTCCTCGAATTAGCGCATGGATTTATTTCCATACCGATTCTTAACAATTTGGGTTGTTCTTGGTAAATCGGTGTGGTTCTTATTGATTTGGCGATGTGGGTTAATTTTTGAATGTTCTATACCTAAATGCTACACTATTAGTCGGTACATGTCTTATTGCCCATTGCGTACTATTCTCGCACCTACCTCGTCCTTTGTTTATTCAATCCTTAGCGATCTCATTTGCTAAATATTGATGTACATTGAGCTAAATCTTGAGAATGTCATCTTAGTGCTTTCAACGTCAAGCCTTTCATGAATATTGGTCCTTTCCTTTGGAGAAACGAGCTTTGTTTGTGTGTACGCGAGCACGATTGTAGAATCTGAGGCCTTCATGTCTTTGTAACACGATATAGGATAACATGGATTACTATTTTGTGACTCGGGAACACACTTTGGAGATCAATTTCATGCCAAGAAAAAGCAGAACTGGAATATATGTGTTTTCTTTCGGAAAGTTTGTTTCCCCTAACCATTCAGCACTCCCATCCCTTTCTATTTTGTGTCGAGGATGTATCAACTATCTGGTCTTCTAGAGACAGTTATTTTGAAAAATGTGCATGCAACAGTTAGAACCTAAATAACTTACACCCCAGATGAAGTTAATACTTCAAATGTGCTTAATTTGAACCGAAAAGGGTGCTATAGTATTTTTTCCAAAGATATTCTAATTGTTGTTAGCAAAATTTTGCGAGTACTTAGTATGTATCAAGTGGTCCTCAGTTAGCATTACTCTTCTAAACGGACATATGTTGACATCAGCACTTGTGGATTCATCAGCACGTATGGATCTACAAAACATGTTGGCAATTTTTAATGTTATTAATCTTACCATGTGCATTATATTATTTGCATATTTAGCATTCCTATTTTTTCTCTCGGCCTTTCCAGCATTATATTATGTGCATTATATTATTTGCATGTTATGCTATACTTAATTGTCAATGCTAACCTTGTTCCTTTTATTGCAGCCAGCAAAAAAAAATCCAAATGTCTTTTCACCTGACTCAATGTTTGGAAGGTATCGTTTCGTGTTGACAAACTAAATTACGTTAGATAGTTCTTTTACAGAAGACTTACTTTTTATTCAAACTTGCTGTGTTTCCATATTTCTTACCTTGCTTATGCACTTCATTTTTGCTGCTATTGTTCTCATAAGCTACATATGGATGTCGGTATGCGATATTGCGATTTTACGCTTTTGATTGTGCAACAATTGTAATTGCAAGTCCATAATTGCATTTGCTACTCCTTTTTTTTGGCCATTTTGTGTACCTGTGGGAAACCTTATGATATGGGCTTGAACACAAACTTGCTATATTATAACAAGAGGGTATTGTCTGTGCGATTTTTGTAAAAAACTGGTCTCTGTTCATTTTCATTAATTGTTGTTTTTTTATTTTTAAGAAGTATTAAATGAATTCAAAAATTGTTAAAATTTCCCTGACATGTTCTGTAGATTAATTAGGTTTTGTTTTATATATTTTTTATGAATTTTTAGTTTTCCTTTAGTGTGCTGAAAATCGAAAAAATCACTCAAAAATCTATAGATAATTAGTGAAAATCGCTCGACAATTGATTTTTTTGTACCGTCGAGTTCAAATTTTCAAAATTCAAAGTTTTTCGATTTCTATCGATTTTTGACATGATTTTCGAAAATCTCATACGATCGATTGCTTATCGCGATATCCACATTGGAAACCCTGGTCATTTCTACCTTCTCGGCGCTTCACGCAAACTTTAGATGGGCCTAGCGGTATGATCTTGTTCGTGTCCGCTTTCGTCGGCCGGCCGAGCTCGCATTCCGGTGATTTTATGGGCCGGACGGGACGGGGCGCCGAGCGTGAATGCTCGCTCTAGCCGCGACTGCTCCCTTCTCTCCTCCACCGCGCCGCCGCAGCGGACGGGACCGAGACTGCTGAGAGCTCGCTTTACCACCGCCGGCTCCAGCACTTCCCGTTGGAGCGGCGCGTCCATTGCACAAACCGGTATGATAATTGGTACGACTTGTGTCCGAACGTCTGAAATTTTCGAATATATTGTAACAATTTTTTCATACACGTGCAATATTTTTCGTCAACGCATGTAATATTTTTCTTCGACAAACAGTAAAATTCGCTACAATAAACGGATGTTGCAAGCGTTCAAACAAAATTTTGCACGCGAAGAAAAAAAATATTGCATACATAGAAAAAAAATGTTGCAAGAGACGTCCGATAAGATGAACAGTAATCGGACGTCCGAGCACAAGTATCTCCCTAATTGGTATCTCCGTTCCAAAGAAGCCAGCCAGCCGTATGACACCCAGCTCTGATGGTATATGCACAAGCGTGCTGCATCAAGCACCGAATCACTTAGCTATCTCTAGGAGACTTCTTTCTCAAAACAAACTATCTCTAGTAGAAACTTGCGGGATGCACGATCGATTGAAGGAAGCACTATCCATTTTTTTAAGCCGCGTAGCGCCTTTTTCTTTTCGCAAATGTGGCATTCGTACAAATAAAATTGCAAAATAGCTCTCTCTATCATACTCATGTACTGTGACAGGCAAAGTGCCACACTTCTTCAGCTCGGTAGCAACCTCCTGTGCTAGGGCACTATAGGACCGACCACCTGCGGGGATCAAAGAGAGGGCTATTATTATAAATTTATTTGCACATAAGCCTGATTTGCAAATACATATGTAAGAGGATCAGTTAAAACCAATGCTTCTGGATAGAACTACTGATCTACTGCATGCATGGCAAAAGTTGAGCCTTAGACTATCTCCAACAATTTCTCTTCATTCCCTTCTTTTCCCTCATTCCCTTCTCCATATTCATTCTCTTCATTCTTATCTCCAACAGCATCTCCTCGAATGGTTTTGTATAGGGATTAAAGAGAGAATCTCTTTCTGAAGAGATTGTCTCTCCAAATCTCTTCCAAAGGCAACCGTGAAGAAATTTGTTGAAGTGCTTTGAATCTGTCTGAAGAAAGAATTTAGAACCAAAGGGCGCTGGAGATAGTCTTAGGCCCCAAGGCCCGAGGCCTGGCCTAAATACCAGTCGCACGCCCGTCTGGGCGGTGGCCTAATCCTCACCAATAGAGATAAAGTTCAGGCATCAAAGCATTTTGTGATGCTAACCAGTCATCTAAAAGTTTCTCGAAACTGCATACGAGCATGTGGTATCTGGAAGACAGAGCAAACTAGATCGCCCAGTTTGGCTGAAACATGTAGTTTCATAGCAACTTAACAACAAGTCATCTTTGAAGGCTTTAACTTCCAAAATCTTATGGCATATTGTTTTGACATATTTTATCTATTTTATTGAAATGTTAAACATAGAAATTAAATTTATTTTTAATTGTATATTTGTGCTGTATTTTTGCTATACCTGAATGTCTATAGCCTTTGATATTAATAATACTCGTTTATTTTTAACTCGAGGCTTGCCAAATCATGGCTCCGCCACTGGCCGCACGACAGCATCAACACTATGAGCGATATAACACGGCAGAAGTCAAAAGCAGGAAAATGTCCCGCTACCATGATGCGTCCTACACATCCAAAAGGAGGAAAATGTGGGAGCTAGCCACCTCCAAAAGCATTGCAGGACGATGGCGTAAGGCTTAAACTAGTACATTCTTGGGGACCAGATTATGTTCGGCAATCAACATCAATTGGACAAGTACCAACGCAAGATTCACTCATACACCAAAGGCGACGATGTGGACCGGACGTTTTATGTGCCTCCATGTGCAGGCAGCATAACACAGCGCATGCGCAAAAGAGCCCATAGGCACGCAAAATCAAACTAGTCACCTTAGACCCAGTCCACAAAGTATCACCAAAATCAAATCTATCTATTATAATATTAATTAAAGCAGATGCAAAAAAAGCCACCATGTTCGCTCTCAATACTAAAAATTCTCACATTAATCGAACGAAAAAAAGAAAGATCTACACTGTTGATCATGATGCGTCCAGATTATAACGGTCTAGATTAAAAGAAAGAGTTTGTGTCATGTACAATTAATACAGGAGTTTGTGTCATGTACAAACTCTCAAGGTTAGAAATTCTCACATTAATCGGTGGAAAAAAAAGATCTACACCGTTGATCATAGTGGGTCCAGATTATAGCAGTCTAGATTAAAAGAAAGAGTTTGTATCATGTACAATTAATATAGGAGTTTGTGTCATATACAGTTAATACAGGAGTCTGTGTCGTGTACAATGCAAGAGTTTGTATTATATACAATACAAAAAGAACTAAAAGTTGGAATAAAAATAAAATAAAATCACAAATTTGATTTCCATATAATTAAAAGAAAGAGTTCAAGTACAATAAAAAAATTTGAAAAAAAAATAAAACATAATTAATAATCTAATTTCCACACAAACATCAAAATAAAATTAAAATTTAGGATAAAATTTTTAAAAATAGAATAAAAAACAAAATATAATTAGTAATCTGATTTCCATACAAACATCAAAATAAAACTTAAATTTAGAATAAAAATTAGTAATTGGATTTGTATACTAATTCTAACATAAAAACTAAAATTCAAAATGAAAAATAAAATAGGAATTTGATTTCCATATGAAAATCAAAATAAAGAGTCCACGTCAAGTAAAATAAAAAACAAAATTCCTGAAAAAATAAAATAAAAGTAGCAATTTGATTTCCATACAAACAACAAAATAAAAATAAAATATGAAACAAAAATTAATTAAAAATTAGTAATTAGATTTGTATATGAATACCAACCTAAAACAAAAAATTTACAATACAAAGCAATTTAATTTTCATATGAACTCTAAAGTAAAATTCCTAAATAGCTTAAGTTCGAAAAAGAAGCTACCACATTCGCTCTCAAGACTAGAAATTCTCACATTAATCGGGGGAAAAAAGAAAGATCTACATCATTGATCATGGTAGGTCCAGATTATAACGGTCTAGATTAAAAGAAAGAATTTATGTCATATACAATTAATACAAGAATTTGTGTCATGTACAATTAATACAAGAATTTATGTCATGTACAATACAAGAGTTTGTATTATATACAATACAAAAGTAACTTAAATTTGGAATAAAAATGAAATAAAATCGAAATTTGATTTCTATACCATTAAAAGAAAGAGTTCAAATACAATAAAAAATTTAAAACAAAAATAAAATATAATTAATAATCTAATTTCCACACGAGCATCAAAATAAAACTGAAATTTAGAATACAATTTTAAAAAATAGAATAAAAACAAAATATAATTAGTAATTTGATTTCCATATGAACATCAAAATAAAACTTAAATTTAGAAGTAAAATTAGTGGTTGGATTTGTATACTAATTCCAACATAAAAATTTAAAATTTAGAATGAAAAATAAAAAAGGAATTTGATTTCTATACTAACATCAAAATAAAGAGTTCACGTCAAGTACAATAAAAACCAAAATTCCCAATAAAAATAAAATAATATTAGCAATTTGATTTCCATACGAATAACAAAATAAAAATAAAATATGAAACAAAAATTAATTAAAATTAATAATTGGATTTGTATACGATTACCAACCTAAACCAAAAATTACAATACAAAGCAAAATAAAATTATCAATTTAATTTTCATACAAACTCTAAAGTAAAATCCTAAATAGCTTAAGTTTGAAATAAAAATAAAATAATACCTATTGGATTTGTATACGATTCCAACCTAAAACTATATTAAAAAAATCTATGTCATGTATGATCTAACACACACAAAAAATAACTGAAATTTGAAATAAAAAAGAGAAGCCAAAACCGAAGGAGCCAAAAGTTACGATGACGAGTGTTGTGTGTCTGCATTGTTGAAGAAATCAGTAGTAAAAGAAGCTTGATGACGGGAGGCCCTGATAGAGAGGAGAAGAAGCTTTGCATTGAAGACAAAATACAGAAGATATATATATCCATTGGGTAGCTAGAAACGTGCTATCGTTGCTGAGGGATATGACATCACATCACACACGAGGTGGGAAAATTCTTCATATTGTTATATAACGATAAAACAAATATATTAGCATTATAGAAGATGAGAGGTCGCCGTGTTAGTAAGGAAGCAACATTGTTGAGTTAGCAAATATCAAATAAGAGAAGTGACCGATATGGGACAAGCGTAAATCAAGCATGTATAATATTTTGTATGTGTATATGTATGCATGAATTCATTTGAATCAAAACAAGTTGCAAAAAATTACTAATAGAGAAAAAATAGAGGTATATAGCTATATGTTCTATGCAAAATGAAGAATTACTACGTTTCTAAGAACCCTCAACAACTTTTTATTCTCAAAGATTTTCTTCCATCAAAGCTTTTACTTCAATTACATTCATTAAGTTGAATTTTCTTCAAACTTCTATTGTCATTTCTAATATTTATGATGTCTTAAAAATCTACATAGTCTACAAAATATGTTAATGTATTATCAAGCATATAGGTTATATAATTGATACTACAAATTGTTAAAAAAATCTAGCCACACAAATGCACGGGTTACCCTGCTAGTTAGTCATACAATTCCAGCAAATAATAGCTGTTGGAGGCCATAAAAAAGAAGAGAACATTTCGTAAGACAGAGACATTACATAACAAGAAAACATTACCACATTCTGTTGAAATAGTGATTACATACGTTGGTAAATGAAGTCAGTATCAGGAACCTATCTACTACCCTATAGTCTATAGTGTTAGGTAAGAGGTTCTGGTTGCTCCTTGTTTGGATTGGTAACCTGCAATAAATAATCTGCTGGTTGACACTCTACATCTGGTCTTCCGCTACAATGTTACGGCAATACAAGCAAGATGCGAAGGCATTACACAAAAGGACACAGAACTGCTATAATTTACAACAGGCTTTCAGTTTTCGGCGCGCTGACACCCTCGGTTTGTAGGCTGCTATAGGGAAAAAAAACATTGACAGGCTCGTCATCGTGGATTAATCCATATGATTTCGTGTTGTTGCACTTCTCTTCCATGTAAGTTGTACAAATAGAAAAGGGGGGCATGGGGAAGTAGATATGAGGATTGGAGAGAGAGAGAGAGAGAAGAGAGAGAGAGAGGGGGTGTTGCTAACAAAGGAAAAGGGAAAAAACAACTGAAGATACACATATGCACAGTACAGTTACACAAAACTAATGAATGGTGTTACCTCTATCTTCTTAGTTAAACATACAGGACATAAGTTGTTCACTCTGTTTGTTGTATGAGTTGTGTCCTTAGGCTGGACTCTTGGACCTGTTCAGTGGAAGAGATAAAGTATAAGTTAAATTGAACAAACAGCAAAGGACATCCGTCTTTGCTGCAGCTGGAAGCTTGGAGGAGCACCCTATAACTTACTGTAGCCTCTGAAGATGTAGCTATATTATATATTTTTCTTTAGGAAAAACCAATACGACCATGGTTTTCAGACACGGATCATATAAGGAATTTTCTTTATTCATAATGCACTCAGTGATCAAATGAATAGATTGTCAGCACCATAACATTTTCTGTGCAAAACTGTTTCCAGCAAAAGTGGAAAAAACTTTAATACCATGCTTATGTTTCATTCAGTGATTCAGCATCACATTAGGATCTTATTGAACTGTTTCAAGCATTTGTGACCCTTGAGGCTTTGAAAATCTTATTGTTATAAAAAATCATATTATCCTCTGCAAGGATACTGAGTAGGAATAGATAAAATATTTCATGTCTATGTTTCTTTACAAAGTTAAAACAATTATATTTCATACATGCAACTAGCACTCTAACAGACAATGAACCAGAGAAATGATAATAAAATGAATAAAAAAATCAAACTTGTACCTGTAGCGTTGCTGTCGTAGCCAAGAGTTCTCTGTACTCATTAAGCATGGTACTTTCTTTAGCAGCAACAGCTGAAAGTTCCGTAACTAGAGTGTGCGTAGACTGTAACTGCAGAACGTAAGTCAATGGTCAGACCTGAAGGTCATTGTTCTTTACTGGGAATTCTTAATTACCACAAGGTGTTAGTAATTAATAAATCAATATACAGTGTCACGAAGCATAAAAAAGCATCATCCACTTTCATATTAGTAACAGAACTCAAACGACAATTCCAGCAATTTGACAGAGCAGATTCTGAAGGAAAGAACAGCCTGAATTATTAAATTCGCATAAGAGTAGTTAAATTTCCTCCATGTACTAACTCGGTTTGCTGATCAATGCACTACCAGCTCTTGGCCAGAACTGGGCTGGACAAAAGGATAGTAGTATAATGTCACCCACCATCTTACAAGTATCATCATTATGGCCTCATGATACCACAAAAAGCACTATCACAAAACAATCAGAACGCCCAGGACATCTATTGCAACAAAATAATTGAACGGTTGTCTGCTCAAGCAATGCCAGTCTGCCTATGCTATTTACAGATATACTTTTTCCTAACGATCAGTACAACAATCACAACCTGTCCTATCATTCTATTCACCTCTGCTATGATTAAACTTGCATGAATTGAAATACCAAGTTAGAATGTTAAGTATATGTTCTTCACATGTCATTATTTCAGGACAAAACAAATTAGTTATTTGCATCTTCTGAAACACATCAATTTTCACCAAGTTGTTGTGCAGCAATAGCAGTACAAGGAATTTTTTTTACCTTCGATAGCAAATAGCAAATGGATGAGCCCATCGCTTGCATAATGTCAACTGCTGAACTGACAGCATTCTTAACAGTAAGTACATCAGCCTGCAAGAGGTACATTAAGGATCACATCACATTTCACAGACAAAACAACAAAAAGGACTACTCAGAGAGAAAACTTGTTTAGCATGTAGTAGACAAGATAAAACAGCCTTCCCCCCACGAGTCATGATACTTAATAATTATGTTTTCTAATTTTAGCAAAACTTCATGAGAATGTCTCGGAAAGAGAACTGTAGGTACCTTTGCTCCTCCTGTAACTGGAAGGCGCAATGTACTTGCTCGAAGAGCTTCAATTGCACCGGACAAAGAAGTAGAATGCTCTGTTTGTAATTCTGCCCAGTGATCGAGGTAGTCCATCTGCATCATGATAACAAAAGATGCAATAGTGATGTCAAAATTAAAAGGCAATACAAGCTTTAATACAAGTATTTCTAGCTAGCGTGAAAGAATAGAGCATATTTCCACAAACAAAGAAACCATCTTATAAGAACAACATATCTCAACCAACCAGATATCATCAGAAAATTTCACATTTATTCTCTTATATTTATCCAGAAAGGCAGGTAAAAATACGAATTCCTTTTTCTGCTGCTACTTTAGTGAGAACGCATTTGTTCAGATGGAAGAAAGCTATTAACTAATGTTTTAAGCAGAATGCCACATTGTAAGTTATTCTATAAGCCCTTCTACAATCAAATTGCAAACCTTTGATTAACTATCAAAAGAAAATAAATGCCCTGCATGACCAATGAAAATATCAGAAATCTCAACAGATCTTACTTGCTCTTTCAACACTATTCCCAATTTGACCTCTTGCCTTAGCCTTTGTACATAACTCCTTTTCATAACCATAGATTCACACATCCCTGAGTTAGCATCCCATACGCTGTAGATCGTAGTCTGCTTCAAATGAATAAATAAAGTAAGAAAACGAACTCAGCTTATGTGCATCTTGAACACATATAAGAATGAGGATACACAGAATAAAAGGAACTTGGATTTAGGCATACCATTAGTATAGCACTTTCTCTAACTTCCTAACAGGATATGGCAAAATAGAAATCTAAGATAAATGGGCACTGATACTATCATAAGTGTGATGGGAAGAAGTAATGCTACAGAATTTACCTCAGCACCCATCTTCTCAATTGATAGCATTTCGTCCACGTAAGCATTTGTAAAACGCCATTGCAAGTTCCTATTATATAGGAGGCGCAACTGATGGGCATCTTCCATGTGGCTTGGGCTCTTCTTTCCTCTTGTTGCATCACTGATGTAGTTAAGAATAGAAGAGGCAGCATCGGATCTACCAGAACTACATGGTGAAACAGGTGTTGAAGGTCTAGCCCTCAATGGGCTCAGCAACCTCCTAGAGGCAAATGATGATGTTGACGAAGCCTTATTTGGTGATGAAGGGCGTATTAGACCACGTGATGGTGAAGACAATGTCCTTGCCAACTTCTTCAGAGGTGCAGATTTTTCTGAATTATTTGAAGGCGCATCTGGACTTGAACCAGCATTCTCCTCTTGACTTTCATTTCCATTGGCAGAACCTGGGCTCCCAACATTACCTGACAAAAGTTCAGGGCCTTTCACTCTGCTATCAGCAAGAGGAATTTTCCTTGGTGAAACTCTACATGATTGCACTGTTGAAGAGATTGGTTGTCTGATTTTATCAGTCAGATCTATGCTTCTTGACATGGCATTAGCACCGTCCAGTATCCTTCTTGTAGAAATCACTTGTGATGGAACTAATGAAGATGTTGGTCCATTACATTTCTCAGAAAAATCCATGCTTTTTGACATTATATTAGCAATATCAGACCTTGCTGTTCTTCTTGGCGACATTCCACGTGACGGTGCTGACACAGTTGTGGGTTTCTTATCTTTCTCAGTAAAATTTATGCTTTTGGATATAGTATTAATGCCATCAGATGTGAGTCGCCTTCTTGGAGAAGTTCCTCGAGATGGAATATTGACCAAGATTGCTCTGTTATCTTCTTGAGTTGCATCCACAGTCTGTGAAATATTCTTAGTGCCACCAGAAACAGGTCTGGTTGGTGCTCTCTCTTGTGATGCAATGGACAAGGAGGCTGCACCTGTGCCTATGTCATCGGAATCCATGCTTTCTGAAATATCAACATTACAACCATCTGGGGTTGCTGTATTAACTTCTTCAGCAAAATTGATGCCTTTTACTAGAGCATTAGTACCATCAAGTATACTGTCTGAAGTCACACCACATGCAGCTGATGAGATCGATTGTGCATTACCTATGTCAACAGTATCCACGACTTTTGATAGAGCATTAATGCCATCAGAGGCAAGCCTGACTCTCTGTAGAGTCCCACGCAATGCACCTGATGAGGTGGATGGTCTGCTATCTTTGCCAGCAAAATTCATGCTTCTCGATATGGCATCGATGGAATTAGAGGCAACCCTACTTCTGGATGAAGTCCTCTGTAATGAAGCTGATGAGGTTGATGGCATGTAGTCTTTATAAGCAAAATCCGTGCTCTTCATTAAAACATTGACTCCATCAGAGGCAAGTCGTCGTCTTGGTGAAATCCCTCGTGATGCCACTGATGAGGTGGAAGGTCTGGTATCTTTTTCAGTAAAATTTGTGCTCTTTAATATAGAATCTACACCATCGGAGGCGAGTCGTCTTCTTGGAGACACCCCTCGCAATGCAGCTGATGAGGTGGCAGGTCTGGTATCTTTGGCAGCATGACCCATGCTCTTTGATGTAGCATTAAGACCATCAGACGCAAATCGTCTTCTTGGCGAAAGACCTCGCAATGCAGCTGACGAGGTGGCAGGGTTGGTATCTTTTTCAGGAAGTTCCATATTCTTTGATACAGTATCAAGACCATCAGACACAAGGCACCTTATTGTTGGGATCCCTTGAGATGCAACTGAAGAGGGCGCAATTCTGGCATCATTTTCAGTGAAGCTGATGCTTTTTGAAATGGTATTGATACCATCAGATGAAAGCCTTCTTTTTGGTGACATACCTCGTGATGCAGCAGATGAGGTTGATGGTCTATTATCTCTATTAGCAAAATCCACGCTTTTTGATATAGTACCAACGTCGCCAGATACTAATCGAGTTCTTGGTGAAATACCTCGTGATACAACCGATGACGTTGATGGCCTGTTAGCTTTATCAGCCAAGTCCATGCCTTTTGATATAGCACTGATAGAATCAGAAGCGAGCCTTCTTCGTGGAGAAATCCCACGCAATGCAGATGATGAGGTGGATGGTCTGCTATCTTTTTCAGAAAAATCTGTTCTTCTTGATAAAGCATCAACACCATCCGAAGCAAGTCTTCTTCTTGGGGAAACCCCTCGGGATGGAATTGACGAGATGACTGGTCTGCTATCCTTCTCAGCAAAATCCAAATTTTTCACAATAGCTTTAACACCATCGGAGGCAAGTCTCCTTCTTGGTGAATTCCCTCTTGATAAAGCTGATGAGGAGGCTGGTCTGTTATCTTTTTCAGGGAAATCAATGTTTTTTGATATAGCGCCAATGCCACCAGATGTCGATGTTCTTCTAGGTGAAAGTCCTCGTGCAGAGGCTGGGGAGGAAACAGGTTCATTAAGTTTCTCAGAAGACTTTGTAGTTTGCGATACAGCATTAGACACACTTGATACTGATACACTTGGTGAGATGCCGGGTGATGATACTGCCAAGGAGAGTGTACTGTAATCTTTTTCAGTAAGATCCATACTCTTTGACAGGGTCCTTGTGTCACCTGATGCAGCTGTTCTTACCGGAGAAATTCCTCGTGATGGAATTGCCAAGGATGCAGGTTTGGCATCTTTACCAATACTCATGCTTTTCGAATTACCGGCTATGCCACTTGAAGCAAGTGATCTTCTTGGTGAACCCCCTTGTGATGAAACTGACGAAGAGACTAATCGATCGATTTTATCAGCAAGATCGATACTCCTTGACAAGGCATTTGCAGTGGATGACAGCATTGTTCTCTTTGGTGAAACACCGCATGATGGAATCGACGATCGAGCTGGCCTACTAATCTTATCAGTGAGATCCACGCTCCTCGACATTGCGCTCACAGATACCCTGCCCCCCATCATAGCAGGCCAGCGATGGTGGTCAATCACCTTAGCGTGCGGATTCTCTGACTGCTCGGTGGTACTCCTGCCTCTCAACGGGCTCCTATTCCTATCAGCAACTGCTCCACCCCCCTTCATCTTCGTCTGATCTGCAGAAGAGCTACTGATCCTGCCCGCTTTTGAGTCGAGCTGGAAAGAAGAAGACAGACTCCGCATTGACGGCCACAACCCATCAGGAGCCCGGCCACCGGATAGCCTTCTCGGAGCACTTTGCGTCTCTGCGAGTGCGACGGTATCACGCACCGGCGTGGACGAGCTCGAGGACGACGAGGACGGGCTGGAAGGCGCGGACGACGGCGACGTCGGGGCAGAGATCCTGGACGGGGTAGTCGCCCTGGGGCCACCAGAAGCCTGCCTCGACGGTGTCACGGGCCTCCGTTCGGTGGACTGGGACCTCTTCGCCTGCGACCCAGCCGCTGCCGGGGCCGACACCCGACCGGCATTCGGCGACGGGTGCCTCCTCGGGGTAGCAGACCCCGGCGGCATCGCCCCCGCCTTGCGCCTCACCGCTGCATCACCGTGACCATTAGCATAATTCTTCTCCGCGGCCAGGTCAGATTTCCGCAGCAGCACTGCCCCCGGCGCCCGAATTTCGCAGGCGTCCATCCGCGCAACCAACAGCACGGCTCAAATCCACCCGCATTGACAGCGCCAAGAAGCCACCGCCAATCCACCAGTCGGTATCTGCCGACGCAACAACAAGAACAATCCAATGTTAGGACATGAAAACAGCCAAGAACCATCAATCTGGCACAACAAGGAAGATAATTCAAGAACCCGGGATCGCGGGGCACGAACCAGATCGAAGGCCTGGCAATGGGATTCTGAGGGTAAAAAAAGGGAAGGGGGGGGGGGCGGAGGAAGAAAGGGAGCAACGGAGGAGGAATTGTTTTTATTTATTATTTATTACGCGTAGGAATTGGAGCGTCTCTTTCGGGAGCTGGTTGGGGGTGGCTAGTCACTCGTGGCTTGGTCTCCACCTCACGGGAACTCCACGCCCAGCTCCTGCGGTAATGGCGAAGCCAAGCTGACTGCCTGCTGCCACAGAGGTAGCTCCAGCCTCCAGCTCGAGAGAGAGAGAGAGAGGAGGAAGAAGAAGCGGATTATTTGGGGATGGGGGTGCCCGGGGGCGATTGGCGAACTGGGGGTTAAGGACAACTAACCAGTGGCTTAATTACGATGATTAGTACAGGCAAGTCCTCAGTAAAGTACAGTGGTTGCCTGCCCTGTCGCGAGGTAAAACTAATGCAAGTGGCAGGCAGGAAGAGGAACTTTCTTGCGGTTAAAAAAAATGGGGTGTGGGGGGTTGGTTAAAAAGGCGGCATTTTTACGCCCATTGAAGCCAGGAAAATAAGAGTTCGTGGTGGAAAAAAATGTGGGCGTTGGAGCGATCCCAACGGCTAGCGAGAGCCGAGATAGCGGCAAATGGCGTCGTCTCGTCCCCGTGCAAAATGCGCAGGAAACGAGTAGGAAAACAACGCGAATTCTCTGCGACGCAAGGAAGCAGATGTTCCAAAAGAAAAAACAGTGGCGTTTAAGCATAGCATCGACAAGGAGTTCGTTCGTTCCTCTCGTTCCAACCTTCCATGTCCGTACCATCGGGACAAAAATTGAGGGAGAGAAAGATTCGGGTTAGGAGATTCCAAAGGCTACCAACAAGGCCATTGGAATCGATTCGCCGCGACGGGGCGAGAGAAAAATTTGAGAAATTTAGCGTTTTTGTCCACTAAAATTGGTGCCAGACGAGACAAAGGTGCTTGAAAGCAACGAAACATTTCGCCAATTCGAAGCTCCCGACAAACGATCGAAACAAAAGCTTTCAGCTTCAGCTCCTCGAATGGCTCCTCATGCCAGCGACAACAAATGCTACGGTTCGAGTCTAGATTTGACGCGAGAAACAAAAGGAGAAGCGATCCATCCTAATGGCCTCGTGGTTCCACGTCGAAGAATCGCAGTGTGCGGCCGTCGCGCCCGGACAGAGCGATCCATCGAGGGTGCGGGCATGCAGGAAGGGAGGAATAGGAGGAGACAGGTCTCACGGTTCCCCGAAAAAGGAACGATGAAGAGAGGAAGCTTGCCTTTTTGTCATGGAAGCGTAGTAAATAGAGGAGTTAGTGAAAGGTTAAAAACATAAAAGCCAGAACCCAGTACAATTTTCACTTTCCACCTTCCCTGTTATTACCTTTTCTTTTCACTTTTCTTGCTTTCTTGAATGCTTCTCATGCCATAGGTCCATCACCATGATGCCGTCATTTCTTTCTTTTTCTTTTGCTACGTGCCGTGTCTAAAAAGACGCTTCTATACGTCGCTATTTTAAAGTTAGGGAAATATCTAGTGTAAATGACTATTTAGTGCTAAAATACTAATATTCATCGTGAGTCATCCGATCTATCATGTATGACTCAGATTGAGAGTGGTGGAAGCTCCTCATAGAATGAGGAGAGAAATAGAGGGGGGGTTTCGCAAAACTATTTAAGTAACAAAGGGTTCCACCATCCTCAATCTGAGTCACACATGATAGATCGGATGTCTCACGATGAATGTTAACATTTTAGCACCGAATAGCCATTTGCACTAGATATTTTCTCTTTAAAGTTATATAAATATTTAAATATAAATAAAAAAACTAATGTTGATTACTTACTTTTTTATTTATTTTAAGACTCGTCTAACTCATATTAGAAGAGAATGTAATAGAAGCACCACTCCGTGACCGATTACTGGGATTGATGGTTAGGTGGTGGGTTAATTAGCGATGAATAAGCACGGGACGGGGAGGATTAGTGAAGAGTGATTAAAAGCCGTTGAAGGAACGTCACGGCGCTCCACAGCGCAGCCGCCGACGATACGACCACCGAGACTGTACCGTTGTGTTGCTGTTGGGGAGAAAAGAGTCCTCGCAGTGACAACCACTTTCTTCCTACCTTTTTCTTAGATCTTCTTCCTTCTCCTCCTCCAGGGTTTTCACTTTGCTTCTTCTACTGGTAGTATATTTTTGTTCTTGAGATGAGATGAACCTGGTTCTTCTTTTGCCGTTGGTTCACTTATACTTCAACACTCTCTCACGCGTCGCTTTTCCTCGTGCCTGGGGCGTGGAATAAAATGGGTTGCAATTATTTTTTAAAATTAAGTCCAACCGGGTCTTGAACTTGAGATCTCTTGGCTCTAATACCATATTGAGTTGCATGCACCAGCCAGTTCACCCAAAAACTTAAACTGATGAGGAAATGTGGGTAATTCACTTATTCTTCAACGGTCTCACTTGTAGGGGTGGCTTAGGCCTAAGATAACTCGGCGCGGAAAACAAAAATTCACTCTAATTAGTGGTAAAAACAAAAAAATCTTACGCTTTATATCCGTACCAGCTTACACAATACTACCTCCTATTCTAAGGTCGAGTTTGTTTAGAATGGAGCTTGAGCTTATTTGGTCAAGTTCAAAGAAAAATTTCTTTGAAATTGGAAGAAACTGACTTGGAGCTGGATGAGGATGGCAATTTTTCGTAAATAATAGTTAAGTTGTAAGGGTACCAGGGAAGTGGGATTTTTAGAAGCTCCAGCCACTCCGAGAAGCATTGTTTTCCTTGCTTCTCTCGCGTAGTGCAAATTGGGCTAGAAGCTTCTTCTCTCCGTCTGGCTGGAAAAATACTGTTTGTTTTGGCTTGTGGCTTATAGAGGTGTAGAAGCCAAATAAGCTCAAGCTCAAGCTTAAACAAACTGAGCCTAAATATGTCATTTTAGAACCCGTGCGGGTCAAACATTTTTTTATTTGACCGTTAGTACTCTGAAAAATCACCAAAATTGACAAGATGAAATTGGTGTCACTAGGTCCGCGCGTCACGAAATATACTTTCATAATATATAATTATTTTTATTTGAAATAACATATTTTTATATAAAAATTGATGGTCAAAATATCACCTCGAAGACCGTATCAATATCTAAAATGACTTATATTTGGAATCAAATGGAGTAATACTGTGATTTAACTTTTCATATATTGTGTATGAATGTATGATACTGATGCCTGTCATAGCCTCATAGGAGGTTGGGGCGTTGGACCAAAAACAACCTATATGTAACTACCGATTCTAGCCTCGTATGATCATACAAAATCATATTCAGAATTGAATTTGAATATGCAACACTGCCAACTATTTTTCATGTGTAACTGAAATTGCATACCTGGTAGCAGAATCTTCTTGGTCCTCTTGGATCGAATATAAATATTGATGAAAAGCCATTTCGTGACTTATAATGATTACCTATCCATTTACTTGCATCAAGATTTATATAACTTGTATTGAAAAGAAAAGTATCAAAGCACTCCTCGTATTTATTTTACTCCAGCGCCCACACCTTACCCAATTTGATGAGTCGGATGACTTGCATGTGCAGTCTTATATCACCGCACCATGCCTAGCGATCTTACATGATTATATATCTACAACCGCTTTTAGGTTTTAACACCAAACCTGCACTAGCTTCCATAAGCACGACTTGCTTGCAAACATGGCAAGTACTAACATTTTCGCAAGCTGTTGCAATGTCACCACCAGGCTACACTAGACATTCCAAGCCGATATTAGCTGAAACTGGGCTAGCAAGCAGCATCACTCCAACTCCTGCACCGTCAAAAACTACGTAAAGTGAAAGGGAAAACACGAAAGAAACATAGTGTAGTGAGCATCATTGCATCAGTTTTAATTGGATGCAGGGGGCTAGCTACCTGGGAAAGTGGGCAGTTCAGGCCAGCTAGAAAGAGCAAGGTGTCAGGACAAAGCTGCTTAAACCAAAATATTTGCTTAATTGGTCCCTTTGTTGTCAATGCCCCCCCCCCCCCCCCCCCCTAAAAAAAGTAGTCCTGTGCCGTCTAAATTGTAAATATGGCTTCTCTGACGAGCTCAAAAGCTACGACAGGTGACACGTGTCACCTATCGTCATGGTGATGCTAATATATAACTTTATCGAGCGTGCGGTAGGCCAACCGACAATAAAAATTGAGCAGATCCAGCACTGTGCAGCGCACGCAAAGCTCAGGAGGGAGCTACTGTGCTAGGCATGCTTGGTAGCACTGCCATGGCTCAGCGACCTGCCGCACTATTGTGGCTCGGCAGGCTCGGCTCGGCTCTGCTACATAGCCATGGCTCGGCAGCAATGCCTACCACTCTGCTGTCTCGGCAATGCTCTCCTGCCGTGCTTCCTCAGCCACTACCGTTGTCCCGCATGCTGCTGCTGTGTGGGAGACCCACCGCCGAGCTACTCAGGAGTGGCAGAGGACACATGTTGCCTATCGCGTTAACGAATGAGATCACTTTTGTAAATACTTTTGCATGGTGACTAAATTTGAAAAAAGAGAACGCTATGGGTAGAAGAGCTAGTAGTCCATAAGAAACGCTACAGAAATGGCCAGCGAAGAATAGAACATATCAAGGAACCATGCGGATTGCAGAGAAAGCAGCAGCATTAGCTTTAAAAGTAAACCAGATTAGAGTAGGATAGTCCTAACTCCTAAGTGGTTAGTAGTGTAGTACTCTAATTAAGTACATTAATCATCATGTAAAGATCGGTTAACCAATGGCACTAAGCCAATAGAATGATTTTTACAAACTATCAGGAAACTACATATTTTAATTTTTATTTCACAAAACTACAGATTTAAGAAAAAACTTGTATCACAAAACTATATACTTTAGAATTGATCATTTCTTTTAACGGGTCTGATAGCATGAACCCACATGGCATCCTCATGAACAAGCGAAACGGGAAATAAGGACGCGTGAAGCTGCCATGCTAACCCATACTGCTAGACCCATTACAAGAAACAATCAGTTCTAAAACATATAGTTTTGTAATACAAATTCTCATAAAATTTATAGTTTTGTGAAATAGTAGCTAAAATCTATGGTTTTCTAATAGTTTATGAAACAACCCAAAGAATTAATTAAACAATTAATCAATACAGTAATCAACAATATTGCTTATTAACAAATGTCATGTAATTACATATCACCAACTACATGAAAAATTAAATTACAACAAAAAAGAAGATTACAAGATTGATTCTTTTTTCCCAAAATCTAAAGCCGCGGTCAATCTTCATCTCTAGTTTGTAACATTCCAAATTTTTGAACCCTGTGTGCTCAAATTTCAAAATCCAAAGCCGTGGAAACTTTCTCGAATTAATTACAGCTTAAACTGAATTTTCCAAAGCAACAAGGATTTAATATGAATAATCCATACTTCAAATTAATTATTTATTATTTTATTTGGGTTCCTTGTGCTTAATTTGATTTTTCTGTATTTTTGGGAATTTTTTCGAATTTATTTGCTATTTATTTGAATTTATTGGATTTATTCGGATTTTCTGGTATTTTATTGAATTTCCTAAATCCTTTAACCCTTGTTGGGCCGTCTTCACTGTTCATTCCGCCGGCCCATCCCTGTTCATTTTCCCGGCCGGCCCACTCCGCATAAAACCCTAACCGCGCCACCGTTGATCTTCGATCCAACGGTCGAAAATCCCGCCGCCACCCAACAGTAACCGAAACCCTAAACCTAACTCGTGCTTCGCCCGTCCGATGCCGATCCGCATGTCAAGGCGGCCACGTCGCTCCCAAATTGCGCCATGCAGATATCTGCGCCGCATGATCGCCTCGACTTCAGATCGTTTTATGCATCCCTAGGCTATTTAAGGTCCAGAGTCACCGCCTCTAGGTTTCCTCCGCGCGCACATTTCCCTCTTATCTCGCCGCAGGCGGCGCTGTGTGGTGGCCGCTTGACCTCGCCGAAGTTGCCGGTCGTGCCCGTGTTCTTCCGCCGCCGTTTTCAACCACTCCGGTGAGTCTCCGCCGCCGTTTCTAGTGCCATGGAGTTCACCTCGTCAACCTCTACTAGAATCGCTAATTCTTTCGCTCGCACTGTCACGGATTCGCCGTTTCCGATGCTGCCTTCTCCAACTCCGGTGGCTAGCGCGCCGCCTCTTCGCCGTCTTCTTCGAGTTCTCGGCGCCGTCGGATCAATCCTCAACGGCCAGATCTGCGCCAAGGTTTTCGGTAAGCCTCCGAACCGAACCGCTTCGCCACCTCATCGCCTGGTCTGCGCGTCGTCAGCACCGAGTGGCGCCGCGTGCCAGCCACGTGGGCGCCATGTCCGCACCAGCACACCGCTTGGCGCCATGTGCCGCCACGTGCCGCCACGTCGCCGTCACCGTTCGCCCTAGGTCTGTGTGGCGCCGCGTCAGCACCACGTGTGCACCACCTCCTCATCAGAGATCTGTGTGTCCGCCACGCCGCGCGTGTATGCCACGTGTGCCCTAGCATCCGCGTGTCCGCCACGACGGCCATATCGGCGCCACCTCACCACGGCAGCCGGCATGGGTGTCATCGACACGGGGTCCCACCGTCACCCACATGGGATTTCCCATTTTCCGATTTTCGGCGAATTTCCAGCCAATCACGTAGCGACACGTGTCGCCTTTTTCCATTTTTCCGATTTTCTCTTCCGAGAAACTTCGGAAGGCCCGTTCTCCTCCGTTCGAACTTCGATTTGAACGATTCAAATTTCTAAATTCATATAAAATCAAGATCTATCAGTTGGTGTCATTTTTATGAATTTTTGAATTTTATGTATTTCTGTTTATTTATTGTTTTGCCTCGATTCGCGTGTTTCGCGTGTAGACGACGTACCGGTTGAGCGAGAGGAACATCCAGCGGAGGTAGCAGCAGCGGGAGAGGGTGAAGGCAAGTCTCCCTTGACCATTTTGAACCCAAGTTTATGAAATGCTATTTTGTGTTTAAATTATTGCATGCTTATTATTTGCGTATCAAACTTTATATACGGTTTTAATGCTTAGCTATATTCCAACTTTGTTATGCCACCTTGATATTCAACTTGACAACCTTTGACACCTTAGGAAAACTAATTACTGTAATTAATGGTAATCATTTTGATTATGGGAACGGTAGAAAATGCTTAGCCATGCTTAATCACGTCGGTACCTTACCATTATGGAAATGATTTCATTCTTGATTCAAAATGAATTGTGGAAATTATGGCAATTGGTGTTGCTGGTATTAATTTGAAATTAAAAGTGAAAATGATTTAGACCAGGCGGATTGGTTGAATGGTGGGTGCGGATGCACAAAATTTTGGAATGTGATTGTCCGCCTACCAATTAAGGATGTGTCGTCGTGTTACCTTGGGCCATGCTATACAAGACAACCACATGTCTATATAGGTACGACTGGCTAAGTAATTTGCATGTATCTTTATTTGACTTCGCCCGGTGGTCATGCGAGTTTGTCGAGATGACACTTGCAAGGCGCAAGGGGGTGAGAGCGAAACCTTAGCGGGTGAAGTCGGTGGCGGTATGTGCATTGAAAGGCCTTGTCATGATCTCCCTGCCGGCACACCAAAGGAAGTGTGTCAATAGCTTGGCGCAAAGGGTTGATCATGTCGTGTGGGTAAAGTGTACCAGCTCTGCAGAGTCTTAAAAACTACTTGAGTAGCCGTGCCTACGGACAAGGGCAAGCGTGGAACGCTTTCACATAGTAGATTTTCTGGTTTTTGGTTTTAAATGGAAAAATGATGATTTGGTTTGAAATGAAAATGTGGTTGGGAATCATGAGCTGCTAGAGCTCCTGAAGTTTAGATTGGCTAGAGCCAACCGTAGTTGGAACACGGAAAATTGCTATACTTCAAAGTTATTTAATTATGTTATTTACATTTTCGTAAATGCCGCTTTAAGAAATTATTACTTGTATTTCCTTTAAATTTCGCTTTATGCAAATGAGCCATATTATGCTTTCCTTTGTTTAAGCCTTGCATTTAGTTAATTGCATTATGTTTCCAAGACTTGTAGTATGTTGCATACTCACCTCGCTTTTTATTATGGGGTGCTTATTCCATAAAGCAGAGGATGGGAGAAGGGGTGAACAAAGAGCATGTGATCCACCGCTCGACATTTGTGCCGAGACTTTGAGGAGGAGGACGACTCGATCTTCTAGGGAGCGTGCACTTCGGTTGCTGTGGGCATACTTGATTGGCTCTTTTTGTTCTACATTTCCTCTGCTACTTTTACACTTCAGCCGTAAGGCTTCATACTTGTAATAATGTGATGATGTTGTTACACTCTTTTGTTTATTACTGTTGTTTACTTTATGATATGTCTGTGTTATCATCATCTGATGACTGCAGCGCTAGTCGCTCTCGGACTAGCGCGGTTGAAACACAGAGGGGTCGGATTTGGGTGATCCGGGTCCCCACAGAGGTGGTATCAGATCCATATCGACTGTAGGTCGCAACCCTAGTTAGAATGGCCGTTAGAATTTCAAAACTATTTTTGAAATCACACCAACAAAATTGGTAATTAATAGTTTATCTCTTCTTACCTTACTCTTAGGATCTTATTTCTTCCCTTTTCGGAATATTATTTTGAAAAGTTAAATTTGACCTTATCTCATGGAATATCTCTAAGTTTACGGTCCTCTACAATATTCCAATCAACGAAGATTTTACTTCATGAAGAGACAACCTCACCCAACAGGAAAAGGCGGAAGATTAGAATATATTAGTACCTACCATAAGATAAGCACCCTTACGTGTAGCATATTATTCCGCTCTAGTTATATAGAGCAATTTACGTTGTCGTTATGTTTCGCTACTTGAAATTGGTCTTTATTCAATGTCGATCGATTTATGTGTAAACTTAACCTCTTGGTTAAAGTTTCACAATAAGTTGTCCTTATGTGTGAATATGGAAAATTTAACCCATAGGATAACTAAGAAATTATAAAATAGTTTATCTCTTATCTCTATAAAACTTCCACAAAGTTATCTCCTCTTCATAGAACTTCTTACCAAGTAACCATTATGGTCATCAACCTTTCTTAAAATAAAACCTCAATGAGATTAGTAATACATCTCCATTACTACTCTTAGCTTTGCTTGAGATCACACCATTCATATATAAACCAAGTTAAGATCTTACCACATTAGCAACACCAAACTAGTTTATGCTGCTTTAGGCTAGTTAAAACTTAATGATCCAATAATAATTTCTAATTGAAGGATCGATAAAGTCGCCTAGAGGGGGGGTGAATAGGCGTAATAAAGTTTAAAACAAATTTAGCAGCGGAAATATCGGAATATCCGACTTTGATATCGGACTATCCGATTTATATCGGACTATCCGATACTGCAGGTCGGACAATCCGATCAGAGCGCAATAAACCCTAAAAAGTAGATCCGAGAAATTAGAGAGACTAAATTTCTACCAAATGAAATTTACGAGCTAAGGCAACTACCAAAGAACTAGATCAACCAATATCTCATCGCAAGTAGCTACCAAATACTTGAATCCCCAAAGATTAAGTCAAGAGCACACGGGACAAATAGAAAACTCACAAACCAAGGAGATGCAATGATTTTTTCCGAGTTCGGATCTTTGAGGAGATCCTCGTCTCCGCTGAGGAGGCACAAAGCCCGGTCCCTTTCGACCACGATCCTCCGGTGTTGCACAAAGCACTCGCGGTTTCACTTCTTGATCCCTTTCTCATGGAGGTGGAATCGGACCTTCACAAACTCCCATGGCTTCCCACACGTAGATCGGGAGCTCACCGGTGACTCCTAGCCGCCTAGGAGACCTCAATCTCCAAGAGTAATAAATGGAGTGTAGACCCGCTCTTGAAAATTTCCCTAGTGCTCAAAAGAACTTTCACGATTTGCAACAAAGACTAGAAATCACTTGCTCCAATCTCTCAACAAATTTCTCAAGGATGAACTCAAGAGAGAGCAAGAAAGACTAAGAGAAGAGTTAATGCTCAGTACACTGGTAGGTAGGAGTAAATGAGGGAGAGAGTGGGGTATTTATAGCCAGGACACAAAATATAGCCGTTCTGCCCTGTGTCAGACCCCCACATCGGACTATCCGATGGTAGACATCGGACTATCCGATATGTGCAAATCACCAGATTCAACTCCACTCAAGAATCCAAAATTTTGCTGAGAAAAAGCACACATCGGACTATCCGATTCACACATCGGATGTTCCGATGTTTCCAGAGAGATTTTCAAAGCAACAATAAAATCCAAAATCTTTCTAAGTCCACATCGGATGTTCGATCTTAAACATCGGAATGTCCGATGTTTCCGAGAGTTCCAAATTCAAAGACTTAGAAAAAATCAGATCACATCGGACTATCCGATATCAACCATCGGACATTCCGATGTTTCGAGAGGTCCAAGTGCAAAGACTTAGAAAATATTTCAAATCACATCGGACTATCCGATATCAACCATCGGACATTCCGATGTTTCGAGAGTTTTCAAACATGCAACCACACACGCGACGGAGAGTCCGATACCATCGGATCGTCTGATATTAACATCAGACATCCGATAATATCAAGACAACCGAAATGCAAAGTGAGTGCCGTGCATGGAGACTTCCAAAACCAAATTTATAAGAGATGTTCATCCGAGCACGAGGTTATTTCTAAAGCATGTACATTCCATCCTCTTAATAGTACGGTGTTCCTATTGACTCAATAAAGTAAAAGATCTACCCTAAGTCGACGCCGCTCATCTTTTCACTTTTGAGGGTCAACAACGTCCGTGAGATGCGCTTCTTTTGGGATCGCCACCGCTATATACTCATTTAAGCCATTAGTCCTTAATCGCTTGTCATTAATCAACCAAAACACAATTAGGGCCTAGATGCACTTTCAATCTCCCCTTTTGGTGATTGATGACAACACGATTAAAGTTTGATAGAAATAATGAATGATGAAGTTGAGAGTGGCCAAGATATGTTGAGCTCCCCCTAGATTTGTGCATTAGGGATTCTAAATACACAATTTTTAGAGGTGAAATTCAAAAGGAGCTCCCCCTATATCTTGGCATTCAAGTAAGCGGCAACAATAATATGATGAACCATAAAACTTATCAAACTTATCATTGCAAGTGGTAAGCGTGTCATAATGTATCAGAGCATGATATATCAAATCCAACAAAGTATAAGCAACAGGTAAGTTCACCAAAACAAAAGGAATGCATCAGAGTTCACACGACATAACAATATGTATGATAACTTTTCTCTCCCCCTTTGGCATCAAGGCACCAAAAAGGAGAAAGAACAACTGAAGAAATGATCACTCTGCGGACTCCTCATCAGAGGCGGCATAATTGTCGGAAGAGGAAGGATCTGCAGCCGCCGGAGAGCCGAAAGGATCCGCCAAGGAGTCATCACTGCCACTGGAACAAGGAAGGTTGAGGTGCTTTTGGATAGACTTGAGCCTCTTCGCGTTTTCTTCGCCATCTTGACAAGATATTGCAGACACGGTCGGTGGAAGAAGAAGATCTGGCGGACAAAGAGAAGCAAAGAAGACCAGAGCGAGTAGACACGAAGAAATGCCGGAGCCGAGGAGCTTGAGGAGCAATAGCCTTGATCGGCTCGATCTGCAGCCCTAAGTGCTTCGCATCGCACTCAAACTTCTTCTTGGAAATACCGAGAATTACCCTCATGATGTATGGAGCGAATCCACAACTGCGCTTCGGGTCGAGGGAGTTTGCATGAATCTCATTCCAGAGGTAAAGGGCCACCATAAACGGTCTTCCACCCGGCAGCATTCGATGCAAAATATCACGAGTGTAGGACAGGATATGAGAGGCATCACCTTCCTTGGGAGCAATGGTCTTCAGAAGGAGCCGGTTGGCATGGCAAAGAACCATGGGCTTCAAGAATTTGGTGTTCCTGGGCTCAAAAGCAGAATCCTCGATATACAGAGCACTCAGATTTTCAGCAACCAAGGAGCGCTTGTTGTGAAGATCGTCCTTGTCCATGCTCTCCTCAGCCTTAAATCCCAACAAAGTCCCAAAACGCCCCACAGACATTCTCATGCAGCTCACCTTCACCATCCATGTCATGATGTCATTGGAGACATGCAGTGGTGTAGAACGGGCAATGATCTCGAGTTCCAATCTTGCTTCATGCCCATGATCCTCTTGATGCCGAGCCTCTCACAGCCTCGATGACGCCGTTGAAGACCGGATCATCACATGACTCCATATAATCCCAATCAACCCACCGTGATATTGACGATGTGATTCTTGCGAGGAGGATAATGATCTCATAGAAATCTTGTTGAAAGAAGGTCCGTAAGCGCTTATCGAGGAGAAAGCCTTATATCGAGGTAAGGATCCGGCCCTAGCTTTGGTCACCATCCTAGACTTGCCTTTGTAGCTAATCACAGATCTCTCAAGATCGGACGACTCATCGGCTTGAACATCATTGGAAAAGGAACAAGATCACTGTCATCTTCTTCTTGAGCCGGACCTTTGCCCTTGTCACCTGCTGAGAGGACACTGGAAGAGGTTCCTTTGCCCTTGCCTGATGGAGTGGGAGGAGGACGGATAGGAGGTGCATCATCTTGACGACGAGGCTCAGAAATAGTGATGCCTTGAGCTTTGGGCTTGGTAACCACTTTCTTCTTTATTTTGCCCCCGGCAGGAGTTGGAGCAGGAGCAGTCGCGACCTCAGGAGGAGAATCTGAAATATCCGGAGGATTTCTCGATTTGTCATGCCTTGGTCCGGACATTCGTTGGAGTCTTCCTCTTAAATCGCCCTTGCTCGCTTGGGTATGGAGTGCCTCTTCAATTTCTCTCCTTGTCGCTCCGTGACCATGGATAAAATCTAGAAAAGATGATACAGAGCTTGAGACAGAGGACAAGGGAACAGAAGAAACTCACAATTTTGCAATTCCTCGAAACATCGGATAGTCCGATATTTTGGCCTGACAATTCGATAATAATCGGATAGTCCGATGCCAACTATCGGATAATCCGATATTTATGAAAAATGCAAAACATGATTTCTTGAAGATAGACCACGATTTTACAACAAATTTGTGGGATATGCTCCTAGGGACAAAGGAACTCATCTACCAAGAAGATTGACCAAACAAAGGGGATGAGAAAACCCTAGATCTAAGGAGAAATAGGGTTACCTGAGATCAAAAACGAGAGGAGAATTGAATGGGGATGAGGATCTTCGCCAAAAGGGATTAGATCTGCGGAGGGAGGCCCTTGCAATGAGGAAGATGATCTCCGGACACCACAATCGCCAGGGAGGAAGAGGACCCGATGAGTTTTGGAGGAAAATAACCGAGTGAAAAGAAAAAACCCTTCGGGCTTCTTTTAAACCTCCCCACATCGGATAGTCCGATAAGGACATCGGACAGTCCGATGTGTGCGATCACCCAGATATCGGACAGTCCGATCTTCAACATCGGATAGTCCGATATGTGCAGATTTACAGAAATCGGATAGTCCGATACAAATATCGGAACATCCGATATGTGTAAACTTCCAGCACAAGGATAGAAGAGATTGAGGAATGAGATGGAATGACTTGTGAACTCTTTTGCTGTCTCCCCACTCATGATCAGCGAACACCAAAGCACTAGAAGCTATGATCACAAGTGGTTTGACTCACACCAAGATCCAAAACCTCACAAAATTTTAAAGAAACCAAATAAAGTTTTGAAATTCCTTTTTGGTTGAAATCATGCAAGCATGACAATTTATGTATGCAACTTGTCAAGCCAGGTTTCGAGAATCCAAAATGTTTAGCCCACTTCTCAATTCGCAGAATTTCTTTTCATCAAGAGGCTTGGTGAATATATCGGCTAGTTGGTCATTTGTGCTCACATGTTGAATAACGATATCGCCTTTAGTGGAATGGTCTCTTAGGAAATGATGGCGAATATCGATATGCTTTGTACGAGAATGTTGGATGGGGTTGTTGGCGATTTTTATAGCGCTCTCATTGTCACACAAAAGTGGAACATGGTTATAGGTTAGGCCATAATCATTTAGGGTTTGTCTCATCCAAAGTAATTGGGCACAACAACTCCCTACCGCTATATATTAAACTACCGTGAATAGGGCTACAGAGTTTTGCTTCTTGGAGGACCAAGAAACTAGGGATCTACCAAGGAACTGACAAGTACCCGAGGTACTCTTCCTATCCACTTTACATCCGGCATAATCCGCATCGGAATAGCCGACTAGCTCAAATGATGATCCTTTAGGATACCATAGGCCGAAATGAGGGGTGTGCACTAAATATCTCAGAATTCTCTTTACGGCCACCATGTGGCATTCTTTAGGAGCGGCTTGAAATCTTGCACACATGCAAACACTGAGCATGATATCTGGCCTAGATGCACAAAGGTAAAGTAGGGAACCGATCATCGAACGATATACCTTTTGAACAACCGGTTTACCTTCTTTGTCGAGGTCTAGATGCCCATTAGCTTGCATTGGCGTCTTGATCGGCTTGGCGTTCTCCATCCCGAACTTCTTGAGCATGTCCTTAATGTACTTCGTTTGGCAAATGAAGGTTCCTTCCTTGAGTTGTTTGACTTGAAAACCGAGGAAGAACTTCAGTTCGCCCATCATGGACATCTCAAACCTTTTGGTCATGATCCTGCTAAATTCCTTGCACAAATGCTCATTAGTAGACCCGAATATAATGTCATCGACATAAATTTGGCATACAAATAGATCATTATCAAGATGCTTAGTAAAGAGAGTAGGGTCAGCCTTTCCAACTACGAAACCTTGACCGAGAAGGAAATCACGAAGACACTCGAACCACGCTCTCGGTGCTTGCTTAAGCCCATAGAGAGCTTTGTGAAGGAAGTAGACATGGTCGGGATGACTTGGATCTTCAAAGCCAGGCGGTTGTTCAACATAGACCATCTCGGAGAGAGGTCCATTTAGGAAGGCGCTTTTCACGTCCATTTGGTACAACTTAAAATCATGGTGAGTAGCAAAGGCAAGTAATATTCTAATAGATTCAAGCCTAGCTACTGGAGCATAAGTTTCATCGAAATCCAAACCTTCGATTTGAGTGTACCCTTGAGCGACCAACCGGGTTTTGTTCCTAGTCACGATTCCGTTCTCGTCTTGTTTGTTTCGAAATACCCATTTAGTTCCGATAACATTTTGCTTGGGTCTTTCGACAAGCTTCCACACCTGATTCCTTTCGAAATTGTTCAACTCCTCTTGCATTGCCATCACCCAATCCGGATCTTGAAGAGCTTCATCTAC
Source organism: Guadua angustifolia (assembly GCA_036346375.1). Classification (NCBI taxonomy): domain Eukaryota; kingdom Viridiplantae; phylum Streptophyta; class Magnoliopsida; order Poales; family Poaceae; genus Guadua; species Guadua angustifolia. The sequence goes on from CM070503.1 coordinate 4,458,161, forward strand.
CTTGAGTGGTTCAAGAGACGACACAAAAGAGTAAAATTCACAAAAATTAGCAACACGAGATCTAGTGGATACTCCCCTGTTAATATCTCCAAGAATATTGTCGACCGGGTGATCTCGTTGAACACTTTGATGAACCCTTGGATGAGGCACTGTTGTATTTGATTTTTGAATTGGGTCCTCATCACCTTGGGCAGTAGTCGATTCATCTTGTGCTTGCATTGAAGAAGATGGGGCACCATCCAACAGTGCATCACGAGTTGGAGTGCTCGGGGCTTCTTCTTGCTCAAGAGGCCTCACTTCTCCAATTGCTAGCCTTTTGATCGCCTCACATGGAGGTTCTTCCCTGTCAATCATGGTACGATCAACTTGCTCTACTTGAGAACCGTTAGTTTCATCAAATGTTACATCACGCGAGATTTCAACCACACCGGTGGTGTCGTTGAAAACTCGGTATGCATAAGCATTAGACCCATAACCAAGCAAGAATCCCTCATCTACTTTAGGAGCAAATTTAGACGACTTAGCTTTCTTGTTGAGGATGAAGCATTTGCTCCCGAAGACTCGGAAGTAGGATACATTGGGTTCCGTCTTCTTTAACAACTTGTGGAGATATAGCCGGTTGGAGCTGTGGCACGCGGTGTTGACGGCTTCCGCCCAGAAGATGTCGGAGACCTTGTACTCGTCAAGCATCGTGCGCGCCATCTCGATGAGAGTCCGATTCTTCCTCTCGGCTACCCCATTTTGTTGTGGGGAGTAGGGAGCCGAGAATTCATGCTTGATGCCTTCTTCATCGAGGAACTCCTCCACGCCGGTGTTCTTGAATTCAGTGCCGTTGTCACTTCGTATTTTCTTGATCTTCACCTCAAATTCATTTTGCGCCCTTCTCATGAACTTCTTTAAGCTTCCTTGGGCTTCACTTTTGTCATGCAAGAAAAACACCCAAGTAAAGCGAGAAAAATCATCTACAATAACTAACCCATACTTGTTTCCTCCGATGCTTATGTAGGCAATTGGACCGAATAAATCCATGTGGAGCATCTCCAATGGTCTTGAAGTAGTCATCACATTCTTGACAGGATGAGGTGCTCCAACTTGCTTCCCGGCTTGACATGCGCTACACACCCTATCTTTCTCAAACACAATATTCGTTAGTCCAAGGATGTGATTGCCCTTAATGAGTTTGTGAAGGTTCCTCATACCAACATGGGCAAGCCGACCATGCCAAAGCCAACCCATGCTCGATTTGGCCATTAAGCATGTTTCAAGGTTAATTCTATCTGTAGAAAAGTCTATAAGATAGAGGTTACCCTTTAAACGACCCTTAACGGCTATTGAACCATCATCCCTCTTAATGACATCCACACCCTTATCACTAAACATGCAATTGTAGCCCGCTTCACATAATTGAGCAACGGACAACAAATTGTAGCTTAGTGATTCAACAAGTAAAACATTATTTATATGGAAATCATTTGTAATTAGAATCTTACCTAAACCTACCACTTCACCTTTTCCGTTGTCGCCAAAAATTATACTCTCACTGTTTGATCCATTGGCTTCAAGATGTGCGAACATTGCCCGCTCTCCCATTCATATGATGTGTGCATCCGCTATCCAAGATCCAACTTGTTCCACCGAGATATAGGCCTACAAAATAAAATTTAGTTTTTGCTCTTTGGTACCCAAACTTGTTTAGGTCCACGACGTTAGTGACAAGTGATTTGGGGACCCAAATAGATCGCACACTAGAAGCATTCTTGGGCTTACCCCAATATGATGAGCAACTACTCTCCGAGGCTAGTCCTCTTAAGCACATATGAAGCAAAGAAAGTGGATTGAGCCTTATGTTTAGAGTTTGCTTCCCCTTCTGAAGTGAATGGGCTTGTTCAAAGGCGCAACCACAATGTGGTTTCCTTTGCCCTTGGGAGGACATAGCCAAGCCCATGCTTCATGGGGTTACCTTGACGCTACCGAGGAATTCCTCTAATCCTTGCTAGCCTTATAGGACTTTTGAAGTCCATCTTCAAGCATTCCTTGAGCTTCTCATTTTCATGAGCTAGTACTTGCAAAGTCTCAAGGTTAGTAGCACAAGTATTAACATCTATATTGAAGCATCTAGCACAACCATTGCTAGTAGATGGTAGAGAAGAATTGGGGCTAATGGTTGAGGTAATCGGAGGTTATTCTTGAGATCAACAAGCTTCAACTCAAGAGCCTTGCAAGCATCACTCGACTTCGCAAGTTCCTCTTTAAGTGAAGCATTGGTGATCTCAAGACTAATCACCTCGGATTTGGTCAAAGTTAAGTTCTTAGCCACTTCCTCATTTTTCTCTTTCTCAAAAGATAAGCTCTTCTCTAGCTCACGATTTTTCTCTTTTTCGAGGATGAGTAGATCCTCTTGAGCTTCGAGAATAGCTTCCTTTTGTTCAACTACTTCCTCCAACCTTTCAATATCTTTTAGGAGCAAATTCAACTTATGAATGTCAAGGTTTTTTATAGACTTAAGCACGGCACCAATGTCATCATTATCACTATCACTATCGTGCTCATCTAGACAATCATTAGTAATGGAGGGAGTGGGGACAAGTATTGATACCTTGTGCCCCTTCGCCATGAGGCACATTGGAGCTACTTCATCGTCATCGCTTAAGTTGTCGAAGAGGCTCTTCGACATTGTCGGAGTAGAGGGTATGGCGATGGCGACGGAGGCGATTCCACCTTCATTGTCGGAGTTTGACTCGGAGTCGGAGTCGGAGCTGGAGTCGGTGTCGGAGTTCCACTCCTTTCCAATGTAGGCACGACCCTTGCCCTTGTACTTCTTGCTCTTCTCCTTCTCCTTGCCACGGTACTTGTCCTTCTTGTACGACTTCTCATCTTTGCTTTCCTTGTGCGGACACTCGGCAATGAAATGGCCGGTTTCGCCGCATTCATAGCATCTTCTTGTGGAGTGTCTCCCTTTTGTTTTTCTTCTAAAGTTCTTTGATTGACCTCCTTGTTTGAAGTTCTTCTTCTTGAAGAATTTGTTGAATCTTCGCACAAATAGAGCCATATCTTCATTTGTCAATGGACCACTAGACTCTTTATCCTCACTTGTGCTTTCTTTGGCTTGGCACACAACTTTGACGGCCTTTAGAGCGATGCCCTTTTTCTTCCCAGACTTGAGTTCTTCCACAACCTCAGCTTCCTTCACCATCATCTCGTCCATCATGAGCCGGCCAATGACATCATGAGGTGTCAAAGTTTCAAAGTTGGGCCGGTCTCGGATCAACTGAACAAGGTTGCGGTTGGTGGGAGTGATCACGCGAAGTATTATCTTCACCACGGCCTTGTCAGAAAGATCAGTGCACCCAAGGCCTTTTGCTTGATTTACGAGCACTATCAGGCGGTCAAACATCTTAGTGTATGATTCACCATCTTCCAAGGTGAACCGACTTAGCTCGCCAATAATGAGCTCTATCTTCGATTCTCGGACGCTTGACACTCCTTCATGACTGACTAGGAGTCTATCCCAAATAGCCTTTACTTCTTCGAGTCCATCAACTCGGTTGAACTCGGAATCACTTAAGGCGTTGAATAAGGCATTGACTGCCAAATCATTGAAATGTTGATCTTTGTCTTCTTCGGGAGTAAGGTTCTCGGGATCATTAGGCTTGAAACCTGTCCGCACAATCTTCCCAGATAGAAGGGTGAAGCGATCTCAGTGCATCTTCATCTTATGTTTCCATGCCGCATAGTGAGTGCCGCCGAAATGAGGCGCCAATCGAGGGCACGGAGACATATGATGAAGAGCCGAGGAATTGTAATTAAGTGGAATACCCATCCGAAGATCGCCCCCGTGCACTCGAGTGCGGGTAAGATCCTCGACAGACTTCTGCTTATGCGACATATTGATTCTCCAGCGGTTAAGCCAAACTAAGGAGATTTGGCTCGATACCAATTGAAGGATCGATAAAGTCGCCTAGAGGGGTGAATAGGCGTAATAAAGTTTAAAACAAATTTAGCGGCGAAATATCGGAATATCCGACTTTGATATCGGACTATCCGATTTATATCGAACTATCCGATACTGCAGGTCGGACAATCCGATCAGAGCGCAATAAACCCTAAAAAGTAGATCCGAGAAATTAGAGAGACTAAATTTCTACCAAATGAAATTTCGAGCTAAGGCAACTACCAAAGAACTAGATCAACCAATATCTATCGCAAGTAGCTACCAAATACTTGAATCCCCAAAGATTAAGTCAAGAGCACACGGGACAAATAGAAAACTCACAAACCAAGGAGATGCAGCGATTTTTTCCGGTTCGGATCTTTGAGGAGATCCTCGTCTCCGCTGAGGAGGCACAAAGCCCGGTCCCTTTCGACCACGATCCTCCGGTGTTGCACAAAGCACTCGCCGGTTTCACTTCTTGATCCCTTTCCTTGCGGAGGTGGAATCGACCTTCACAAACTCCGGCGCTTCCCACACGAGATCGGGAGCTCACCGGTGACTCCTAGCCGTCTAGGAGACCTCAATCTCCAAGAGTAATAAATGGAGTGTAGACCCGCTCTTGAAAATTTCCCTAGTGCTCAAAAGAACTTTCACGATTTGCAACAAAGCACTAGAAATCACTTGCTCCAATCTCTCAACAAATTTCTCAAGGATGAACTCAAGAGAGAGCAAGAAAGACCAAGAGAAGAGTTAATGCTCAGTACACTGGTAGGTAGGAGTAAATGAGGGAGAGAGTGGGGTATTTATAGCCAGGACACAAAATATAGCCGTTCTGCCCTGTGTCAGACCCCCACATCGGACTATCCGATGGCAGACATCGGACTATCCGATATGTGCAAATCACCAGATTCGACTCCACTCAAGAATCCAAAATTTTGCTGAGAAAAAGCACACATCGGACTATCCGATTTCACACATCGGATGTTCCGATGTTTCCAGAGAGATTTTCAAAGCAACAATAAAATCCAAAATCTTTCTAAGTCCACATCGGATGTTCCGATCTTAAACATCTAATGTCCGATGTTTCCGAGAGTTCCAAATCCAAAGACTTAGAAAAAATCAGATCACATCGGACTATCCGATATCAACCATCGGACATTCCGATGTTTCGAGAGGTCCAAGTGCAAAGACTTAGAAAATATTTCAAATCACATCGGACTATCCGATATCAACCATCGGACATTCCGATGTTTCCGAGAGTTTTCAAACATGCAACCACACACGCACGGAGAGTCCGATACCATCGGATCGTCTGATATTAACATCGGACATTCCGATAATATCAAAGACAACTGAAATGCAAAGTGAGTGCCGTGCATGGAGACTTCAAAACCAAATTTATAAGAGATGTTCATCTCGAGCACAGAGGTTATTTCTAAAGCATGTACATTCCATCCTCTTAATAGTACGGTGTTCCTATTGACTCAATAAAGTAAAAGATCTACCCTAAGTCGACGCCTGCTCATCTTTTCACTTTTGAGGGTCAACAACGTCCGTAGATGCGCTTCTTTTGGGACTGCCACCTGCTTATATACTCATTTAAGCCATTAGTCCCTTAATCGTTTGTCATTAATCAACCAAAACACAATTAGGGGCCTAGATGCACTTTCACTAATCATGTTTTAAAACTCACCTCGCTGCTTATCTAGATTATATACCATAAAAATGAGCTAGAACCAGAAAAGTTCTATACTTCTGAATGGAAAGCTTCGAATGGTTGTTTAAATGAAAACTGGAAGAATTTAAAGTCCTATTTTTCTAAAAGAAATATAAAGAGAGTAGCATCAGTTATACATATACTCTTTTCTAATCTATAGAATTTAGTCTCCTTATTTATGTACTCGTTTCCCTTGTGTAGAATTTTCTTTCTTCACTCTTAAGGCATCCCTTTTAGAAGTATTTCTTTCCTTATTCTGTTTGCGAAATGAAAATCGCGAACAAATCTTTTGAAAAGAATTCTGGTAACAAGTCAGCAACATCATGACGTCTATATCAGCAACTTCAAGAAGATGGGGATAGCGAAGCATCACAACCTCTTCGACTTCATAGAAGCCTTGGAAGACTAACACAACAAGTGGTGCAAAAATTAAAAGAAACTCAAGGTTAATAGCCTACAATAAAAGCTAGCATTATGCAAGCTACATATTATTCTAGCGATATGGTAAACCTCTTATGCGTAAATATGTATGATTCGCAAGTAGAAGAAAAACCATAGATACCCTTCCTACATACTAAGCAAAATGTATACATATTGTTTATGTGTTATTGAAATTTTGTTGTAAATCTTTTGTATTGTTTTCGGGTTACTCTCGTGAATGTTAAACCACTAGGTTGAAATTTACGATGTGTTAACCCTACCTAATAAGAAAAAATTAATTAAGGAAATTTTTAAAGAACGAATTGTTGCCGTGTAATCCAACAGAATTCCATCTAAGTAGCCTTACTCTAAAAAAATATTGTTGCAGGATGTCTGCGACGCAATTCATTAATACATCTACTAAAGTAATGAGTAAAAAAATAATAATAATTAAATTAGCCTTTATAATTGACCTTCAGCCTCCTCAAATATTTTAACATGCTCTGTATATCTCTGTAAATTAGCTTATTCTTACTAATGATTCTCAGTGTAAACTACTAACACTCCTCATCTAATTCGTGAAACCCCGCAAGACACTCCACTGCCAAGAAATGATAATCCTACCATAGTTCAACTAAATTCGTTGTATTTAGCTAGAGCACTTCCTTTCCACATAGCAATCGTCATGACTCTCCACTTTCTCAATGTTCAAAAAAAATTGTTAGAATCTGTAACCATGGTGTAAATGCTCACCGTAATTGAACAAATCACCAAATGCACACCGTTCTGTTCTAAAAACTCGCACAAGATATTTCTAATATTGGTGTAGCTTCTATCAGAAAAGGAAATGGTTTAAACTAAAAACCTACTTCTATATCTTATTTGATACCTACACATTGTTCTTTGAAGTATTGTCAACCCAGTCAGTCCGAAGCTCGTGCTTGCACTCGCTATGGAGAAATAGGTCATGTTGTTGATGAGAGTGCAATCAATTGCTCCGGCTGTGAAGGAAATCATTCTCATAGAAAATATCCTGTAAGCAATATAGCTTGTTACCCTTGTGAATGTCAAGATTATTGTCTAGTTCAATGCCCTTGATCTGATAGTCGCCAATACAAATTTTGCTCAAGATTTGGTGATCAAAAGAGGAAGAAAACCAGCCACATAAGAAATATCACTTAAGGAATTATAGAAATAACACTTGATCCTAACTACCTTCACTAAGAAAGTAGTAAATGGTAATCCCCAATGGCATGTTCCTTGTCTGATAAAGAAAGTCATTAGGCTAAAGAATGTTCTGAGAAACAACAAATTGAAATTCACAAGATAATATTAAGTATACAAATAACCGAACATGACATCATGAGAAAACGTGAATGCTTCAACCATCACGAAAAGAACCAAATTCCTAAACGATGTCCACAAGTGAACAAATATCTCCTATAGTCATAGACATACCAAGAATTTCAGCAATCAAGTTTATAACTCCAAGAATAGAAGAAATAAAATCAAGGCGAGTTCACCAAGAAGCGATAAAGAAAAGGGCGATTAAACGAAGATGCTTGTCCTAGAAGAATTCTCGCTCAACTTTATCCTCAATCTCAATTGTCATCTATTCATCTTTCTAATAACACCAATGAATAATTGTCCGGTAAAAAAATATCGGAAAGTCAATATTATTTGCCTTTGCTATGAAAAACATAAGTATTATGCCAATCTGCTGCCTTAAGCAAGAAGCAAACTCCACCTCATTCTCAACCCCGACAAGCTACGCAACATTCTCTAAGGCAACCTCAAGAATTTGAAGACAAACACTTCCTTAGACATATATCAATCCAACTCAAAATGTTAGTCCAATCATTCATGGCATTCACCTACAGCATGAATTCGCGAAAGAAGTTTATGACCTGCCAGGCGTAGTGCTTGGTATGATACTCATGTATTTGAACCTTACCAGGGTATAAGTGTAATTTTAAGATCAACTCTTTGATCCTAGTCACTTCCTGATCATCTATTTTATATCATTAGCAAACAACCTTTCTGTTGTTTCAAATAAAATGGGTAATGTCACTTGTATCAACCGAGAAGAACTTGAATACTTCGCCAACACCTACCCAAGAAGAATTTTACTTCACCTCGACAAGGAAAACATCAACAATTTCCAAGCTATCTCAAAGACCTAGAAAACATCAAGTGTCTAGAACAACCCCTGCCTCGATATCAGGCTCTGAACGTAAACATCTTTCTTATGTGATTGTACCCGGCACTTGTTGTGGTATTGAGTACGTCCCTTGTGTATTCAATTCCTGCAATCAATCTTTTGAGTCTATACATTTTAGTCCTTCATAGTTTTCAAAACCAAAGAAAATGAAAACCCTTTGTTTACCAAAGTGCTCAAACAAGTTAAATCACCAGGAATCATCTTATAATCCCCTTTCCTCAACCCAATACTTGAATTACCTATATATGTTTTCCAATTTAAAGTCAACTCGAAATGACATTTATTCTCAGCTCATTTCGTCAGCTAACGTTGAATTATACAGATCAACCATTGTATTCAAATACCTTTCTTGATATTAAACATTCAGTTTTCCCAAATGAGAGTAATGACAATGCATCTTTTCTTTCACCTCAAATATTCTAATCATACCACATACCACTATATAAATTAGCTTATTGACAACACTAGTTATTTAAACAAAAGAGACATGTAGAAAGTATTAGTATCTCTCATCTGCTTACCTAAAATTAAAATAGAAGTCTTCTCTATTTCTCGCACATCAACTAGGAATCACAAGGTGAAAGTCCAGTGGAGCAATCATCCGGAAGAGCAAGCCACCTGGGAGCGCGAGGAGGATCTTCGAGCGGACTACCCCAACCTTTTTCCCTGGTTAGTTTCAAATCTCGGGGTCGAGATTTCTTGTTAGGGGGGAGGTTTGTAACATTCCAAATTTTTGAACCCTGTGTGCTCAAATTTCAAAATCCAAAGCCGTGGAAACTTTCTCGAATTAATTACAGCTTAAACTGAATTTTCCAAAGCAACAAGGATTTAATATGAATAATCCATACTTCAAATTAATTATTTATTATTTTATTTGGGTTCCTTATGCTTAATTTGATTTTTCTGTATTTTTGGGAATTTTTCCGAATTTATTTGCTATTTATTTGAATTTATTGGATTTATTCGGATTTTTTGGTATTTTATTGAATTTCCTAAATCCTTTAACCCTTGTTGGGCCGTCTTCACTGTTCATTCCGCCGCCCATCCTCGTTCATTTTCCTACGCCCACTCGCATAAAACCCTAATCAAGGCCAATCGTTGATCTTCGATCCAATCGATTGAAAATCCCACGCCACCCAACAAGAATCAAACCCTAAACCTAACTCGCGCCGCTGTCCGATGCCGATCCTCATGTCGCCAGCACGCCACGCCGCTCCCCAAATTGCGCCGCCAGATCTCTGCGCCGCACAGACCGCCTCGACTTCCGTGTCGCTTTTGCGATCCCTAGGCTATTTAAGGTCCTGAGCCAGCCGCCCTAGGTTTCCTCTCCGCATTTTCCCTCTTATCTCGCCATGGAGGCGCTGTGTAGTGGCCGCTGACCTCGCCGAAGTTGCCGGTCGTGCCCGTGTTCTTCCGCCGCCGTTTTCAACCACTCCGGTGAGTCTCGGCCGCCGTTTCTAGTGCCATGGAGTTCACCTCGTCAACCTCTACTAGAATCGCTAATTCTTTCGCTCGCCAGATCATCCACGGATTCGCCAAGCTTAGCGTCTTTGTCTTCTCCAACTCCGGTGGCTAGCGCCGCCTCTTCGCCGTCTTCTTGAGTTCTCGGCCGTCGGATCAATCCTCAACGGCCGATTCGCGCCCGTGTTTTGGTAAGCCTCGAACCGAACCGCCGCCACCTCATCGCTTTGTTCGCGCTGTCGTCAGACCGAGTGGCGCCGCGTGCCCGACCACGTGGCGCCATGTCCGCATTAAAGACACCGCGTGGCGCCATGTGCCGCCACGCGCCGCCACGCCGTCGTCCACCGTTCGCCCTAGGTGCGTGTGGCGCCGCGTCGGCCCACGCAGCGCCACCTCTCACCGTAGATCGTGTGTCCGCCACGTCCGCGCGCGTGTATGCCACGTGTGCCCTAGCTTCCGCGTGTCCGCCACGACGGCCATATCGGCGCCACCTCGGCGCCACCTCACCACGGCAATAGCCGCATGGGTGTCATCGACACGAGGGTCCCACCGGTCAGCCACGATGGGATTTCCCATTTTCCGATTTTCGCGAATTTCCGAATTTCCAGCCAATCACGTAGCGACACGTGTCGCCTTTTCCATTTTTCCGATTTTCTTCCGAGAAACTTCGGAAGGCCCGTTCTCCTCCGTTCGAACTTCGATTTGAACGATTCAAATTTCTAAATTCATATAAAATCAAGATCTATCAGTTGGTGTCATTTTTATGAATTTTTGAATTTTATGTATTTCTGTTTATTTATTGTTTTGCCTCGATTCGCGTGTTTCAAGGTGTAGACGACGTCTGGGTTGAGCGAGAGGAACATCCAAATGAGGTAGCAGCAGCGGAGAGGGTGAAGGCAAGTCTCCCTTGACCATTTTGAACCCAAGTTTATGAAATGCTATTTTGTGTTTAAATTATTGCATGCTTATTATTTGCGTATCAAACTTTAAATACGGTTTTAATGCTTAGCTATATTCCAACTTTGTTATGCCACCTTGATATTCAACTTGACAACCTTTGACACCTTAGGAAAACTAATTACTGTAATTAATGGTAATCATTTTGATTATGGGAACGGTAGAAAATGCTTAGCCATGCTTAATCACGCTTGTACCTTACCATTATGGAAATGATTTCATTCTTGATTCAAAATGAATTGTGAAAATTATGGTAATTGGTGTTGCCGGTATTAATTTGAAATTAAAAGTGAAAAATGATTTAGACCGGGCGGATTGGTTGAATGGTGGGTGCGGATGCACAAAATTTTGAATGTGATTGTCCGCCTAGTCAATTAAGGACCTATCGTGTGTTACCTTGGGCCATGCTATACAAGACAACCACATGTCTATATGGGTACGACTGCTAAGTAATTTACATGTATCGTTATTTGACTTCGCCAATGGGTCATGCGAGTTTGTCGATGACACTTGCAAGGCGCAAGGGGCCGTGTGAGAGCGAAACCTTAGCGGGTGAAGTCGGTAGCGGTATGTGCATTGGAAAGGCCTTGTCATGATCTCCCTGCCGGCACACCAAAGGAAGTGTGTCAATAGCTTGGCGCAAAGGGTTGATCATGTCGTGTGGATAAAGTGTACCAACTCTGCAGAGTCTTAAAAACTACTTGAGTAGCCGTGCCTACGGACAAGGGCAAGCGTGAACGCTTTCATATAGTAGATTTTCGGTTTTGGTTTTAAATGGAAAAATGATGATTTGGTTTGAAATGAAAATGTGGTTGGGAATCATGAGCTGCTAGAGCTCCTGAAGTTTAGATTAGCGGCTAGAGCCAACCGTAGTTGGAACTCGAAAATTGTTATACTTCAAAGTTATTTAATTATGTTATTTACATTTTGGTAAATGTTTGCTTAAGAAATTATTACTTGTATTTCCTTTAAATTTCGCTTTATGCAAATGAGCCATATTATGCCTTCCTTTGTTTAAGCCTTGCATTTAGTTAATTGCATTATGTTTCCAAGACTTGCGAGTATGTTGCATACTCACCCTCGCTTTTTATTATGGGGCCGCTTATTCCATAAAGCGAGGATGGGAGAAGGGTGAACAAAGAGCCCGTGATCCACCGCTCGATATTTGTGCCGGAGACTTTGAGGAGGAGGACGACTCGATCTTCTAGGAGCGCATGCTTACTCGGTTGCTGTGGGCATACTGATTGGCTCTTTTTGTTCTACATTTCCGCTGCTACTTTTACACTTCAGCCGTAAGGCTTCATACTTGTAATAATGTGATGATGTTGTTACACTCTTTTGTTTATTACTGTTGTTTACTTTATGATATGTCTGTGTTATCATCACTGTACGACTGCGCATTTAATTGTGCGCTTAGTTGTTCTCGGATTAGCGCGGTTGAAACACAGAGGGGTCGGATTTGGGTGATCCGGGTCCCCACATAGTTCCTGCAATTACCAAGTATCCATTCTGGCATATAAACTTAAGTAATCATAATGCAAGAAGAGAAAAAAGTAATTTTTTTTAGAATTGCCGCCAGACCCATAAGTGAGGGTATCGCTTACCGAGATACCTGATCCAGCCATAGCCAAATCGACACCTCTTGCTAATCTCGTGTTTCATCATCCGATAATTTATGCAAACCTGGTAGGAATGCGGATATCCATAGCCAAATGTGAATAGTAACAAAATATCCCATGGTAAATTAGTAAAAAGGGGCCAAGGGTAAAAAGGTAACTTTGACCACTATAAGAAAGGATAAGATCAAGCCACTGCCGAGTACAACCAGTTCATTCCCCATTTCCACACACTCCAAATCGAGACCAGAGCACACTAGGAGGAGCGCCAGCCGAAGCAAAGAGAGGAGGAGCCAGGGGCCCAAGCCGAAGCAAGAAGAGGGAGCTAGGAGGGGAAGGCTGAGTGCCGGGGACCAGGACCTTGACCATCTCCATCAGCAGCTCAATCTCCACACCACCATCACACATCACAATCAGATCCATCCCCATCTTCTTATTTTCCCCATATTCCAGGTAATGCCCCCTTTTCTTCTTCTCAGCCATACAAATAGCCTAGAGCAATCACAGCTAAGGATTGTGGTAGAAGAAGTAATAGTAGGGATTACCCTAGCTAGGGGTCTCAATGGATGGCAGTAGTTGAAAACATCTAGACCCCTAATTCGATTTGATTTTGATAATTAATGATAATTGTGGTTAAAAGACTAACATTTTCAATTTGAGTATTTTGAAAATAGATTGGTCCAAATTTCGATGAAAATGGAAGCATGAAATTGGTGAAAAAGAAAAGCAAACGTCGAAGACAAGATGGCTAAGGTATAAAAGTTAAAGACTTTTCATAGCTTTTGCCGATTTCGAGGTTTGGAGAAAAAGATCAAATTGCTAGATTTGGCGTCGTACTATTAAGAGGGGTTATTGCTACGTGTTTGATGTCAATAAAAGTAATTAGAGGCTCGTAATATGAAGCATGAAGTATTTGCAAAATCATGTGCTCAAAGAATATTTAAAATGCATAAAGTGCTGTTGTTGGGCTCTGTGGGGCCTAAGATGACTGCCCCTCCTAGTCCTCTGTCTGCCATTGGTAGGACCGGGCCTAAAGGGCGGTTTGTTTTTTCCAGAGGAGGGCGCTTTCGTGCCTGAGGGGCCGGTATGACCGGGACCCCAGCATGACCGACCCCCTCTCGGTTTGTTTTTTCCAGAGAGGGGTGCAACCATGCCTAAGGTGGGCGGTATGACCGGGGCATCCGGTCATACCGGCCGATGGTATGATCGGACCCTCCGATCATACCGGCCATGTGACCAACGGTCACTGACAGTGCATTAAATGCACTTTATCGACCATTGGCCACTGAGGGGCGGTATGACCGACCTCTCAAGAGGATTTTGGCTAACTTTTGACTAACGGCTAGATTAGGTGGGTGGGGGTTATAAGTACCCTCCACCTACATTTTAGAGTCTTCTTGGTCGTCATTGATGATATTTGAGCTCTAGCTAATCTACAATACTTTTGTGCATTCAATTCACACTTTGAGAGAGTTAGGAGCAAAATTAAGTGGTGCATTTAGTGTTGAGTCTCTAGACACTCAATTCGACCCCGAGCAAGCGTCAAGACTTATTACCCTTAGAGGTTGCCGACTCGTAAACGGCTTGGAGGTGTTCGTGTGAGGTGAGCTTCTCAACGGAGGTTGTGAGAAGCCCTAGCAAGTTGTGAAGGCCAGAGTTCTCCTACCTAGAGCGAGAAAGAATTACCCTAGTGATTGAGAAAGGCTCAAGAGTTAGAGCCGACTTGAAGTTGTTCAAGTCACCTCAACGTGAATTAGGGAAGACTGGTAAGTCTCCGAGACCATTGGATAAATTTCTTGTCTCTCATTCTTTTGTGATTTGTTTTTACAATTCTTGTGCTCAATTCTCATTTCTAGCAATTTGAGTATATTATTTGTAATTAGAATCCTTAATTGCTCATACTTAACTTGCTAGAGTACTTTGTGATCACTAAAATCATAGTAGTAAATTACTATTATTGCAATTCTAGTATAGTGATATAATTAATTGCAATTAGAGTTGAAAAATTTAGAAACCTTCTATTCACCCCTCTAGTCGGTTATACTTGATCCTATAGCAGTAGGGGGTGGCGCCGCGCATGCCCGTTAACCTCACCACACTCCCTGGTGCACAGAAGGTTTTGGGTGTTGTCACAGCACCTCTAAAACCCATGCCGTCAAACCAAAACCATCATTGACTGAACCACAACTCATTCAAGAAATCATGCGATAATCATCAAACTAAAAATGCTTGATATTCATCAGATAGTGCAAGGGGAGAGGGTAGAAGCTTGACAACCGTGAACCATGGTGGTTCAAAACGAGTTGCGCCTGTGCACGAGTATTGGGTGGCAGCCAATGGGCTGAGCTGGGTGCGCAGCTGAGGGAGGCCATAGGGGTGGAAATAGGAGGAGTGAGGCCTATGGGCCGTGGCGTGGGGCCATAGGCTAGCCGTGCCAGGGAAGGGCTAGGCCGAGCCAGTGAGGTGAGGCCGAGCCAGAGCAAGGAGGCACACGGTTGCGAGAAGCTGAGGTTGACAGGGCCAGGCTCGGGGCCGACAGGACGGGTCCAATGCTAGTGGGGAGGTAGTCCGGTAGGAGTAGGATAGGGAGAGGAGTAGGGATAAAGAGATAGTAGGGAGAGAGAAGATTAGAGGGAGGGAGTAGATTTGGGGGAAGAAGAGGAAAGAAGAAGAAAGGAGGAGAAGAGAGGAGAAGGGAAGGCTAGGAAGGAGTTCAGTTGCAGGGAGAAGAAAAGGAGAGAGAGAGAAAGAGAGGAAGAAATAAAAGAGGGAAAGATAAAAAGATATTATCGATCGTTGCGAACCATGTTATACCCTATTGAACAACTCACAGTACGTCAAAACATTTAAAAAAGAGAATAAATAACTGTGATTAATTAAATAAAGAGTTATGTAAAATTTGCAAATACATTAATAACTAAAAATGGGAATTAATAACCTCACTAAAATAAAATTATAACCAGGAATTTTAATAAGCCTCATAAAAATAAAATTTGTGCTAAATTTAAAATACCAGTAATGAAATCTCTTTAAATTAGAAATATGCCAAATTAAAATATGGCAAGGCAATGAATTTTAGTTGGACAACTGATATCGACCTCGTTTAGAAAAGGTTGAATGTCTTAAAACATGCCATATTTAATTGCCACATAAATTTAATATTCTATAATTTCAAGACCCAAACTAAACCCATCAGACAGTTAGTTTCAAAATTCGAGCAAGGCTGAACCTTAAAATTCTATACCAGGCAAGCTCTCTTTGATCATCTTTATTAATGTTTTCAGATATATGTACATCATCAATGCATTGGAAAAATGTATATTTCAATTGAAAATCTTAAATCGGACATGGATGGAAATGTGGTTTGAGAATGAATTAATGAGGTGGTAAATGGATATTGGAATATCAATTTTGGCTCGTCCAACGAAAGGAGTTAGTGACGTATAAGTATATATGGTGGGTTGAGAGCGTCGATGAGAAGGATTATCATGCTTGTGAGCCCTCTACATAGGCTATAATATAATGATAATCAACTACACTCAGACAATGAGTCGTTTTTCATCATCAACCATAGTGTGTGAAATTAGTCAGAAAAAGTTATCCTAAGAAAGTGTTATGATCTCCACATTAGGTAAGCATAAATAACTAGAAGTGAGAAATTGGGTATGCTGGGAACCTCAGTGAAGGACATAGAAATTTTGCAGTGGTTGATTCTTTTAAGCTATATATGTATAAAGCCTTGAGTTAAGTACAGTCGATGGGTAGTCGGAGTATAACTATTAGCTGTGAGTCGGCGGGACGACCTAGGGAAGGTGTCTATGACTCGAGTAACAGGGTTGGTAATTTAATACTAGACTAGTGATAAATATTCCGAGACCTCACGGGATGGGGTAACTATGGGTAAAGTGGTATATATCTGCGTAGTGTCAAATTATGAATTCATGCCTATCTTCTAGATTAGAGGCTACGGAAGCTAAGTCTATTTCATATACGAGTAAGGATGGTAGAAAAGCTCAAAGCTCGTGAGTAGCTTGAACTCGACTCGTTATGAGCTCGGCTCATAAAATAAACGAGTCGAGTTGAGTTGACTTCCTAGCTCATTATCTTAACGAGCCAAGTTTAGGCTAACTCATGAGCCGCTTGTTAAGGCTCGGTAACTGAATATTCACCATGATGATTTTTGATGTAAAAGACTTTTATTAGATGAATATTTAAATTATGTATGTCCATGTAGCCATGTTAGGTTAAAATATAATTGTTAGGATTATTAATTGGCTCCTCACTAATTATTTATATTTTACTTGTATGCTGGATAATTAGTTACGATTTCATTTATTAATGTGTGTCATATGCCCACGACGTGGCTTAGCTTAGCTCCTGACTAATTACCTTAGCTAATGTGGCTTAAGTTAACTTAGTTCATCTTAACTAATGTGGCTCGCAAGCTGCTCAAGCTTTTTATCGAGCTGAGCTGAGCTGAGCTGAGTTTTCAGCTCATTAGCTTAACGAGCAGAGCCGAGCCACTTTTTTTAACGAGTTTGAACGAGCCGAACCAAGCCAACTCGATAGCTAGCCCTATATACAAGTGCTAGTAGCATATTTGGATAATTAAAATCAACAACACAACTTTCCTAATAAAACTCTATTTTATGAAAAATAGATGTTTAGGGAAAGTGGGTTTGGATGGGCATGAGAGGAAAATCATTTATTGTATTTTGCTATTAATACTTGACTGAGTACTTTTGTACTCACTCTTGCTAACCCCCTGCTAAAGAATAGTTATGGTGGTTAAGCGTCTGGTTGAGATACGAATCCCAATGGATTCGCCTATGAGGCATGGGGTGAGGAGCACCCTCAAGATCAGAACTTAGATGATGTGAGTTACTAGTAGAGTTAGATTGTTGGGATAGACTGTGCTCTCGTTTTTGTCAGCTTTTAGGTAATTAGTATTTATGTAATATATTTTTGTTGTACTTAGATCCTATGTATAATTAGCTGTACCGAACATGTAGTCTGCTTGGCAATGAAATATAACAAAGTTTCCATTTTAGCCTCTAATTATTGTTTCTGTTGTAATACTCTGAACGTGGTGTATTAATTGTTAAAAACGTCGAGTGCGCTTGATATTTTGATAGTTAGTGTGCTGAGATTCGTAATTATCTCAAAGTAAGGGTAGTGTTACTGTCGTTATCTTGGGCTAATTGCATGGATCATCACAGTTAATACAAGAAACTTGTAGATTTGTGAAGTTTACTCCAAGATCTAATTTGGTTTAGCAATGGCCCTTACTCCACCTTCCCCAACTAAGTTACTACAACATAGCCCTACTTTTGCCAAGTACTAATTAATTTGGTAGTCTCATTGATAGATGGATTCATTAGCTTCACTGTATCTATCATCCATGGAAGGGAAGGCAACAAGATGTGCATAGTGCTTATTTACAAATTCTGATCCATCTCTTCAATCTGCATTTTGATTGGATAAGACTCCAGATAGAATGCAACTCACATTGCCGGGCTAAAGCTCACAAAAGGAGAAGCGTGAACGACAAGAAGCGAAGAGCCGGGCAACGACGGTGAAGAGGTCATCACTAAAGGTGCACTGCCAAGGTATTGTGGTACTTGCCCATCATTCCCCGTCTCGAGCGGTTGTTTGCAAATCCGAGAGAGGCAAAATTGTTGCGCTGGCATTACGAGTCTCGAAAGGAAGATGGCAAGCCGAGACACCTCGCGATTCGGCTCAATGGAGAAACATCGATTGGAAACATGAGGAGTTTGGTGCGAAATGAGGAACATAAGATTTGGGTTGAGTACCGAATGAATCCGCTTGGTAACATGAGCGATCGTCACAAAGACTGCCGCTTCTGTTGTGTATCTATAACCTCCTCCTTGGTCAGGCATGAAGCGGAAGTATATCATGATATTCGATGGAAATGCATGCCATTTCTCTTTATGCCTCGCACTTTGTGCCATAATTTGTGAAAGAAAATTCCATTTGACGAAACTATTGTTGGGAAAGCTTGTAAATAGTCGAAAGTTAATTTCTGGAAATTTTTGTACAATTCCAGATTAATTTGAAAAAGTTTTGACTTTTCTACGCTTTTACGCACAAATCATGTCTACTGAAATGAATTTAGTAGCAGCAGGCTGCCAAATTGGAGCTCCTGGCTGTACGAAAAAATTTCAGGCTGGGTATTTCAGACGCAGGTAACGCAGCGACACAAATGATTCATACACCTTAGTACTGTATAATGTCGCATAATATAAGTCAGCATGAACCCTAGCAAATGCGCCCGATACCTATGTCCCCACTATCATCAACATTGCAGATTTAGCAGCATCTTTCGTCAGGAGGATCATAAATCATGCTCATAAATTAGGAAAGAAAAACTGAAATTTATGGCATGTCGTTGGTATTACTACTCGGATGCATAAGCTACACAAACAAATCCTCGTTTCATGTTAGTCTGATAACCACTAATTGAGTCCATTTGTGACAGAATCTCACCTTTGGAGAACCACGGAACACAGCGGTTTTAAATGTGGGCTGTCTGCAACATGACCCTTTGATGTTGAATTTATTCTCTGCTTAGCCTGGAGAATGGAGATGGAATGGAAATTGCTATATTTATGACAAGCGGGGACCAGCATCAAAAGGGCATACTGTACTACATTTAACTAGATGCAAAAGCGTCGCAGTACTTAGAACGGTAACGGTAAATCATCAAAGAAGCAGCTAGCTTTCTATCACAGGAGGAATATTGAACAACTTAAACCTGAAGGGCTAGTTAAGAAGTATATTAGTCATGTGGATGCAGAGCACTGCTAATATGTTATACCTATGAAATTTTGCATATGAATTGCAGTTAAAACATCAATTTATGCACCTTGCATGTTTTATGGCACGCTATATTTAGAGCCATAATCGATGTCAAGCATATTTACCAAATTCATTATAAACCTCCGCGAATCGCGAACCGGATTCGTCTAGCCCGAACTGGTTTAGGGTATAGGTTCGTGTTCGCTGTGGAAATTAGAAGAAAAAGTGGAGAATTACGATCACGAATCCTGTATCACAACTCAAATGAATCAATTTCTAGTAACTATGAAGTTAAGCTATAGTACTACTACAAATTTACAGAAGAATACGCAAACGCGCACCGACGTATTATCTAACAATTGATATAGTACATTTTAGGGCCCTAACTAACAGGAGATGATAACATATCTGAATGACTTCAATATCCAAACGTAACTGTGTAACCGGGACCATAACAATCGGAAATGGCAAGTAAAGGTAAATAAGTTTGAGGAGAGAATTGGACCAACTGTGTAACTGATCACAATCTGCAATAAGATATGATCATTGTCCGGGAGATTCAGAACTACTTGAGAATTATAAGATTTTTCTGGTTGCAGCACTCATGAATCTCTAAGTCGCAGGAAGGTAACCGTGATATCTCCTACTTCCATTCACATGCCTTGCTACAAACCATGATTCTACAAATAAACTAAAGGATGACGACGGCAATGGGGGTGAAGGTAAAACCTGACATTGGTTTAGTTATGACAACTGAATAGCATTATATTCAGAAGAGGGAGTGAAACTAGCTTTATTCAACACCAAATACAATAGGGCTGGCTTTAGGGGCAGACAGTACCTAGAATGGTACAGCAGAATTTACAAGGACGTCCTCAATGTTCTAAATAGTGCTGTACCTAGAATCCTAGATTGGCACAGCGGTGAAGGTTATTCAACAGGAAAGTGCGACCTAATCCAAACTCATCTGCGCTGCAATGTCATTCATATACAACATTATGTCCAATGTGCTCACTGAATTGGTTAATGCTTACAGGCTATAATCCACACTCGCATGGTATTCGCAGAATGCCCTGGTGTGCTCTTACATTTTCCATCGCAGGTTAAAAAAGACTATGTGAGTCAGGTTCCTATAAACTATGAGGATCTTGAGTTGGTGACAAGGGTTTGTACCTCCCCTAAAAAAACGAGACAATGGTTGTATATATATTTTATTTGCTGGACTTAATTATTCAGTTCGACCATTTATTTAGTCAACTAGGGACCAAAAGAAATTATCTCGAATTTTATGGACAGGGAAGGATAAATTGAGCAACTGTCACTTTCAAGACTTATCTTGAGCATCAAGTGAAATCTGGCCGTGGTTACTGAACCTTAAGCACACTAGTTTTTATTTAGAGAAATTTTATGGTGGATTATAATAGTAGTATATAGTGGGTAGTAGAAATCAGATCTAGCTGTTGAGTTAATAAGAGTATTTCTACTACTGTACTATTAGAGGAAGTATAAATAAATTCTAACTAATCTGATCTATTAGATCGAAAAGAATGAAATGTTCATATATTGAATTTAGTGTACCATAAAAGAGCTCTCTTTTTTATAACACAACCACACTAGTTTTGAGAGGTAGAAAACTACAACCTGATTGAAAATCTCTAGTTAAACATATTTTTAATTAATCCATCTTATTTTAGATTTTTAGGACGTATGCGCTTTCTAAAGGAAGACTTTAGGAATTACGGTTTGCAATCAGTAACGTTGCGCCTCGATCATCGTCGTGGGATATCATGAACAGCCTGAAAGCAATAATGGAGCCCTGCAACCTTTGCTCTTCCAACAAGCCACCATATGCATTGTCATAGCCGGACAACGGACATAGATAGATTGGTAGAACAGTGCTACTTTGATGAAAACCATTTTCTCCAAACATCCAATGATGGTCATAAGATCCTAATTGTTTTGGATCTTCTCTTTGTTTAAGACGATGTGATTAATTATGTCATCCGCAAGACCATGATCTAACAAATTACATACGAAGCAGAGGAAGGAGATTAGAGAACATCAGTCAGTTTAGGGTTTTTTTTTTTCCTTTCAAAAATATGGACGACCTTACCAGTTTGTCAGTAAGGACTTGCATACTGACACTTGAACGAGCTTGAATATCACCCTATGGGGTAGTTATCAACATCGACAAGCAGAAAATCGGCAAGGCAGGTTAGAAAAATGAAGCAGCTTTCAACAGGCATCAGTGCAATGGATCGCAAATTCTGGAAAGATCACCCTTCTACATGTCGTCGATAATTTGTGATATCCGCCCAGTCATAAAGTGAACTTTGCTGGACCATTGCCTACAAAAAACTTTGCTGGACCATTTATAGTTTTGATGCCCACATATAGCCTGGAAGACATCAAATCAAAGTTACAACTATTAGGAATTGGTTACTGCCAGCAAAAGGTAACTGTGCGACTCTTTTGCTTGATGAGTAGTAGTAGTGGTAGTTCAACTGTTTGTACACTTGAAAACATTAATGCTCGCCTAGATGAGCAATATGGACCTCCTGCTTCCACAAAAAGATATATAGAGAGAGAGAAATGCTAATGTGCTCTCGAGAGCACGGATTTGCGAAATCTATGATAAAAATGTTTAATCCAAACCGTTCATCTTCTTCATTTTGTTGAAATGTAGCTATAGACCAAATTTTGCATTTTTTTTGAATTTATTTACTATTTGTTTTGTATTTTCTAAAATCAGACGCTGATTTTAGAAAATACAAAACAAATAGTAAATAAATTCAAAAAATGTGAAATTTGGTCTATAGCTACATTTCAACAAGATGAAGAAGATGAACGGTTCAGATTGAATATGTCACGGATTTCGCAAACTCATCAAGAGCATAGAAGGATGCGTGCTCTCGAGAGCACATTAGCATTTCTCTCTCTCTCTCTCTCTCTCTCTCTATATATATATATATATTGATATAAAATAACTAATGAATCACTCAAAGTATGAACAATGTAGTTGATTACTCAAAGTATGAACAATATAGTAGTAGAGGGAATTCTTTCTTTCTTTCTTGTTACTTCTTTCATGCATACAACCCTCTATTTATAGGTAACATGAGAGGTTTGAATTAAATAAAGAGTTATAAGAATTGATTTAGTATGGTAGTTTCTCCTTCAATTGATGCATGAGAGTTTCTCCCAAAAAGGGGTTATGGACATCCATTTAAAACGATATTTTGTAACACTCCCCCTTGGATGTCCATTAATTTGTGAATATGTATGCCTCGTTAAAAACCTTACCAAGGAAAAACCCAGTGGGAAAAAACTATGGTTAAAGGAAAAAGAGTACATAACATATTCACTCCCCCTGATCACTTAAGATCTCTGAATCGATAAAATCCAATCATACTGGTCAATTTCTTAAACGTTGTAGTGGGAAGTGCCTTTGTGAATAAATCGACGAGATTCTCATATAAGCGAATTTGCTGGACTTTCAGAACACCATCCTTTTGAAGGTCATGAGTGAAGAAATTTTTGGTGATATATGCTTCACTCTGTCCCCTTTGATATATCCCTCCTTCAGTTGAGAGATGCATGCTGCATTATTCTCATATATAATGGTAGGTTCTTCCTTGTCAAAAAGTAAGCCACATGATCTTTTTATATGCCCTGTCATATTTCTTAACCAAACACATTCTCTACTAGCTTCATGGATTGCCAAAATTTCTGCATGGTTAGATGATGTTGCCACTATAGTCTGTTTCATTGAACGCCATGATATAGCAGTGCCACCACAAGTAAAAACATATCCAATTTGTGATCGACTATTATGGGGATCATATAGATACTCTACATCTGCAAAACCAACTAACTCTTTCTTGTATGCATCAGAAAAATATAAACCCATATCATTTGTACCTTGAAGATAACAAAATATATGTTTGACGCCGTTCCAATATCTTCTCGTAGGACATGAACTGTATCTTGCTAATAAGTTGACTGTAAATGCGATATCAGGTCGTGTATGAGTAGAAAGATATATAAGTGCACTTATGGCACTTCAGGGCCGAGAATTTCTTCATCATTATCTGGAAATCGGAAAAGATCTTTAGTTATATCAAGTGATCTTACAACCATTGGGGTACTTAAAGGGTGTGCTTTATCCATATAAAATTGTTTCAAAATTTTATCTGTATAAGTCGCTTGATGAATAATAATTCCATTCTTAAGATAATCAATTTGCAATCCAAGGCAAAACTTTGTTTTTCCAAAATCCTTCGTCTCAAATTCTTTCTTTAAGCATTTAACTGCATTTGAGATCCCTTTAGTTGTTCCAATCATATTTAGATCATCAACGTATACAACGATTATCACAAATTCATCTACAGATCTTTTTATGAATACACATGGACAAATAGAATTGTTTGTGTATCCTTCTTTTATCAAATATTCACTGAGACGATTATACCACATTTGTCCAGATTGTTTTAATCCGTATAATGACTTTCTTAATTTAATTGAATATTATTCTCGAGAACCTGCTGCTTCTGGCAGTTTGAATCCTTCGGGGATTTTCATATAAATATCACTATCTATTGATCCATATAAGTATGTTGTAACAACATCCATCAGACGCAAGTCAAGGCATTCCTTCATTACCAGACAGATAAGATATCTAAAAATTGTTGCATCCATCACGGGAGAGTATGTTTCTTCATAATCTATACCAGGTCTTTAGGAAAAGCCTTGGGCAACTAATCGTGCCTTGTATCTTGTAACTTCTCCTTTCTTATTTCTTTTTCGCACAAAGACCTATTTGTAACCAATAGGTCTTATAGCATTGGGTGTACGAGCTACAGGCCCGAAAACTTCTCTATTTGTTAGAGAATTCAATTCTGCTTGAATTGCATCTTTCCATTTTAGCTAATCATTTCTTTGTTTGCATTCCTCGATTGGTCGAGGTTCTTGATCCTCATTACCGTGTATAATTTCTAGAGCTACATTATATGCAAATGCATCATTGACGTCAATATCACGGTTCAAAAGTTTCCCTGACATGACATAGTTTAATGAGATCTCAGTTTGTGTAGAATCAGGTACCTGTGTCTCTTCCGAAATAGTATTATTAGTCATGTCATTCATCTCTTCAGGAGATTTTCCTTGGGCTATTATTTCCTCAACTTGACTATTTTAGCTCCTTTTCTTCTTTGAGAATTTTTATCTTTTGAGCCTAATGGTCTACCACGTTTTATGGTAGGTTTTGTCTCATTTGTAATAGCTGGTTGTCATTCTGGGACATCAATTTTTTCAGGAGCATTAGCAGCTGGAATATGTGACTTTGTCACTCGTTTCAAATCTGTAAAAGCATCAGGCAAATTATTCGCTAAACTTTGTAGATGAATTATCCTTTAAACTTCATGTTCACATTGTCTTGTGCGAGGATCAAAATGAGATAATGATAATTCATTCCAAACAATTTCCTTATTTAGCTGCTTCATTTCTCCCCCTAATATTGGGAAATTTGATTCATCAAAATGACAGTCAACAAATCTAGCTATAAATAAATCTCCCGTTAATGGCTCAAGATATTTTATTATAGAAGGGGATTCATACCCAACATATATTCCCAACCTTCTTTGTGGTCCCATCTTCGTGCGTTTTTGTGGAGCAATTGGAACATATACTACACAACCAAAAATTCTTAGATGAGATATGTCTGGCTCTTTTCCAAATACTAACTGTAATGGAGAAGAAGTATGATAACTTGCTGGCCTAATGCGAATTAATAATGCCGCATGCAAAATAGCATGGCCCCAAGCTGATGTTGGGAGTTTTGATTTCATAAGTAATGGTCTCGCAATTAATTGGAGCCGTTTTATAAGTGATTCTGCAAGACCATTTTGTGTATGAACATGTACTACAAGATGCTCACATTTATTCCAATTGACATGCAATAATCGTTGAAACTTTTTGAGGTAAATTCACTAGCATTATCCAAACGTATCGATTTAATAGGATAATCTAAAAATTGTGCTCGTAATTTTATTAATTGAGCTAACAATTTCGCAAACGCCAGGTTGCGAGTTGATAATAGCGAGACATGTGACCATCTAGTCGATGCGTCAATCAAAACTATAAAATATCTAAATGGACCACTTACTGGATGAATAGGTCCGCATATATCTCCTTGTATGCGCTCTAGAAAATTAAGGATTCAGCCCCAATTTTAACTGGTGATGGTCTTACAATCAAGTTTTCTTAAGAGCATGCCACACGTGAGAAGTCATTGGACTGAAGAATCTTCTGGTTCTTCAACATATGTCCACACAAAGTATTTATCATTGTTGATCCGGGATGGCCCAACCGGTCATACCATACAATAAATTCGTTATGGTTAGTAAACTTCTGGTCTACCACCATATATGATTCAATTTTATCAATCTTTATATAGTACAAACCAGATAATAATGATGGTAATTTTTTCAATACATTTTTCCTACCCGATGACATATTTGTAATGTTAAGGTATTCCCTATTGCCTTCATTAATTGTCTCAATGTGATATCCATTTTGGCGGATATCTGTAACATCCCAAAATTTTGGTTATTTTGAATTTTTGAGAATTTTTGGAATTTATTTGGATTTAATTGGAATTTCTAGAATTTAACTTTTCTTCAGAAATTAATTAAATAATGAATAAGTTTTGTGAAATAAAAATGAAATTATTTTATTTGAGTTCAAAATGCTCTAAAATATTTTGTAGAATTTTTCTAGAATTTTTCTGATATTTTAAATACCTCAAATGATTTAAATGAATTTCGGAAATATTTTTATTCGCAAAAGGATTTGAAAATCCCTAAACAAAGTTGGGCCGCCCGTTCATCGCGTCGCCAAAGCCCACGCTGCGAGTAACCCTAAAGTCGCCGAACGCTAACCGTGCGATCTTGATCGCACGGCTTAGAGTCGTCCGTGTCGTTTCGCCGCGCTATGCCGTCGGATCATCGCCGTGTGTACGCGCGAGATGAGCCCACGTCGTCTCATCTTCGTCTTCTAGTAACGTCGCCGCCGCCGTGCGTTACGGTCGGTAACCGCAAGCCATTAACGCCTACGAGCGACTTCTCTGCTTCATTAACTAGCGCACGGTATAAAGCACACCCTTCCGCACACTTCGAGACCTTTCACGCCTCCCGAGACCCACCGCAGTGCTCGCATTTGCTCGCCGTAGTTCCGAAGTCTTCCGCCGCTATTTGCGCCGTCGTCGTTGAAGCCACCGGAGTGACCCTTGCGCCAAGCCGCGTCGAGTTGTTCACTTCGTGCCGCCGGAGGGAGCTCGGAACGCCTTCGCCGACGTCGTATTCCTCAACTCCGGCCACTTCTTCTCGTCGCGCCAACGCCGGAACTCTCGAGCTTCAACAGCCGTCCGATCATCACCGAACGAACCAGATCTCGCCACGTCGTCGCACCTCAGTGAGTCTCATCTCTATTACTCAGCCGTTAGATCTTTGATGTACGGTTAAGATTCAGCCACGTAGTCACGGTAACAGTAAACTTCATCTTCAATTATCAGCCGTTAGATCTTGATCGTATGATTCTTGTGTAGCCACGTAGTCTAGATAACCATAGCCGTTAGATCTGTGTTGTTAGCGTAGGATTGATTAGATCTAGACCGTCAGATTTTGGATGTGCGGTGTGGATGCATCCACGCGTCGCGCACCGGAGTAGTCGTGTAGCCAATCGTAACGCGTGTGTTAGATTTCATCCGAGCCGTTGGTTTTTGAATCTGTGGTCTGGATTGCGCCACGCACCGGGCTAATCCCGTGTTGACGCGTGTTGCACGGGAACCGAAGAGCGGTTGTATTTCAACCGACAGCCCAAGTCTACATACCGGTTTGGTTCGATAGGGGTGTCTTTGGTCGACGCTTTTGTGCGGCGAAGAGGGTACCGGTATAGTACGCCGACAGCAGCCGCCATTGCTGTTGACGTCGCCGATTTACTTATAGCCGTTCGATTTAGATCTAAGGGCTACGTTGATGCCATGTGTCAGCACCGCAGTAATCCGAACCGAACCGTCGTATACATCTTGACCGTCCATTTTAAATCGGACGAACGAGATTTGATCGAGCCTTCGGTTGATAGTTCGTCGCCACGTGTCACGACCAGATCGTGTCATGATGACGTCAGCAACTGACGTCATCAGTGGGGCCCACATGTCAGTCATGGCATAGTAGATGATGACGTCAGCAGTGACGTCATGCTGACGCAATAATTCGAATTTTTTAAGAAAATAATTCGGTAGAAAATAGTTTCAGTGCTGACGTCATTATTGGTCATGTTGATGTCATATTTCCGAATTTCCCGCATAAAAATAAATAAAGAAATTCGGTTTATTCTTTTTGATTTATTTTCAAACTTCAAATGGCTATAACTTTTGCGTTTTAACTCCGATTTGAGTTATTCCAATTTCTAAAAATTTGTAAAATCAAGATATATTTATTGGTGAATTTTATGGAATTTTTAGAGTTGATCTAGCTCTCTGAAAATTATATTTATTGTGTGTATATTGATTTGATTAGACGTTGATCTGCCGGAGAGTTTCGAGGGAGGATTTTCAGAGCAAGACCTAGCTTCAGATCAGAACCAGTAACTTTTTGAAGGCAAGTTGTGCTTGACCATGTTGCTCCTAAGTTTCGAAAATATATTTTATTTCAAACTATGCATGCTAATTCAACTAAAAATGGATTTAAATATTTTGGGTGAATTAGCTAATCAATCTAATTGTTATTTCCACCTTGTTATTAGTATTCGTATGCCATGATTCTTTTGATAACCTAAGTGGACAATACTAGTTGGTTGTAATGACATGCCAACACGGGAGGCTAGACCGTGAATAGTTGCTTAGCTTTGCAAAGATCGTGAATAGTCTTTTTGAATACAAAAGTAATATTGACTAAGAGATAGTGAATGCATTTTAATAAAAGGTGGAATGTTGTTGGTAATGATGTTGGAATGTAGAAACTTGTGTGGTTCTACATGAAGGATGATTACGGGCATGTGTTGCACTGTTAAATCACTTGGGATGGAAATTGATTTAGACCGGGGCAAGTGGACCGAGGCTTCGTGCCAGGTAGGCCTATGTGGCATTTGGGGGGTTTTGAGTGTTGTGAGGGCTGTGTGCCAAATTTGAGAGAATGATGTCTTGCTTTGGTCAGTTAAGGACCTCACCTTGCAAGCCTTTGACCTGAGTCTCTCGTACAACCACATGTCTGAATGGGAAGACCTAATTTAGTAGGATTTTGATATCTCGCCTTTGATACCTCAGATGGCGCTTACAGGGTAATCAGACGGGAGCGTGCTGCTATACGGCTTGGTACCCTATCCAACGGTGTTCGTCATCCTATACTTCGCTCGAGTGAGGGAAGTGATAGTGAAGGCAACCTGGAGAGGTTCCTAGGTGGAGATAGAAGTCTCTGAAAGGCTTTGTTACGGTCAATCACCTGTGTGGTGAGCGACTGTATCTTGTGGGTAAAGTGTACAACCTCTGCAGAGTGTCAAAACTGTTCGAATAGCCGAGTCCACGGTACTAGACAATGCTCGGGGATTACATTCAAGGGGTAGTGTTTTGAAAATAAAATGGGGTGGAAGGCTATGTGCCAGGGTTAATGATGAAAGTTGATTGGGGACTGTGTGTCCAAAATTATGTGGAAAATAATTTGAGAAGTATAATATATTTATAGGGTTTTGATGCTTTCAATCTAAATTAATAATAGTTCAAAATATTGTTGCAAAGCAAAATAACCAATTGAGCCATTCCTTTGTAACAAGCCATGCATGTAGTAATAGAACTGCATTTTATGCATGACTTGTTGAGTACGGTGTGTACTCACCCTTGCGGGCAAAAATTTACCAGAGGAGAAGACTATGCCTGCTTATGAAGAGGAGTTCATCGAAGAGCCAAAGAACTAGGGAAGCAAGCCTCTGCAAGACGCTTGTGGCCAAAGATGGATCATCACGACTTTTATTTTTCCGCTGTTGAACTCTATTTACTCTGATTATTGTAAGCCCTGCGTGGCAAACTATTGTAAGGGACTATAAGGTTGTACAACTCGTTTATATACATGTTTGAAGTACTTATTTGTTATTCCGCTGTGTATGTTGTGATACTTTAACCCTGTTTAGCTTGTGTGCACTAGCGTGATCCTGGACTAGTGCGGAATACACAGAGTGTCCGAATTTGCAGATTCAGGGCACGACAATATCTTTAAAACTCAATAGGTTTTTTTGAGACTTTGGGGAATACAATGCTTCCTTCACACTTATTTTTGTCTTACCGGGTAATAATATTATGGCCTTTCCGGAGCCCTCTATCAAATTTGCACTCCCAGATACGGTATTGATACTTCCATTATGCATCGTTAAATCATGAAAATACCTTTTATTCTTGAGAATAGTATGTGTTGTTGCAATCGTCTACAAGACATATATCTCCACCATTTACCAAAGATTTTTCCATTCACTTCAAAAGAAAATTTTAATAAGATAAATGAGCATTATAACATAAAATTTATTAACACATGAAACATTACAACCATAATTCAATACATAATATATTATATTTATTCTCGAACAAAAACATAACATGTTTGCATTATTAAAGATGTAACATATAAAATTTATTCTTGTACAAATAACTACTTACAAAATTATTCTTAAATAAGAAAATCATAGACATCTAGATGAGTTGTATCATGTTGACCACTGTCTTCTTTTTGAGTTTTGCCAAAATATTCATTATCTCCATTACTATTGGCAAAATTGATCTCTATCCTTTTCTTTTTCCTTTCAAGAGATTGTTAATAGAGATCCACAAGGTGCTTTGGCGTACGACAGTTACGCGACCAATGATTTTTGCTTCCACAGCGATAGCATATATTTTCATGTTTATAATTTTTATTTTTCCCTGTATCTCCCTTTTCTTGTCTCTTCTGGGGACTATTTGTATTTTTGAAGGAAACATTATAATTTCCTCTACCACGACCTCGTCCATATCCACGACCACGACCACATCCTCGGCCGCACCCTCTATTGTTATTATTATATCTTGTCGCATTCGCTTCAGGGAATGGACTCGAACCAGTTGGACGAGCCTCATGGTTTTTCATCAAAAGCTCATTATTTTGTTCAGCCACAAGTAAACAAGAAATAACTTCAGAATATTTCTTGAACCCTTTTTCCCGATATTGCTGCTGCAGGAGCAAATTTGAAGCATGGAATGTGGAGTATGTTTTCTCCAACATTTCCTCATCCGTAACCTTTTCTCCACACAACAAAAGTTGTGAAGTGATTTTGAACATGGCTAAATTATACTCACAAACAGTTTTATAATCTTGCAACCTCAGGTGCAACCAATCATACTGAGCTTTAGGGATAATTACAGTTTTCTGATGGTCATACCTTTTCTTTAATTTGTTCCAAAGAATAAGGGGATCTTTCACCGTGAGGTATTCAGTTTTTAACTCTTCATGAAGGTGATGACGAATAAAGATCATGGCTTTAGCTTTTCCTTGGTTAGACGCCTTATTTCCCTCCTTGATTGTTTCGCCGAGGCTATTTGCATCTAGATGGATTTCGGCATTAAGCACCCAAGACAAATAATTTTTGCCCGTAATATCCAAAGCCATGAATTCAAGTTTTGCAAGATTCGACATAGTAAACTACAATATATAGAAATGCAAACTATGAATTATAGTGTGTAAATTAAACAAGATAGAATAGGATTGAAAGAATACTTTACCTCGTAAAGTTTATCAAAGTATTTTTAGCACGTGAAATTTACGATAGCCTTTTATAGGCGATCGTGCTGATAACGTGATATAAAATAACTAATGAATCACTCAAAGTATGAACAATGTAGTGGATTACTCAAAGTACGAACAATATAGTAGTAGAGGGAATTCTTTCTTTCTTTCTTGTTACTTCTTTCATGCATACAACACTCTATTTATAGGTAACATGAGAGGTTTGAACTAAATAAAGAGTTACAAGAATTAATGTAGCATGGTAGTTTCTCCTTCAATTGATGCATGAGAGTTTCTCCCAAAAAGGGATTATGGACATCTATTTAAAACAATATTTTGTAACACACACACACACATAGGAAGCCCGTTTTGTACTCCCAGAAGTACGTACTCTAACTCCTATCTGTTGATTTTGTCAAGATTGCATGCATGTATGTATAACAACTCATTTGAACCAAACTGCATGCTCTAACTGTTTTGATAAATCACACATTGGTTAGTGATAGTACATACACCCGGTAGTACACATTCATTTTCCTATATATATATATATATATATATATATATATATATATATTAATTTGTTTGTATATTCCTTTCACATATGTAAAAGAGTATATAGCAAAAATAAAGGGCTCTGATGATTTTTTTAACCATATCACATTGGAGTATCTTAAAATTATTATTGAAGTATACCGAAAGTGACAAAAAAGTATAACGATTCTGTTTAAATGGTATACTGAATGTGGGAGTACGTACTACTGAGAGTATGGAAAACCATCTCACCAACATGTTGTTTTCGAGATTTTGGACATGTGGCACTTTGTTTTTTTCCTAGGGAAATGCTTCATATTTTTCTATTGATAGAAAATGAATGTCCAGCTCGATAGGATAGAGGAATCAACAGAAAGAAACCCCTTAGATCTAGAAAAACATGAAAATAGACAGACATTTGCGAAACATCTCGGGAATCCTTGACCCAAAAAAAAAAACCTTCTGAAGACAAAAAATATTCATACATTAGTTTACAACGATAATACGCATGCATATGTACTACTCATCCAAGACAGCGAGCTGTAAGGAAAAGCTTTGCACCGATGTTCAAGACTGTCATTATCAATGTGCATAGTTACATCCAAAATTGGTCAAATCCCTACTGCCCTACATATATTTTTCCTTCAGTTTGTATCACCTTCTACGTCCTATGCAAGGATGGCAAGACCCTACTTTTCAAGGTGAAGTATTTAAGCATTTTCTTATCTTTTTAGCAGAAATTTTTAGATCAATTTTTAGCAGAAATTCTATTTCTTTTTTGTAAGTACAAATTGCAGGAGAAATTTCCCCTAAATTACTGGATCGAAATTCCCAAAAAAGAAAAAAAAAAGGGGGGGGGGCTTGTTGGGCTGAACGAGTTGGCACATCACATCTTGTGCTACCTCCGCCTCCAACCTGAACGGTGGGCCCACGTCGTACGTCTCACATCCGAAGCCTATATAAGCCGCCACCTCCCTACTCTCCCCTCCTTCCCCTCGCGCAGAGAGAGAGGGAAAAGAGGCCTCCCTTCTCTTCTCCTCCTCTTCGTCCCCAAAAAGAAAAGGGAAAAATAAGTGAATAAATTTTAGGGCTTTCTCTCCGAATTTCTTGCGATTGCGCCACCGATTCGCCAATCGAATGCCGCGTGCATCCGGTGCCCCGACCCCTCCGGCGGCCACCGCCAAGGATGGTAAGAGCGCGACCAATCCCGCGGGGGTTTTCGGGTTCTTGGGGGTTTTTTTTTCCCTGGTATGATGCTGCGCCGATCTTTTCCGGCGAGTTTTTGCGGCCTGGTATGGTGGTTCCAGTGCAATGTGATGGCCTGTTGAAGAAATATCGGTTCTTGGCCGGGGATTTCGTTTAGATGCGCTTCCGGCTGATCGGTGTAGTCGAGTAGAGCCTTTTAGGCGTATCGATACGGTGTGCGGATTGTTGAAAAGACTCATGATCGAGTCCGATGTTACCGAAATCTAGCAGTTCTAGTACTAGGAGTAGAGAAATATCGTCGGGGAATGCGCAATCGAGCCCTGATTTTGGCTTTCGGAAATTTGCCACCCCCGGTCTACAGCGATATGCTCTGTAGGTGTTTCTTGAATTGGGATACCGTGGTATTGGGGAACATCAGGATAAGACGCTGTCCTTTTGATCGCCTTGTTTTGTACGGGGATTTTGTGAAGCTGGGCAGGTGTCACCTGGATTGGGTCCAAGTAGAATCGAGAAAATTCAGAATGGGCTCGTGCCTTTGCAACGAAATGTAATTTGTTCCATGGGAATTGGTTGTAGGATTGGTAATAGGTGGTTCTTGAACTGTTTGTTTTCTTCAGGGGTCAGCTTATTTAGGTTTGGTTTGGTCCTTTTCGTATTTGGTTGAAATGTAAGTGTCCAGATGAAAAAGAAATGTTGATGCGCTGCACGTTGATTTGTTTCCCATCCGGTTATTTCTCCTGATATTGAGTTGAAACATGATGATTCCTTGTTTGTTTGGTGTATTATCTTAATCATGCAGGTGCATTGAACTCACCACTGTGACAGTGTAGCAATGTCTGGTATTATGTTGTGTTGGTGCATTGTTTTTTGTTGAATGGTGTGCAGACGTGTAATTTCTTCATGCTGGAACCCTCTAGATGTTAAGATATCAGAGTGCTGGGAATTTCTTTTAGGCCATTGTGTAATTATTACTCAGATTTCTCTGGTACAATAGAACAACAACAACAACCAAGCCTTTTGTCCCAAATATGTTGGGAGTAGGCTATGAAAGAAACCCAATCAAAGTCAACTGGTACAATGCCTTTGTTTTTACATATGTTGCATCTCTACTATACTTTGTGACTGGCCTAGCAATTCATTTTAACAGATTACTTCGTCTTACCTAGTAATTTGTTTTCACAAATGTTACAAGATGGATCTATGTGTTGTTTCTTCCCCGTCTTACATAGCAATTTGAATTGTACTGGAGTTTGCAATTAAGAGTTAAGACCGAATCAATCTGTACAAGTGTCAGCCTTTGTTATAGGAACACCTATGTATGTTTAGGGATTTTTTTTTGGTTTACTCCAAGTTGCTAGCGTCATGAGGTCTTGTGATTTTGTTTGTAAGGAAGATTTCCCTAATTTCTTAAACCGTCATGTTCTCCTCACTTCATCAAGTTAACGTCAGCTAATAGTACACTCAAAGGATATGTGCTGCTTGATGGTGTATTCTAACCTTTTGCTTTGGTTTCCATTTCAGTGAGCAGCAATGCTGGCCACTCTGAGCCATCTTGCAGCACACCTGCCTATCAGCAGGCATTTCGCCCTGTTACTCGGTCTATGACCCGTTTGCCTGCTGCTATTGCTGCTTCACCTGATGTGAAGGAAGGGGGATCTTCTAGCACAAGCAGCCGTAAAAGTACCCTAGATGCTTGCTTTAGCATTCAATCAGCTGCCTCACGACCAACTGTAACCCGTGTTCGGACCCCTCATAGAGTGACTTCATCTGCTTGGAAGCCTCTGACTCAGCCTGCTGTTCTGAGTGAGGAATTGAAACGGGCAAGCATGCCTACAACTAACCCTATTGCCAAGCGCTCCAGAGTTGCTTCCTCCCAGGCTGCTAAAGACCCAACCAACCATTCAGCTTCCAAAGCTAATCCAAATGTTCCCAGTGGTGTGTACTAGAGGCTTTGTGAACTCCTTGCTATCAGTCATATTGTTTTCCAAACTTTGATTGAACTTTTTTCATATTGTTTTCCAAACTTTGATTGAACTTTTTTTTCCAGGCAAAAAGAACAGAAAGGAAGAATGCATGAGCCAGGGTGATCAGTTGGATGGGGCAGTCATCTTATCTCCACCAAACAAACTGCAAAGGGGCAAGAGCTCTTCTGACACAATTTCAAAAAGGAAAGCCACTATCAGAAGCCAGGGTGCTAAATTAGCTGCTCCACTGCCTATGGGGAAGTCACAAACTGAAACTGGAAATGATTCTGCCAGCATTTTGGCAAAAGTAGCGTCTGCTAGTACAAGTGACATTGTCAGTCAATCAGTTGAGTCAGTTGTTCCATTGCTTCCACAGCAGCTGCAACCCGAGCCTGCAAAGAATTCCAATGTCATTACAGAAGCTATTGCCAATGGAAAAGGCCAAGCCAATCAGTCTGTCGCTCCAGTCATTACAGAATCTATTGCCCACAGAACAAGCCAAATCAATCAGTTGGTTGCCCCAGTCATTACAGAAGCTATTGCCAATAGAACAAGCCAAGTCAATCAGTTGGCTGCTCCAGTCATTACATTGCCTAGGAAGAACTTGCAAACCGACAATCAAAAGAAGCTTGCCAATGTACTCATGGCCACAAGCCAGGTCCCGGCTGGTGCTACTGGTCCATTGGTCGCACCAAAGCTACAAATCGGGAATGTGAAGAACTCTTCCAATGTTCTCTCAAATCCTGTTTACAGGAGGGCGTTGTTAGTCAAACAGCAAGAGAAGCTGCTGCAGCAATATAAATTGCAGAATTCGCAACCACAGCCCCACATCAAAGGGCCAGGTAAAGTTTTACTATTTGTACTAAAAGAACTAACAAGAAAGCTAGATTGCTCCAAATTGTTCTTCGTATTCTTCAATGTGAGGCAGAGATAGTTTGGTGGCTGTCTAGCCCTGTGCTTGTTGACTTAGATCATAATTGCCCCATTGCGATTTCAGCTCTGTTTTCAGACGATGAAGCGCCACCGATGGAGCCACTGGGAACGAGGTGCCAGCTCTGCAAGCTTGACGTCGCTTTCCGGCCACAAGGGGACGCTGGTCATGATGCTGCTGCTCCTCCAGTGGTGGCCGTTCTGGCATGCCACCATGTATTCCACAGCAGCTGCATTGAGGCTGTTTACAGTCTCGCCGAGCCTTCCCAGTGTATTGCCTGTCTTGATTCTGTGACAGCGCAGTGATCGCTAATCAGTAGAATCGATGTCTGGATGAGCTATGGTATAGGGTAAAAAATTCCATTTGGAGAGGGTTGAGGTCTCATCTCAGTTAATAGAAATGCTCTTGGGTATATGTGACTCAAATCAAAGTTGAATACCCCTTATCTGTTGGCTCTAGGTGGTGTAATTAGCAAGCTTTGCATTTTTGATAGCTGAATCATTGGACATCGTTGATTTGTTTTCTTCTCATAGATATACATCTGCATTGTACTTCTCGGTAAATGTGGTAATCTACTGCATATGCTGGTTCTATGTTGTCGGCATGAACTTGTGGTGGCTGACTGTTTGCTCGGAGCAGTAGGTTCCTACGGGTGAGGTGTGGTGTATGGAGCATATGTGTGGATCTGGCATTGTGGCCTGGCCTGGGCCTGGTGTATAAGCTGGCCTGTGATGTACTGATATGCAAGGCCTTGTGTGGACTATGAAAAACGTAGCTGGGCTCATGTAGGCGTTTTGGTGGCCTAGCTTTGCTAAATGTCACTCCAAGAAGACGTACTAGTGGGTCCAAAAAAGAACAGGCGGAGGAGTGTACTAGGTGCTTGGTACATCATCTTCACATGGTCTGCTTTCGCATTCATGCCCTGCATCTGCATGCATGCTGGTGTCACTGTGCCAGTGC